>CM056058.1:126948217-127198217 GCA_029574335.1 Rana kukunoris
CGCTCAAAGCTGTCTTAAGTCTCTGGAACGCTGTTGCACACTCCGGGGACCAGGCTACCTGCTTGGGTAGGGACTTTTTGGTCAGGTCGGTGAGGGGCTTTGCTAGGGTGCTATACTCCGGGACAAACTTTCTATAATACCCTGCGGTGCCTAGGAATGCCAATACCTGCGTCTTGGTGCGGGGCTGGGGCCAATTGGCTATGGCCTCTACTTTTGCGGGTTCGGGGCGCTGTTTCCCAGACCCTACTCTGTGCCCTAGGTATTGAACCTCTGCCATGCCCACATGGCATTTCTCAGGTTTCAGGGTGAGGCCGGCTTCTTGTAACCTCCCAAATACCAAAGCCAAGTGCGTCAAGTGCTCCTCCCAGGTGCTGCTATAGATGGCAATATCATCTAGGTAGGCACATGCGAAGTCCTGCATTCCCTCCAGAAGTTGGTCCGCCATCCGTTGAAATGTAGCTGGGGCATTTTTCATCCCAAAAGGCATAACCCGAAATTGGTATAGCCCGAATGGGGTGACAAATGCCGACTTAAGGATGGCGGCCGAGTCTAGCGGAATTTGCCAATACCCTTTGCACAGGTCCAGGGTAGTTAGGAAGTGACCGCTGGCCATGCGATCGAGCAATTCGTCGATCCGTGGCATGGGGTATGCGTCAGTGATAGTCCGGTCGTTCAGTTTCCGGTAATCAATACAGAAACGAGTCGTTCCGTCTCGCTTCGGTACTAAAACTACCGGGGACGCCCAGGGACTTTGGGAAGGCTCAATAATTCCTAACTCCAACATTTCTTGGATTTCTTTCCACATGCTGGTCCGTACTGCTGCCGGAATACGGTACGGCTGCTGCCTTAATGGGGTCTCCCCCTGCGTCTCCAACCGGTGTACTGCGGCGGAGGTGTACCCAGGTCGGACCGAGAACAGCCCATCGTGTTCCTGCAGCAGTTGTTTTGCGTCCGTCTGCTGTGTGAGATTTAGTTTCTCCCCTAACCCAACTTGCTCTAGGGTACCTTGGTTAGCTGCCAGCAGGTCGGGTAAGGGGAGTCCTTCAGTATCGTCAGTGGACGGGGCACAGATAGCGGCCACGTCCTCGGAGCGCTCATAGTACGGTTTCAACATGTTCACATGAAAGGCTCGTCTGATCCTTTCATCCGAACATTTGGCCACAATATAGGTGGTGTCGCTAATCCGTTCCACCACTTTAAAAAGTCCCTGCCACGCTGCCTGTAGCTTGTCCTTTTTGGATGGTCGGAGGGCTAAAACTTTTTGCCCTACTTCCAGGTTCCTATCGCGTGCTCCCCGGTCATACCATTGTTTCTGTCGTTTCTGGGCTGCCTGTAGGCTCTCCCGAACTGATTCGGTCAGTGCACGCAGGCGGTCCCGGAATTCCAGCACGTACGGCAAAACCGGGATCCCTTCCTCTCCTGTGTTGCCCTCCCAGTGCTCCCGTATGAGGTCCAGGGGTCCCCGGACTTTTCTCCCGTATAGGAGTTCGAAGGGGGAGAACCCGGTCGACGCCTGGGGCACTTCCCGGTAGGCAAACAGGAGATGGGGTAGAAATTTCTCCCACTGACCGCAGGACTCTGTGAACGCTGTGAGCATCTGCTTAAGCGTGCCGTTGAATCGTTCACAGAGGCCGTTGGTCTGGGGGTGGTAGGGGGAGCTAAATAACGGTTTCACCCCGCAGCTCTGCCATAACTGTTGAGTGACAGTTGCCGTGAACTGGGTTCCCTGATCTGAGAGTATTTCCCGGGGGAATCCTACTCGAGAAAAGATCCTGACTAGAGCCTCTGCTACCGTCTCCGCTTCAATGTTGGAGAGTGCCACAGCCTCAGGGTACCTGGTTGCATAGTCCACCACCGTGAGGATGTAGCGCCTTCCAGAGGCGCTGGGTTTGTTGAGGGGCCCTATCAGGTCTACTGCCACTCTGTAGAATGGTTCCTCTATTATAGGTAGGGACCGTAACTTGGCCTTGGGGTGGTCCCCCCGTTTCCCTATCCTTTGACATGTGTCGCATGTCCTGCAGTACGTCTGCAAGTCTTTTGATATCCCTGGCCAGAAGAACGTCTGGGTAAGGCGGTCCTTAGTTTTCTTGATACCCAGATGTCCGGCTAGAGGGATATCATGGCTGAGCTTTAGAAGCTCTGCCCTGTATTTGCGGGGTACAACTAGTTGTCTTTTTATAACTTGGGCTGCCCCACTTCCCACTCCCCCTGTGACTCTATATAGCAGTCCCTTGTCCCAGTGGAAGCCCTCTTGGGCATTACCTTCCTTAGGGGTACCTACGGCCTTCCTGTAACCTGCTAAGGTGGGATCTGACTGCTGGGCTTGGCCAAAGTCTTGTGGAGTGCCCCAGAAGGGGATAGGGTCAGGGCCTACTACAGGGTTTTCGGTTCCTACCTGGGGTTCCTCAGAGTGCGTCTGTCCAGCTCGGCGTGCTTGCGTCCTGGTAGTCACAGGGCAGGTTCCAGCGGGATCTGGGGTAAGCAGCTGTGAAGTTAGGCACCCCAAATCGTTACCCAACAATACTTCCGCAGGTAGGCCCGACATAATGCCTACTTCCATCTGCTTGGCTCCGGTGCCCCAATTTAGCTGCACTTGGGCTGTGGGTAGTTTGTGGATGGCGCCTCCTGCCACTCTTACTGCAACAGTCCTGTTGGTGCGCGCCTTCGCAGATACGGTGTGAGGTTGCACCAGAGTGAGGGTGGCCCCAGAGTCTCGTAGTGCCTCAGCCTCCTTTCCATCTACTGTGACCCATTGTCTGTGGTGCACCCGGTTGTCCCCCTCGGTTTGTGCTAGGTTCACCTCATGTAGTACGGTCCATTGCTCAGCTTCAGGGCTGTGGTCTTCCAGCGGTTCATGCTGATAGTGATGGGCGGCTGCCCTTGGTGGTGGTGGCCGCTCCCAATTGCCTCTGCTCCGCTGAGGGCAATGTATCTTGTAGTGCCCTGGCCGATTGCATTGGTGACATACCAATGGCAGTTTCTGGTTAAAATTAGGTGGTGTAGTGGGTGGTCCTGCAATCGGTCGGTGGTAGGTCACAGGACTAGGCGTTGGGGTGCTGGACCTTACCAGGGGGCGGTTTCCACTAGTCTCTCCTCTTCTTCCCTCGTGATGCTCGTCTGCCAGCTTGGCAGCTTCCTCGATTGTGGCCGGCTTCCTGTCCCTGACCCAGTCCTTAGTGTCTGCAGGTGTGTGGTCAAAAAATTGTTCTAGCAAGAAGAGTTGTAGCACCTCCTCTAGCGTCGCGGCTTGGCAGCCTTGTATCCAGTTTTGGGCCGCCCGATACATCCTAAAAGCCCATTCGGTGTAGGAGTCTCGGCCCCCTTTACGTAATGCCCGAAACTTTTTCCTGTAAGTCTCTGGGGTCACGGCATACCTGGCTAGCAGAATGTCCTTTACACTGGCGTAGTCGTGTATGGCTGTGTCAGGAACTGCTCGGTATGCCTCTGCTGCTCGGCCCGTGAGTTTGCTGCTTAGAATCGCGGCCCATTGCTCTGATTCCAGACCCTCCAAAGCACATTGACGCTCAAAGTCTTGTAGGTATGCGTCAATTTCCATTTCTCCATCCGAAAAACTTTTAAACGCAGCATAGTTAATCTTTCTCCGCTGCCCTCCATTTATAGATCCGGCTGAGGAAGCGGTGTCTCCTTGGTTTACGCTTGCCTGTTGTGCTCTGCGTTCTGCGCTCACCTGCTCCAGGACTTGCGTCACCATCTCTGGTGTGGGATTTGGCCCATATAGGTTTAGCCTCCACATCACCTTCTGTTGGAACTCTGCTTCCTCCTGGCTAACATTCGCCATGCTGCTGGTTTGGTCGCCCTCCATTAGTTCTGCTATGAGGGTAGCTTTCTTTTTGTTGCTTGTCACCTGACCTCGGGCTTCCAGCAGATCCTTTAGCGTAGACCTCTTCAGTCTCTCGTAATGCTGGGCCATTCACTTGTTGTCTTTATGCGTCCCATTCAACCCCGCTGCTTGCCACCAGTTGTTAAGACCTGCAGTGGTTGGGGTACTGCGGCCTTCTTTCCGTCTCCCAAGATGATTCTTCCGAATGGTTAGTGTTCCCCATCCCCAAGCATGAGCCAAGACTTCATGAAGGGTGTCCAGATATAGAATGACTTTATTGAGAGAGACAGGTTACTTATATACAGCAAAAGAAATACTTGATGTAATCAGATATACAATTACATTCTCCTCCCACATCATCATACAATGGTGTACTAACGAGACCCCTTTCAAGAGACCTATTGTAGGCCACAGACGGCTGTCTCCGGTAGAATCCACATGAGTTAATTACTGGTCCTTTGCCCAGACAAGGTGATTTAGAACTTCTCACCTCTTAAACAATAGAACTTCACACAATGAACACTTCTTGAAAGACAGACTACAGATCATTTACATGACACATTGAGATATTTAGATCAGTTTAAGGAATAAACCAATTATCTCCAGGTAGAGAGCACCCTAATTTTCCCAACGTTAGAACACCCCTCTTCCACACAAGGTCTACCTGCCATTACATATCTCCTGATAGCCCCGATCTGGGGGGCCAACATATCCAAATTTCACCCAGATCGGTCCAGGGGTTCTTAAAGGACAAACAGAGTCTGAGAAAATCCAGAATAAAGTCTATTTTCTTCACATATATATATATATATATATATATATATATATTAATAAACATAGAAATAAACATAAACACAAATATATGCTATATGATTATATATAAATATATAAATCTCTAACCTGCTCATTTTGGGGTGTGTAATGGTGGGGAAAATGTGTTCTGACTCTATGGCTGCTTGTGTGTGAAGCATGGAAGTCAAAAGATTTCCTTCTTCCTCCACAATACTCAGCCAGCTTCGTGCTTCTCTCTCTGATTCTCCACCTCTGAGTTGGTGAATCAGAAAGTGAGAATCCTGTCACAGATCGCCAGTGAGGTGCCGAGATCGCATCTTCATAAACTGGCCGTTTCTGTGACAGTCAGTTGCAGATTCTCACTGTGCTGAGATAATCAGTGGAGAACATGTTCTCATCTGATTACCTCAGTTTCATAAACTGTGTATGATCTGAGAACAGCGGTGAGAGTCGGGATCGCCGCTGATCTCACTTTCATAAAAGGACACCAAATAGAGCTTTCTTTGGTGTTATTTAATCAGCACAGTTTTTTTTTTTGCTAAATAAGCAAATGATTTGCTATTGTTTGCTAAATAAACAAATAAAGACCGAACATTTAAAGGATCACTAAAGACATTTTTTTTTTAGCTAATCACCTTCCTTTACCTTAATGCAGTGCTGTTTTTATGTTCTCATTGTTCGTTTTTGCTTTGAAGTAGCTGTAATACTTTTCTGATCTCCACACTTCCTGCTTGTCTGGCTCCTTATGAAAAATCTCACTGTGGTCCAAGCTGTGTCTCTAAAACTCCTCAGACCCAATCAGATTCATTTTAAAAACAAAACACTGCCCTGGAGTTGTTTGTTTTTGTTCTGTCTCTCTCTCTACTAAACATAAACACAAAACCTTTTTAAAAAGAAAGTGAAACTAGAGGCACATTATATGATTGATTTTTATCTATTTTTAATAATTTTTAAATAGAATCAGTTAACTTTTATGTCTCTATACCCTGTAAACAGTCATTTCAGCAAAAAAATTGTTTTCCTTTAGTGATCCTTTAACTTTTTTTTATAATTTTCATTGTCTGTTATAAAATTTTGACAACAGGTAATTTTTCTCCTTCACAAATGTGCGCTGATGAGGCTGCAATGCTGGGTACTGATGAGGCGACACTGGTGGGCACTAATAAGGAGGCACTGGTAGGCACTGATGAGGCTGCACTGCTGGGCACTGATAGGTTACACTGATGGGCACTGATGAGGTGGTACTGGAGGTCACTGATGAGGATGCACTGGTGGGCACTAATAGGTTGCACTGGAGGCCAATGATGAGGCAGCACTGGAGGGCACTGATGAGGAGGTACTGGTGGGAACTGATGAGGCGGCACTGATCGGCAGCATTGGTGGGCACTGATTGGCAGCACTGGTGGACACTGTTGGGACTGCACTGATAATTTATTATCAGTGTACATGTCCCTTTTGCACAAGCCAGTTACCAACTCTTTTCTTCTCTCCTTACTCTGTCAGCACGAGGTAAAAACATTGAACTGGTGATGAAGAGGATAGAACTTAAAGGGAAGAGGAGAACAGCAGATTCAGGCGTAGTATTTGGAACAGTCCTGCTCCCATGCGTAACACTTTTCACACCACTCTTACTTGAGTGGGCTTAGCGTACCAGGATAGGCCTCTCTCACTGACCTAGCAGCCAAAGTATTGCTTGAACCTCTTCAGGATAAAGTCTCTGCCACAGACCCTCCTGAATGAACTTCAGGGAGACGCCTCTGCCACAGGCCTTCTCTGAATGTGGATACGGAAATCACTCTCCTTGATAAGGTTACGCTTGAGTCTCCTGATTATGGTCGCCCAGGTACCGACTGAAGGGGAGTTAGTCCTCCTGTGCCCGGTTACCTTGATCCCCGATGGTTCGTCTGAATCCCACTGGACTGCCAGCCTCTCATTGACGCTCCTCAGATGGACTCCCCACTGAACAGCTAACCCGCCTGGGACTGAGTCAGGCACTGAGTCCCCGTCCTGTTCGAATGTTTCAGACCAGCCTGGCTCTGGAACCAGGAACACCACGTAGCACGCACGCCCCAGCCAGGTAGGCCATAGTGCCAGGGCGTCGCGATGCAGCCACCCCGAGGGTGGGTCCCACACAGGAAGACGACTACGAACCACCCCGACTCGATGGCGACTGTTCCACAAGTACCCTCTCCCAGCATGCCCAGCGAGGAATCTCTCCCACTGATTGGCTGCTGGCAAAGATCTCCCAAACCTCAGCTCCAACTGCTGCCACCTACCACACCGGGGTGGGAAAACGCCCCAATGCAACAGAATGAGCCCAGAGCTCAGCCAAGCTGAAACTGAGACCCTAATCAAACATTGCAAAATTAGTCATTAGTCATTTACACTCTGATTATACTCTAAATTTCAATAGGACCGGTACTTGGAAGTACACCGGCGATCAAATATAAACTAATTTGTCAGACATATTTCCCCTCTTACTTGTCAATAAAGGCCTGAGAGGACAGAAACTATCATCTACTATATCCCAACAATCCAACTGTAGAAGGTACAAGATGGAGCCCACGAACAAACTAAACTAGAGCCTTTCCCCTGCAGTGCCCCCTAGTGGCAGAAATGTATATTTCTCCACAATGTGCATTATAAGCTGCAGCAAGTCTGATACAGCCCTCTTAATTTTCCGGCTTTTAGATGTCCGACATCATCTAGCCCCTCCTCCCTAGCCTGGCTGTCCCTTTCATTTATGGACGCAGTCTGCCTAGGAACAACCTCTCCTCCAAAAAGACAATCAAATATCAAGGCATTGTGATATTTGCATATCTCCTCCCAAGACTCAGCCCACTGCTTGCTTCAGGGCTGAGGGGTCTGGAGAGGAGTACTGAGGTAGGGTGCTGGGATGTTTACAAAAAGCTATGTACAGCACACTGCCGGCCGCTTCCACCAGCCATGATCTGCCTGTGTTCTGTCGAGAAGTGCCCCCCCCCCATCGAATAGTGCCTGGGACGAACTGCGCATGTGCCGAACGTCATAGCACAACTGCTTATTTGCCGATCAGCTGGGCTGATGTAACCATGGCGCATGAGCACAGCGTAGGAGGTATCTCTCGATGGGAGATACCATTTCACTGGCATAAATTGAACCTAAACAAACAGCGGGGAAACTGGACCATTAGCACACTGTAAAGCCGCCCGCAACAGTGAGGCTCAATGTGAGAACTACAGTGTCCCCCCGCTGTTTGTATAGGTTTCAATTGCGCCCGTGAAATGGTATCTCCCATTTCTGTGTAAGCCAAGTGAATAGACACAAAACTCAGCCGTGCTATTCCCAAACTTATGTTGCTCCACCAGTGTTAATTTTGGCAGCAAATTTTTTAGTCTTAGTTTTAGTCTTAGTCTTGGGACCAAAATGGAATTTTAGTTTTAGACCCATTTTAGTCTTCTGCAATTGTTTTACCTTTAGTCGTATTTAGTCGACTAAGGGCCAGATTCTCAAAAGAGATCCGACGGTGTATCTCCCGCTAGGTGGCGTTTACGTCGATTTCTCATTTGCTTATGCAAATGAGAAAGATACGCCGATTCCCGAACATTTTTACGCCGCCTCGTCGTCGTTTCCGTAAGCGTAAACCTACCCCTGCTATATGAGGGGTAAGTTTCCGAAGGTCCGTCGTATGCCATGTTAAGTATGTCGTCGGGACAGTGTCATCTTTTTCCGTCGTTTACGCCGTTTTACTAAGTCGTTCGCGAATAGGGCTTTACGTCAATGACGCTCACGTCGGCTTCATTGACGTTTTCCGTCGTGAGCTGGAGCATGTGCACTAGGCTATTTGTACGGCCGGCGCATGCGCAGTTCAATCGGCGCGGGGGCGCGCTTAATTTAAATACAAGCCGCCCCCTTTGAATTACGCGGCCTTACGCAGGGCCATTTATACTACGCCGCCGCAAATTACGGAGCAAGTGCTTGGCGGCGTAGTGTAAATGGCATACGCTACACCGCCACAGATTCTACGTGAATCTGGCCCTAAATCTCCAGTACATTTTAGTCGACTAAAACCTATTTTAGTCATCTAAAATCTAATGGATGTAGTTAAATTGTAATGCATTATTTAAGCATTTCTCTAGAAATTCCAAGCTCATTATATACTGTTGGAGTAAAAAAAAAAATCTAATATGTTATTATTTATGTTATTGACGTATGAACATGCACTACAGACCAGTGTTCATTTTTACGTCAAATTTCAATTTAGTTTTAGTCTTTTGAAATGCCATTTTCGTTTTAGTCCCACTTTAGTCATCTCAATTGCTTTAGTCGTATTTTAGTCAACTAAAATGGTATTAAGTTAGTCGACTAAAATGTTTTAGTCAGTTTTAGTCGACAAAATTAACAATGTGCTCCACTAAATAACTTTATATTGATATCTCATTTATTTGTTTAGTTTCGTGCACAGAAAAAAAAAAAGACACCCGTGTTAATCAAGCCAAATCGCCATGACACGGGGGGCCAACGCATTGATTTTGTCTTCATAAGCTAATCAAGATAAGTGAAAGTTTTTACCCCCCAAAACTGGTGGGTGCTTTGTAAGAATGTGTTGGGGTGAACCCGCTGACAGCCCCCCGGGGGGGTGTGGTATGGTCACTGTCACTCTATAAGAAGAGTAAAAGTAAAAAGAATAGACAGCCATTGTGTGTGGAAGATGATTAGCGACTTACTTAAAGCGGATGGTTCAGCTTAAAAAAAATATTAAAAGCCAGCAGCAACAAATACTGCAGCTGCTGACTTTTAATATTAGGACACTTACCTGTCCTGGAGTCCAGCGGCGTCCGCAGCAGAGGATGAGCGATCGCTCGTCACCCTGCTGCTCCCCCTCCATCCACGGTGAGGGAACCAGGAAGTGAAGCGCTGCGGCTTCACTGCCCGGTTCCCTACGGCGCATGCGCGAGTCGCGCTGCGCCCGCGAATTGGCTCCAGCTGTGTGCTGGGAGCCGAGTGTTCCCAGCACACAACGGGCGGGAGACGGGATGTGATGTAATGCCCGTCTTTTGCCCGTGAATGCTGGGCCGGAAGTGGGTGCAGATACATGTCTATCTGCACCCCCCTCCCCCCTAAAAGGTGTCAATTGTGACACCGGAGGGGGGGAGTGTTCGGATCAGCGGATCTTCACTTTAGGGTGGAGATCCGCTTTAAAGAGCCATGCCCCATGATATATTGCCTTCTTTATTTGGTCTGCTAGTTCTTTATAAAGATGACACAGGTGCAGGACAGCTGGGACCGGCCCACAAGGCTGCCCAGAGTCCCCGGACCCCGCGATGACCACTGAGGTCAATTCATCAATATGCCAGCTCCGTTATGAAGCGGAGGGGAGTCATTTACAAAGAAATTGTTTAAATTAAGTGCAAGCTCATATTTTACATCACACAATGGAGATTTGATACTAGGTCTATAGGACGTATTTCAGCCCAGAGCTATGAAGATTTGTAGTGTGAGGGGTGAGGAAAGGGTTTCCTGCAGGGATATTATATTAAATGTAGAGTTTTATTTCATTTTGGATGGAGTAGGGCAGGTTTAGGATAGTGTTTTTTAACCTTTTTTCAGTCAAGGCACCCTTAAGAACTGCACACAATCCCAGACCACATCAGTCTGAGCATGCGCTTTTTTGCGTGTTCGTGTACGTTGCATTTTTTAATGGGCGCGAACGTACATGCAAATCAGGAAAAAGTGTGATTTTGCTACCTCACTGCGCCTGGTTTAACCACTTAAGGACCGCCGCATGTACATTTACGTCGGCAGAATGGCACCGACAGGCACATCAATGTATATATACGTTGGTGCCTTGGGGGGGTTCGGGGGTCCGATCGGACCCCCCCCCCGGTACATGCGGCGGTCCGGTTACCTGGCCGAGCGATCCGTGCAGAGGGGGCGGCGGTTGGTTTTTGTCGCACTCAGCCAATCCGCGTGCTCCCCCTGCATGTCATTTCTTCCCTTCCCCCTGTTCCCATTTCCTTCTCCTAGCACAAACCCTATCAACCCCCCAGCACAAATCCCCTTCCAAATCCCCCTCCTAGCACAACACCCCCCCCCAAATTCCCCAACCTAGCACAAACTCCCTCAAATCCCCCCTCCTAGCACAAATCACCTACCAAATCCCCCCTCCTAGCACAACCCCCGCAAATTCCTCCTCCAAGTACAAACTCCCTCAAATCCCTCCTCCTAGTACAAATTCCCCACCAAATACTCCCTCCTAGCATAACCGCCCTACCGAGTTCCACCTCCTAGCACAAACTCCTCCTCTTTGAACAACCCCCTCCCACCTTTTCTTCCAGCACAAATCCCCCATGTCCCCAAATACACAATCCTAGCTCAAACTCCCTCAAATCCCCCTCCTAGCACAAATAACCCCCCCCAATAGAAACCCCCCCCCCCAATTTCCCCTCCTAGCCCAAACCCCTTCAAAGCCCCCCTGCTAGTACAAATTCCCCCTCCTAGCACAACCCCGCAATTCCTCCTATTCTAGCACAAACTCCTCCCGATCCCCTCTCCTGGCACAAATTATGGTAGAAAAAAAGGTGGATTTACTCAGTCTCCTAGAGATAACCTAGCAGTTAAACCTTACAGTGCCTTGGACCAGGTGGAGAAGTGGAAAAAAGAGGGGTGATGTTACAATCTCCACCTTATCCAATCAGAGAAAGACATTTATTCTTTGAACAAAGTACAAGGTGGTGTGTGAATGGCCACAGTACTGTGTGAGCAACCCCATGTGGTTAGTGTGCCATGGAGAAGTCACTCGGCACAGGAGTCGGACCCAGCACCAACGACTACATTGAATGCATTGATGGGGGAATTGAGCAATTTTCCTTCCTTCTGCTTGTGGTTGAAAGAAAGACAATTGTATAATATAAGCCTGCTTAAAGTGTTACTAAACCCACAAGAGTAAAATCAGTCTGTATATGCAGTAAAAGCATGCTTGTTATACTCACTGTGAAACCTAAGGGATTAATCCTGCTTGCGCATTGTGTAAAATGGCTGTCTGATCCTGTCTTCTCTGATCCTCCCCTTCTTCCACAGTCCCCCATCCATCTTCTGATAGAACAAAGCCTTGGGGGCACTCTGCACATGCTCAGTTTGGTGTGTATTGCTGAAGAGTTTTATTTATTTTTTCATGGGAGAATGCGTGTAATCAGCACAGGGCCAATCAGCACTGTCCAGACAGAGGGTCAGGGGTCCTGCGGCCTAATAGGACAATCAGGGGACTTCTCCTACATGGTTTAATCAGACACTGATAGACACCACAAGACTGCTATTAACTGCTGATGAAAAAAGAAATTTAGAAGTTTATATTTACTAAAATAATTACATTCCCATGTTCTGTGTACTGTGGGAGACCAGATATAGTGAATGCAGGGTCCTGGGTTTAGTAACACGTTAGGAATGAATGGCAACCAGGCACTTGCGTTGTACATTTTGCCACAATTTCAGAGTAAGCTGGAAACGTGAGCAGAATCGCACCTATTCTGTCCATGATTCCAAATTGCTAGAAAAGGGCCTCAAAGAGGAACTTCAGCTTTTTTGGCACAACTTCACGTGTGTAGACATACGCAAAGACAGCAAAGGTTTCAATTCTTCTATAATAGATGTCTTTGTACATATGTAGGGAAAGCACATGCTGGGGAAACCGGCATGTGCGTAAATGTGCCTCAGGGCTCAGCACGATGATTTCAGATGATATATGTACAGTATCTCACAAAAGTGAGTACACTCCTTACTTTTTTGTAAATATTTCATTATAATTCTTCATGTGACAAACACTAAAGGAATGACACTTTGCTACAATGTAAAATAGTGAGTGTACAGCTTGTATAACAGTGTTAATTTGCTGTCCACTTAAAATAACTCAACACACAGCTATTAGGCTGCATTCACACCTGAGCGTTTTGTCGCCTGAAGCGCGACGCGCTCAAAAACGCTAGAGGGGAAAAATACATTATTCTCTATGGAGATGGTTCACATCTCCACTCCAAAACGCTTGACGCCGAATGCCTGAAGCTCAAACAAAGTTCCGGACCCCTTTTTGTCGCGTGAATCGGGCGGCTTGGGCGTTTTGCATCGTTGACCATAGACTGTACAAAATCGCGTTAAAAAACCGACGCAATTTGTCGTGGCAAATCGCAGTAAAAAAAACGCCGCAAATTGCTACGCTCAGGTGTGAATGCAGCCTTAAGGTCTAAAACGCTGGCAACAAAATTGTGGCAGAAAACTAAAGCTGCACATCACCCAAAACACATCATTCCACTGTGAAACATGGTGGTGGCAGCAACATGTCATGGGGATGCCCTTTTCCTCAGCAGGGACAGGGAAATTGGTCAGAGTTGATGAGAAGATGACTTTTAAAGGGAATCTTAGAAGAAAACCTGTTATGCCTCGTACACACGAGCAGAATTTCCATTGGAAAAAAGTTGGATGGTTTTTCCAACTGAATTCTGCTGAAGCATGGCTTGCATACACATGGTCACACAAAAGTTCTCTGAACTTTCAAACGTTAAGAACGTGTTACGTACAACAATACGACGAGGCGAGAAAAATAAGTTCAATGCTTCAATGCATGCGTCAAATTGTTTCCGAGCATGCGTGGCTTTTTTCCCATTGGAATTCCATACAGATGAATGGATTTTCCGATAGGATAGGAAAAATAGAGAACCTGCTCTCAATCTAAGTCAGATGGGGCATACACACGGTCGGAATATCCGACGAAAAGCTCCCATCTGACTTTTTCCACCAGAAATTCCGACCGTGTGTACGCGGCATTAGAGTCTGCAAAAATACTTGAGACTGGGGTGGAGGTTCACCTTTTAGCAGGACAACGACCCTAAAACATACAGCCAGATCTACAATGGAATGGTTTAGATCAAAGCATATTCATGTGTTAGAATGGCCCAGTCAAAGTCCCAGACCTAAATCCAATTGAGAATCTGTGGCAGAAACTTGCTGTTCATAGACGCTCTCCATCCAATCTGACAGAGGTTGAGATATTTTGCAAAGAAGAATGGGCAAAAATATCACTCTCTAGATGTGCAAAGCTGGTAGAGACATCTCCAAAAAGACTTGCAGCTGTAATTGCAGTGAAAGGTGATTCTATAAAATATTGACTCAGGGGGGCTGAATAAAAATGTACACACTTTTTCACATATTTATTTGTAAAAAAAAAATTGAAAACCAATTATCATTATCCTTCCACTTCACAATTATGTGCCACTTTGTGTTGGTCTATCACATAAAATCCCAATAAAATACATTTATGTTTTTTGGTTATAATCTGACAAAATTAGGAAAATTTCAAGTGGTATGAATACTTATTTAAGACACTGTATTTTGTATATATATATGGAATTAGCCACTAGAGGGGGCTGTAGAAGCCCTCAGAGGGGACATAAGGTCACGACATGTCAAACACTATGAGATTTACAGTGTAAACAATCATCCGCACAATACTCACACTCTACTAATATCGAAATACTTACCCATTAAAAATACACATTTGTTTCTGGAGAGTAAAACCCAGATGGATGCCTGTTGTAAAAGTTAGAAAACCACACTCAGGACCATTATTGATTATATGTGAAGAAAGTAAAGTTTTTTTTGGTAAAAATAATCAGTCGTTGGAGAATTAAAGTCAATACATTTTGACAGTTTCAATCAATAACTTTCCTTCTCTGGAGGACCCTACATGTAATACATGTCCAATATTTCTTTCTCCGTTTGATAATTTTGAAGATGAAAATGCCACATGTCTTTGTTAAGTCAAGTGGACATAGAGAGGGGTCAAGCCATCTTTTGTGGTAGGGATCAGGTCATGGCCCCAGAGCCTGGGGGCCCGCACTGTCCACTCTCCGGTAGGACAATAGAGCTGTTGGGGAGAGCGTGTGCACAGGCGCCCCTCTGGTGGGATTGTAATTAAAGCCGACTTAAAACAGAGGGGAGAATGCGTTGTCTCTGGGGCTCGTTTCATTGGGAAGTTGATTAATGATGTTGGAAGAAGTAAAATGAGGGGGAGCAGGGACACAGGCCTCATCTATATCCCATCGTCCCCTGTGGGAGCCGTTGTGTGATCAGGATCACTCATATGATGGCTGGCATCAGCTGGCTGATAGAGACAAGCCAAAGAACGGGGTCTACATCATTCTGCAACACTGCATACTTCTTCCGATGTCTGTAGCACAGTGAGTAGTTAGTGGGCATTGACAAATAATGAGAGAATTACTCTGATTAGTTCTGGTTATTATACAGTACCTCCTCACCAACCTCTCCGATTACAAATTTCTACCCCCAACAACTCTTTAACACTTTAATCACTATGACTTTGTACGGTCGCAGGGTGGTTCTACTTCTCTGGGAGGCATTTTTTTACGGCCTCCGTTCCTCAAGGCCACTGGGGGGCGTGCGCGTGTGCCCGCCGCATCGCTGAGATGCCGATGCGCGTGCCTGGCGGCCGCGATGTCCGCCAGGTGCTCGCTATCGCCCGGTTACAGGGACAAGACGTGGATCTGTGTGTGTAAACACACAGATCCATGTCCTGTCAGGGGAGAAGAGGAGACAGATCTGTGTCCCTTGTACATGTGTACATAGGGGCATAGATCGGTCACCTCCCCCAGTCAGCCCCCCTCCCCCCACAGTTAGAAACACAATGCAGGGTACACGTTTTAACCCCTTCCTCACCCCTAGTGTTAACCCCTCAATGCCAGTCACATTTATACAGTAATTAGTGCATATTTATAGCACTGTTCGCTGTATAAATGTGAATGGCGCGAAAAAAAATGTGTCAAAAGTGTCTGATGTGTTTGCCATAATGTCGCAGTCACAAAAAAAACGCTGATCGCCGCTATTAGTAGTAAAAAAATAAAATAATAAAAAAATAATAAAAATTCTGTCCCCTATTTTGTAAGTGCAATAACTTTTGCGCAAACCAGACGCTTATTGCGATTTTTTTACCAAAAATATGTAGAAGAATACGTATCGCCTAGACCGAGAAAATAAATAAAAAAAAAAAATAAAAAAAAAAAAATGGGCTATTTATTATAGCAACAAGTAAAAAATATTGTTTTTTTTTTCAAAATTGTCGCTCTATTTTTGTTTATAGCGCAAAAAAAAAAAAAAACCACAAGGTGATCAAATACCACCAAAAGAAAACTCTATTTGTGGGGGAAAAAAAGGACATCAATTTTGTTTGGGAGCCACGTCGCACGAGCGACGACCGCGCAATTGTCAGTTAAAGTGACGCAGTGCCAGAAGCTGAAATTTCACCTGGTCAGGAAGGGGGTTTACGTGCCCAGTAAGCAAGTGGTTAATAGTCTATTTGTGACCTCACTTCTAGCCCCAAATCCATAAAGCACATGCAAGTCAGATTCCAGTTCTTCATTGACCATGCCCACTTTACTTGTTATTCAGTTTTTTCTGCTTTTTTTCTACTTCAGTATTCATTTCCTCTATCACAATTTCCACTTCCTGCCCCATAAACCAATCTGGGAGTGAGGGGAAATCCCTGCAAGTTAGGAGAATACCCTAATCACTAGGACTAGTGTCCCCATTGGAAAATGTTACGTTTATTTTCAATGATAATGCAAACAAGGCAAATCGAGAGGGTGAACCTCCCTGCGGGGACACAGACAGAAGCAAAAACTAACAGGGTTTCTAATCCATCTCACTCTATCCAAAACTTAAAATAAAAAGTTTAGTACCTTACATTCTACTGTTATTCTTTCCCCATTGACCACTCCCAGTTGATATCCATTCCTTTATTGACCGCCCCCACTTCTGTTTTTCATTCTCCTATTGATCACTTTCAGTTCCCTTTATTCATTCCTTCAATGAGCCTTCCTTTTCCATTCATTCCTTCGCCGACTACACTCCGCTTTATTACTTATTCTGCCAAGGAGAATTTTCAATATTACCTGTCACCTGTATATCATAGGAACCACATCCCTTAATTGATATAGAAGAAAAAAAATAAGGACAAAAGTTTTCTCAAAATTTCAAAAAAAACTTTCGAGGCATTTCTTTCCTTAGTTACTGCTTATGCGTATGCAATATCTGGGGCCAGACGGTCCACTACCTTTTTCCTATATCCCCAGAATGTGCATTTTCTGTATTTGCGCTTGTTGAAAGTATTCTTCCCTCTATGGTACACCATATGATCTACTTTGAGGTTTTCTTCCAGATGCGGCCTTTAAATTGCATTTTTAGGCGCTTCCATCTATATGTACTGTGCTTGACAAAAAACTCCTGAGGAAGCCAAACCCGAATGGCGAAACATGTAGAGAAATTTGTCTGTATACATATCTGAAACTACATTTTACTGTATGATGGATTTTACACTCTATTTATGTAATTATGTATAAAAATAAAATACATTTTTTATATATTTTTTGTGTTTATGCACCCATCTTTATTCTACTTTTTTTCTGCCACTGACTGCTTAAAACATCATTCATGTTTCAGCATTCATTCTTCTCTGCTTTCCAGTTTAACTATTCTTTCCCCAACTAACCATTTCAACTTCAGCATTCATTCATCTCATTGACCCTTGTCTTGCCGATATTCATACCTCCACTGGCCACTCCCACTCGAGCATCAATTCTCCTTAGTGGCCACTGTCACTTTATACCCAGTTTATTCTTTCCCTCTGACTCCTCCCACTTATGCTATCTACCACACTCCTATCAGCAGTAATTTTTTACCTTTCCCTCACTTCTCCTATTCAATTGTATACTGACCACTCCCACTACAGCATTCATTCACCTCTTTGACCTCACCGTTACTTCCTCTACTGACCACTGCCACCTCATTCATTCCTTACTGACCATTCTTATTTTAGCATTTATCTTCCCTATTGACCAGTGACCACTGCCACCTCATTAATTCCTCAATGACCACTGCTATTTTAGCGTTCATCTTTCTTACTGACCACTATTAATTCTCTTTTCTTTCTTCCATTCCCACGTTATTCATTCCTCCTGACTCCTCCCACTTGTACAAATTCACCTACTGCCTCCTCCCTTAACCTTCCCTTAACCTTCTAGCCCCAGAGAAGACCCTTAAATAATACTGACGTCTCAGGGAACCCCTGATAAAACAAATTAATCAGGGGCAAGTAGAAAAAATGCCACTTACATTGGTAGTGAGAAGAATGCAACATTTACAGGCCGCAAAAAAGATCACTAATGTCATGCTACTGGCTCTGGCAAGTGACATTGATCCTGGAACTTTGTAGGCATCATCAAATGAGAGGTCAGCCCGCTACAGCTACAGATCCCCAGAAACCTCAGGAGGAACCCTAGGGGTTTGTGGAACCCTAATTGAGAATGGCTGACTTCCTGAATTCCCCCACTTCAACACTAATTTTTTCTACCTCCACCACCAACACTTCTACTAATATTTCTATTGACCACTCCGTTGTCTACATTTCCTTCCTCTAAAGACCACTGCTACCTTATTCACTCTCCACAGACCCGTCTCACTTCTCCATTCCACCAATGGTCTGTATTATTTTGATGCAAATTCACTACCAAGAAGACATTCTTTGCACCCCATAAGCTATTCCATTCTTCATCATTTTCTGAGCTAGTAACGTCTTCAGCCAAGAGACATAGATAACCCCTACCACATCTTTGATTGTACTTCCTTATTTTCAGACAGTCATGCTTTCTTGGAGGAAACACTGTTCCATGCTCCAGTCAGTGCTACCTACATAACTGAATACATTGCCACTTGGGCATGTATTATTTGTTAAAGGAGCAGATTATAGTCAGATTAGTTTATCTTCTCCATCAGCAAAGATCATGTGAACAAGTTTCTAGGCTTTCATGCATGGTACCTGTATGGAAGGGACCCTTTGGCATGATTTCTCTCGAAAAGGTAAGTATTTCAGCTATTTTATTCTGAGTCATTTTTCCATCCCAGCAATCAATAACAGTGTATATTAAAAATGTAATGTTAAAGCGGAGGTCCACCAATTTTTTTTTTTTTTTTTTTAGTCAGCAGCTACAAATATTGCAGCTTCTGACTTTTAAAATAAGGACCTTATCTGTCCAAGGCACCCACTATGTCGGTACCCGAAGGCTCTCGGGTGCTGCCGCCACCATCTGCGCATGTGCGACTCGTGCTGTGCTATCCTACTGGTCCTGCTGTCTTCTGGGAACTGTGTGTTTTCCAGAAGACAGCAGGGGGACAGAGAAGGTGCCAGAAGTGGCGTAAATACCCGCGGGTGGCTCCGTTATCCTTGCCAGGAAGTGGGAGCAAAATCCCTGTATTACACAGGTATCTGCTCCCCCTCCCCCCTGAAAGGTGCTAAATGTGCGGGGGGAGGGTTCCAAAAAGCGGAAGTTCCATTTTTGTGTGGAACTCCGCTTTAAGGGACATAGTCCTTCCAACAACACTGTTACCCTACTTTACACATGACTGATTAAATTGAACTCCAGGCAAACAACAAAATACACATATATGAGTTGTTTAACCACTTAAAGACCCCCGCACGCACATATACGGCCACAACATGGCTCGTACAGGCACAAGGGCGTAAATTTACGTCCCCGCCTGAGTGCGGTTCGGGGGTCCCATCGGGACCCCCTCCGCGGCGTGCGGGGGGGTCTCCCTACCTCTGGGAGCGATCCGGGATCTGCGGGCGGATGTCCGTGATATCCGCCCCCCCCCGCGATCGCTCCCAGCCAATGGGAGCGCGCTTCCATGCCTGTCACTTCCTCCTCCTGTGTTTACACAGGAAGGAGGAAATGATGTAATCTCTCATCGCAGCGCTGTTTCCCAGCGCTGCTGATGAGAGAAGACATCACAAGTAAGTGTGCACCAACACAACACTGACACACACTCACATAGGCATATTAACCCCTTGTGATCAAAATCCTCAAATCCCCCTCCTAGCACAAATAACCCCCCCAATAGAAACCCCCCCCCCCAATTTCCCCTCCTAGCCCAAACCCCTTCAAAGCCCCCCTGCTAGTACAAATTCCCCCTCCTAGCACAACCCCGCAATTCCTCCTATTCTAGCACAAACTCCTCCCGATCCCCTCTCCTGGCACAAATTATGGTAGAAAAAAAGGTGGATTTACTCAGTCTCCTAGAGATAACCTAGCAGTTAAACCTTACAGTGCCTTGGACCAGGTGGAGAAGTGGAAAAGAGGGGTGATGTTACAATCTCCACCTTATCCAATCAGAGAAAGACATTTATTCTTTGAACAAAGTACAAGGTGGTGTGTGAATGGCCACAGTACTGTGTGAGCAACCCCATGTGGTTAGTGTGCCATGGAGAAGTCACTCGGCACAGGAGTCGGACCCAGCACCAACGACTACATTGAATGCATTGATGGGGGAATTGAGCAATTTTCCTTCCTTCTGCTTGTGGTTGAAAGAAAGACAATTGTATAATATAAGCCTGCTTAAAGTGTTACTAAACCCACAAGAGTAAAATCAGTCTGTATATGCAGTAAAGCATGCTTGTTATACTCACTGTGAAACCTAAGGGATTAATCCTGCTTGCGCATTGTGTAAAATGGCTGTCTGATCCTGTCTTCTCTGATCCTCCCCTTCTTCCACAGTCCCCCATCCATCTTCTGATAGAACAAAGCCTTGGGGGCACTCTGCACATGCTCAGTTTGGTGTGTATTGCTGAAGAGTTTTATTTATTTTTTCATGGGAGAATGCGTGTAATCAGCACAGGGCCAATCAGCACTGTCCAGACAGAGGGTCAGGGGTCCTGCGGCCTAATAGGACAATCAGGGGACTTCTCCTACATGGTTTAATCAGACACTGATAGACACCACAAGACTGCTATTAACTGCTGATGAAAAAAGAAATTTAGAAGTTTATATTTACTAAAATAATTACATTCCCATGTTCTGTGTACTGTGGGAGACCAGATATAGTGAATGCAGGGTCCTGGGTTTAGTAACACGTTAGGAATGAATGGCACCCAGGCACTTGCGTTGTACATTTTGCCACAATTTCAGAGTAAGCTGGAAACGTGAGCAGAATCGCACCTATTCTGTCCATGATTCCAAATTGCTAGAAAAGGGCCTCAAAGAGGAACTTCAGCTTTTTTGGCACAACTTCACGTGTGTAGACATACGCAAAGACAGCAAAGGTTCAATTCTTCTATAATAGATGTCTTTGTACATATGTAGGGAAAGCACATGCTGGGGAAACCGGCATGTGCGTAAATGTGCCTCAGGGCTCAGCACGATGATTTCAGATGATATATGTACAGTATCTCACAAAAGTGAGTACACTCCTTACTTTTTTGTAAATATTTCATTATATCTTTTCATGTGACAACACTAAAGGAATGACACTTTGCTACAATGTAAAATAGTGAGTGTACAGCTTGTATAACAGTGTTAATTTGCTGTCCACTTAAAATAACTCAACACACAGCTATTAGGCTGCATTCACACCTGAGCGTTTTGTCGCCTGAAGCGCGACGCTCAAAAACGCTAGAGGGGAAAAAATACATTATTCTCTATGGAGATGGTTCACATCTCCACTCCAAAACGCTTGACGCCGAATGCCTGAAGCTCAAACAAGTTCCGGACCCCTTTTTGTCGCGTGAATCGGGCGGCTTGGGCGTTTTGCATCGGTGACCATAGACTGTACAAAATCGCGTTAAAAAACCGACGCAATTTGTCGTGGCAAATCGCAGTAAAAAAACGCCGCAAATTGCTACGCTCAGGTGTGAATGCAGCCTTAAGGTCTAAACCGCTGGCAACAAAATTGTGGCAGAAAACTAACGCTGCACATCACCCAAAACACATCATTCCCACTGTGAAACATGGTGGTGGCAGCAACATGTCATGGGGATGCTTTTCCTCAGCAGGGACAGGGAAATTGGTCAGAGTTGATGAGAAGATGACTTTTAAAGGGAATCTTAGAAGAAAACCTGTTATGCCTCGTACACACGAGCAGAATTTCCATTGGAAAAAAGTTGGATGGTTTTTCCAACTGAATTCTGCTGAAGCATGGCTTGCATACACATGGTCACACAAAAGTTCTCTGAACTTTCAAACGTTAAGAACGTGTTACGTACAACAATACGACGAGGCGAGAAAAATAAGTTCAATGCTTCAATGCATGCGTCAAATTGTTTCCGAGCATGCGTGGCTTTTTTCCCATTGGAATTCCATACAGATGAATGGATTTTCCGATAGGATAGGAAAAATAGAGAACCTGCTCTCAATCTAAGTCAGATGGGGCATACACACGGTCGGAATATCCGACGAAAAGCTCCCATCTGACTTTTTCCACCAGAAATTCCGACCGTGTGTACGCGGCATTAGAGTCTGCAAAATACTTGAGACTGGGGTGGAGGTTCACCTTTTAGCAGGACAACGACCCTAAACATACAGCCAGATCTACAATGGAATGGTTTAGATCAAAGCATATTCATGTGTTAGAATGGCCCAGTCAAAGTCCAGACCTAAATCCAATTGAGAATCTGTGGCAGAACTTGCTGTTCATAGACGCTCTCCATCCAATCTGACAGAGGTTGAGATATTTTGCAAAGAAGAATGGGCAAAAATATCACTCTCTAGATGTGCAAAGCTGGTAGAGACATCTCCAAAAAGACTTGCAGCTGTAATTGCAGTGAAAGGTGATTCTATAAAATATTGACTCAGGGGGGCTGAATAAAAATGTACACCACACTTTTCACATATTTATTTGTAAAAAAAAAAATTGAAAACCAATTATCATTATCCTTCCACTTCACAATTATGTGCCACTTTGTGTTGGTCTATCACATAAAATCCCAATAAAATACATTTATGTTTTTTGGTTATAATCTGACAAAATTAGGAAAATTTCAAGTGGTATGAATACTTATTTAAGACACTGTATTTTGTATATATATATGGAATTAGCCACTAGAGGGGGCTGTAGAAGCCCTCAGAGGGGACATAAGGTCACGACATGTCAAACACTATGAGATTTACAGTGTAAACAATCATCCGCACAATACTCACACTCTACTAATATCGAAATACTTACCCATTAAAAATACACATTTGTTTCTGGAGAGTAAAACCCAGATGGATGCCTGTTGTAAAAGTTAGAAAACCACACTCAGGACCATTATTGATTATATGTGAAGAAAGTAAAGTTTTTTTTTGGTAAAAATAATCAGTCGTTGGAGAATTAAAGTCAATACATTTTGACAGTTTCAATCAATAACTTTCCTTCTCTGGAGGACCTACATGTAATACATGTCCAATATTTCTTTCTCCGTTTGATAATTTTGAAGATGAAAATGCCACATGTCTTTGTTAAGTCAAGTGGACATAGAGAGGGGTCAAGCCATCTTTGTGGTAGGGATCAGGTCATGGCCCCAGAGCCTGGGGGCCCGCACTGTCCACTCTCCGGTAGGACAATAGAGCTGTTGGGGAGAGCGTGTGCACAGGGCGCCCTCCTGGTGGGATTGTAATTAAAGCCGACTTAAAACAGAGGGGAGAATGCCGTTGTCTCTGGGGCTCGTTTCATTGGGAAGTTGATTAATGATGTTGGAAGAAGTAAATGAGGGGGACAGGGACACAGGCCTCATCTATATCCCATCGTCCCCTGTGGGAGCCGTTGTGTGATCAGGATCACTCATATGATGGCTGGCATCAGCTGGCTGATAGAGACAAGCCAAAGAACGGGGTCTACATCATTCTGCAACACTGCATACTTCTTCCGATGTCTGTAGCACAGTGAGTAGTTAGTGGGCATTGAAATAATGAGAGAATTACTCTGATTAGTTCTGGTTATTATACAGTACCTCCTCACCAACCTCTCCGATTACAAATTTCTACCCCCAACAACTCTTACAACTTTAATCACTATGACTTTGTACGGTCGCAGGGTGGTTCTACTTCTCTGGGAGGCCATTTTTTTACGGCCTCCGTTCCTCAAGGCCACTGGGGGGCGTGCGCGTGTGCCCGCCGCATCGCTGAGATGCCGATGCGCGTGCCTGGCGGCCGCGATGTCCGCCAGGTGCTCGCTATCGCCGGTTACAGGGACAAGACGTGGATCTGTGTGTGTAAACACACAGATCCATGTCCTGTCAGGGGAGAGAGGAGACCGATCTGTGTCCCTTGTACATAGGGGCATAGATCGGTCACCTCCCCCAGTCAGCCCCCCTCCCCCCACAGTTAGAACACAATGCAGGGTACACGTTTTAACCCCTTCCTCACCCCTAGTGTTAACCCCCTCAATGCCAGTCACATTTATACAGTAATTAGTGCATATTTATAGCACTGTTCGCTGTATAAATGTGAATGGCGCGAAAAATGTGTCAAAAGTGTCTGATGTGTTTGCCATAATGTCGCAGTCACGAAAAAAAAACGCTGATCGCCGCTATTAGTAGTAAAAAAATAAAATAATAAAAAAATAATAATAATTCTGTCCCCTATTTTGTAAGTGCAATAACTTTTGCGCAAACCAGACGCTTATTGCGATTTTTTTACCAAAAATATGTAGAAGAATACGTATCGCCTAGACCGAGAAAATTAAAAAAAAAAAATAAAAAAAAAAATGGGCTATTTATTATAGCAACAAGTAAAAAATATTGTTTTTTTTTTCAAAATTGTCGCTCTATTTTTGTTTATAGCGCAAAAAATAAAAACCACAAAGGTGATCAAATACCACCAAAAGAAAACTCTATTTGTGGGGAAAAAAAGGACATCAATTTTGTTTGGGAGCCACGTCGCACGACCGCGCAATTGTCAGTTAAAGTGACGCAGTGCCAGAAGCTGAAATTTCACCTGGTCAGGAAGGGGGTTTACGTGCCCAGTAAGCAAGTGGTTAATAGTCTATTTGTGACCTCACTTCTAGCCCCAAATCCATAAAGCACATGCAAGTCAGATTCCAGTTCTTCATTGACCATGCCCACTTTACTTGTTATTCAGTTTTTTTCTGACTTTTTTTCTACTTCAGTATTCATTTCCTCTATCACAATTTCCACTTCCTGCCCCATAAACCAATCTGGGAGTGAGGGGAAATCCCTGCAAGTTAGGAGAATACCCTAATCACTAGGACTAGTGTCCCCATTGGAAAATGTTACGTTTATTTTCAATGATAATGCAAACAAGGCAAATCGAGAGGGTGAACCTCCCTGACGGGGACACAGACAGAAGCAAAAACTAACAGGGTTTCTAATCCATCTCCACTCTATCCAAAACTTAAAATAAAAAAGTTTAGTACCTTACATTCTACTGTTATTCTTTCCCCATTGACCACTCCCAGTTGATATCCATTCCTTTATTGACCGCCCCCACTTCTGTTTTTCATTCTCCTATTGATCACTTTCAGTTCCTTTATTCATTCCTTCAATGAGCCTTCCTTTTCCATTCATTCCTTCGCCGACTACCTCCGCTTTATTACTTATTCTGCCAAGGAGAATTTTCAATATTACCTGTCACCTGTATATCATAGGAACCACATCCCTTAATTGATAGAAGAAAAAATAAGGACAAAAGTTTTCTCAAAATTTTCAAAAAACTTTCGAGGCATTTCTTTCCTTAGTTACTGCTTATGCGTATGCAATATCTGGGGCCAGACGGTCCACTACCTTTTTCCTATATCCCCAGAATGTGCATTTTCTGTATTTGCGCTTGTTGAAAGTATTCTTCCCTCTATGGTACACCATATGATCTACTTTTGAGGTTTTCTTCCAGATGCGGCCTTTAAATTGCATTTTTAGGCGCTTCCATCTATATGTACTGTGCTTGACAAAAAACTCCTGAGGAAGCCAAACCGAATGGCGAAACATGTAGAGAAATTTGTCTGTATACATATCTGAAACTACATTTTACTGTATGATGGATTTTACACTCTATTTATGTAATTATGTATAAATAAAATACATTTTTTATATATTTTTTGTGTTTATGCACCCATCTTTATTCTACTTTTTCTGCCACTGACTGCTTAAACATCATTCATGTTTCAGCATTCATTCTTCTCTGCTTTCCAGTTTAACTATTCTTTCCCCAACTAACCATTTCAACTTCAGCATTCATTCATCTCATTGACCCTTGTCTTGCCGATATTCATACCTCCACTGGCCACTCCCACTCGAGCATCAATTCTCCTTAGTGGCCACTGTCACTTTATACCCAGTTTATTCTTTCCCTCTGACTCCTCCCACTTATGCTATCTACCACACTCCTATCAGCAGTAATTTTTTACCTTTCCCTCACTTCTCCTATTCAATTGTATACTGACCACTCCCACTACAGCATTCATTCACCTCTTTGACCTCACCGTTACTTCCTCTACTGACCACTGCCACCTCATTCATTCCTTACTGACCATTCTTATTTTAGCATTTATCTTCCCTATTGACCAGTGACCACTGCCACCTCATTAATTCCTCAATGACCACTGCTATTTTAGCGTTCATCTTTCTTACTGACCACTATTAATTCTCTTTTCTTTCTTCCATTCCCACGTTATTCATTCCTCCTGACTCCTCCCACTTGTACAAATTCACCTACTGCCTCCTCCCTTAACCTTCCCTTAACCTTCTAGCCCCAGAGAAGACCCTTAAATAATACTGACGTCTCAGGGAACCCCTGATAAAACAAATTAATCAGGGGCAAGTAGAAAAAATGCCACTTACATTGGTAGTGAGAAGAATGCAACATTTACAGGCCGCAAAAAAGATCACTAATGTCATGCTACTGGCTCTGGCAAGTGACATTGATCCTGGAACTTTGTAGGCATCATCAAATGAGAGGTCAGCCCGCTACAGCTACAGATCCCCAGAAACCTCAGGAGGAACCCTAGGGGTTTGTGGAACCCTAATTGAGAATGGCTGACTTCCTGAATTCCCCCACTTCAACACTAATTTTTCTACCTCCCACCAACACTTCTACTAATATTTCTATTGACCACTCCGTTGTCTACATTTCCTTCCTCTAAAGACCACTGCTACCTTATTCACTCTCCACAGACCCGTCTCACTTCTCCATTCCACCAATGGTCTGTATTATTTTGATGCAAATTCACTACCAAGAAGACATTCTTTGCACCCCATAAGCTATTCCATTCTTCATCATTTTCTGAGCTAGTAACGTCTTCAGCCAAGAGACATAGATAACCCCTACCACATCTTTGATTGTACTTCCTTATTTTCAGACAGTCATGCTTTCTTGGAGGAAACACTGTTCCATGCTCCAGTCAGTGCTACCTACATAACTGAATACATTGCCACTTGGGCATGTATTATTTGTTAAAGGAGCAGATTATAGTCAGATTAGTTTATCTTCTCCATCAGCAAAGATCATGTGAACAAGTTTCTAGGCTTTCATGCATGGTACCTGTATGGAAGGGACCCTTTGGCATGATTTCTCTCGAAAAGGTAAGTATTTCAGCTATTTTATTCTGAGTCATTTTTCCATCCCAGCAATAACAGTGTATATTAAAAATGTAATGTTAAAGCGGAGGTCCACCAATTTTTTTTTTTTTTTTTTTAGTCAGCAGCTACAAATATTGCAGCTTCTGACTTTTAAAATAAGGACCTTATCTGTCCAAGGCACCCACTATGTCGGTACCCGAAGGCTCTCGGGTGCTGCCGCCACCATCTGCGCATGTGCGACTCGTGCTGTGCTATCCTACTGGTCCCTGCTGTCTTCTGGGAACTGTGTGTTTTCCAGAAGACAGCAGGGGGACAGAGAAGGTGCCAGAAGTGGCGTAAATACCCGCGGGTGGCTCCGTTATCCTTGCCAGGAAGTGGGAGCAAAATCCCTGTATTACACAGGTATCTGCTCCCCCTCCCCCCTGAAAGGTGCTAAATGTGCGGGGGGAGGGTTCCAAAAAGCGGAAGTTCCATTTTTGTGTGGAACTCCGCTTTAAGGGACATAGTCCTTCCAACAACACTGTTACCCTACTTTACACATGACTGATTAAATTGAACTCCAGGCAAACAACAAAATACACATATATGAGTTGTTTAACCACTTAAAGACCCCCGCACGCACATATACGGCCACAACATGGCTCGTACAGGCACAAGGGCGTAAATTTACGTCCCCGCCTGAGTGCGGTTCGGGGGTCCCATCGGGACCCCCTCCGCGGCGTGCGGGGGTCTCCCTACCTCTGGGAGCGATCCGGGATCTGCGGGCGGATGTCCGTGATATCCGCCCCCCCCCGCGATCGCTCCCAGCCAATGGGAGCGCGCTTCCAGCCTGTCACTTCCTCCTCCTGTGTTTACACAGGAAGGAGGAAATGATGTAATCTCTCATCGCAGCGCTGTTTCCCAGCGCTGCTGATGAGAGAAGACATCACAAGTAAGTGTGCACCAACACAACACTGACACACACTCACATAGGCATATTAACCCCTTGTGATCGCCCCCCCCCCCCACCCCCCTGTCACAGTGTTACTGAATGCAGTGATTTAATCACTGCATTTAGTGTCAGTGTGACAGGCACTGTAAAAAAATCAGTTAGTGTTAGGTTCAGGATAGCCCCCCCACCCCCCCTAATAAAGTTTTAACCCCCTGATCACCGCCCTAGTTAACCCTTTCACTCCCTATTGCCAGCGTCACTAAGCGATCATTTTTCTGATCGCTGTATTAGTGTCGCTGTTCCCGCTAGGTAGCTATTTTTTTTTATTGCGATTTTTTTTTTTTACTAAAGACATGTGGCTAAATAAATTTTGGCCTAAATGTTTGACTAAAATTTTGTTTATTTGATTTTTTTTTTAACAAAAAGTAAAAAATAGTGTTTTTTTTTCAAAAATGTCGCTCTATTTTTGTAAATAGCGCAAAAAATAAAAATCGCAGAGGTGATCAAATACCACCAAAAGAAAGCTCTATTTGTGGGAAGAAAAGGACGCAAATTTTGTTTGGGAGCCACGTCGCACGACCGCGCAATTGTCTGTTAAAGCGACGCAGTGCCGAATCGCAAAAACACCTTGGGTCATTTACCAGCGTATTGGTCCGGGTCTTAAGTGGTTAACTTGCCAAAAGGACTTGTATTTCTGTCCACCCAGTCCTGAGGTTCAAACAGTTCTGCTACACACCATAAAGCAGTCTGGCAGGAGAGGAGACCATATTTTTTTCTGCTGAAGTTAGGTAACATATACGGGTCTTGTCCCTCCCCCAGCCTGTGACTGGACAGTGAAGGATGAGCAGCAGACTGATAAGCTCCTCTCTTCTCTCTGCTCTCTTCCTATCAGCATGTCCCTTTAAGCAAATGAGCACTGCAATGCAGACTGTTCTCTGGTGCTGCGTCTCCCTGGTGCTGCAAGAGGCTGATATCAGAACAATTTATATTAAAAATAAATACATAAATGACGTACTCATGAATACAGAGCAGCATTTTATCTGCCTGGAGTTCAACTTTCAGACTGTCAACATATTGTCATAGTATGAGGTTCTATTTCTATTATGTTTGTGCATCTGAAAGTAACTAATACTTTTATCAGGAAGACAAGAACCATTTACTTGACGTCTAAAAATCTCCATCCTTACCCCATCTATGAATATTAAGCACACTAAACAATCATATTAACTAAAGAATCATTTGCACAGAGAGATCAAACAAATAACGTCTTAAGCTTTGCATGAGAAAGGTTGCTAAATTAAACAATGGCAGCTGCTTAAACTGTAAATTGGGAGGAATGGATATGTAATTATATCTCTCTAATTGCTGGGATTATTCCCATAATCAATGTGTGCTATGAGAGAGACGAGTATCAGAGCACATTATTCCCACTATGAAACCATCTCTTTCATTAGGAAACAGATAAAAGGCTCATCTATCACAAGGGGAAATGTTACAATTGTGTTTTCACCAAACAAGTAAATAACTCATTAACATCCAGAATCATAGACTTTCCTACAAAATTATTAACGAAATTCAGCTTTCTTCACAAACTGACCTCCAGCCTTCCCTTCAGTATTGCACAGTTGTACCAGCTCCTCTCCTGTACTGAAAATGCTTCCTTTGATTTTACCAGTGGCGGTGCGTCCATAGAGGGTGCTGGAGCGCCGCCCCCTCTCGCTCCTGCACCGCCACTGAAAAATGATACATAGATTCATGCATCGCAATGACAATTGATGGCACAGTGGCGACAATTGATGGGCACAGTGGTGACAGTGGCATGGCACAGTGGCGAAAATAGATGGGCACAGTGGCAACAATGGCATGGCAGAGTGACTGTGCTTGGCTTGGCACATTGGCCACAATTGATGGGCACAGTGGCGACAATGGCATGGCACAGTGGCGAGAATTGATGGCATGGCACAGTGGCGACAATTGATGGCATGGCACAGTGGCAACAATTGATGGCACAGTGGCTGCGTTTGATGGCATGGCATAGTGGCGACAATCAATGGGCACAGTGGCATGCCACAATAGCGAAACTTTTATGGCACAGTGGCGACACTTTTATGGCACGGTGGCTGCGTTTGATGAGCACAGTGGCAGCAATTGATGGGCACAGTGGCGGCAATTGATGGGCAAAGTGGCAGCAATTGATGGGCATAGTGAGGCTGCAATTAATGTTTTTTTTTCCGTTTATTTGTGCCCCCCCCAAAAAAAATTTGACCTCCAGCCGCCATTGGATTTCACTGCACACTGTGAGCTTCTCATAATGTGCATTAATATCCACAGCAAATCATATAGAGCCTATCTCATCTTCTGGATGGAGGATTTCCAGTATCATTATGTCTGCATCCTCATTGTGTAAACTTCTTCTCACTTCCTGTCCCAATTAAAGTTTTCACAGGAACAGGAAGTGAGGGAAAATCTCTCAATGGAGACAACTGTCCCAGTGATAGCATCCAAAGAAGCTGTAGCTGGGAGGACTTCTGTTGCTTGTGGGGGATGTATTGTTGCTGGGTGTGGGTCTTATGTTGCAGAAGGGTCAATCGTTGCTGGGAGGGATCTACTGTTAAGGGAAGGGTCTTTGTAGCTGGCTGCTGGAGTGTCAATTGATGCTGGCTGCTGGGAAATCTATTGTTGCTGGATGAATTTTTTTTTCAGGGCGTCTATTGTTACTGATGGGGCTATATTGTTGCTAGGGGGGGGGGGGTCTTATGTTACAGGGGGTCAATTGTTGCTGGGAGAGATCTACTGTTGAGGGAGGGGGTCTAATGTTGCTTGCTGCTGAAGGGTCTATTGATGCTGGCTGTTGTTGTTAGATCTATTTTACTGCCTTTCTTGATATCATTAACAGATTCCATAAAAAAAGTGCTTGATTCTGGGCCCGAGAGTGCAGTGCAAAGTGTTTTTTCACCTTAATGCATAGGATGCATTAAGGTGAAAAAACATGAAGCTTTACAACCCCTTTAAGATAACAATACTAGTAAAATAACCAGACAGGTCCAGCGCTATCTTTCCACTTTCCCCATCTCCTTCCTTACTTCCAATGGAACAGCAAGAATGTAAAGCTGGGTATAGATGGACTGACTTCAGTTGGTATATCAGGGACCAGCTGAATTTTGATCTCTCTGTGACCCTCTCTGTTCAACAGAAGTCGATTGTTAGATCCACACAGGTCTTTGGGAAGACTGCACTCGATGCTTGGAAGAAGATCAATCCTAGTTCTTCTTATGCCTTGTACACACGATCGGAATTTCCGAAAAAGAAAAAGTCGGACAGAATTTTTTAATCGGATATTCCAACTGTGTGTATGCCCCATCTGAGTTTTTCCATCGGAAATTCCGACGGACTTAGAAAGAGAACATGTTCTCTTTTTTACCGATAAAAACAATTTCTATCAGAAATTCTGTTCGTCTGTATGGAACTCCAACGGAGAAAAAAAACATGCATGCTCAGAATCAAGTCGACGCATGCTCGGAAGCATTGAACTTGCTTGTCGTAGTGTTGTACGTCACTGTGTTTTGGGTTGTCGGAATTTGGTGTGACAGTGTGTATGCAACTGATAAGATATAATAATGCGCTCCAATCAACCCTTGATGCTGTACAGTACACAACGTGTATAAATGTAAACTCTCCAGGTATTACAATATATGACAAATATAAAATTGAATAAACATAAAATAGATGTATTCCAAACTAAAAAACCCTGTTGAAATGTGCATCAGTGCCAAAAACACTGTGAAGTGAATCAGTGCCAATAAGCAATAAAAGCAGCAATGGGCAATTCACAATTCGTGCATGTGGACTGAATCAGTAGTATGGAACTCCTATGGTGCACTTTAGAACTGGGCTCTGATGAAGAGGTCTTTGTAACCGCGAAACACGTCAGCCGGCAGTGACACACCTTAATCCCCCCCATTTGGAGTGTGGTTCGAGGGGTATCCACTACAGCGTTGTCGATAAGCCTATTATGTTACTTTCTTTGTGAGTAGTTTTTTATTAAATTTTTTATTCTATTAAACTGTTAACGGTAACACACTAGGCTGGTGCGCCTTTTTCTTTTCTTACCTCTTTTTAACTCCTATGGTGCGCTCAATCCTTCACAGCGCTTTCCACCACAGTCTATTGCTGACACTTGCTGATCCAGAAAAACACAGCTCATGAGAAAAAAAGGGGAGAAAAAAACAGGAGAATGCTCATGGTGCAGTATGTACGACCAAACAGAGAGAACGGAGACTACAACGATGTAATCAAACTCAAGAATCCCTGAATAGAAATCATGTGCAGCCTCTGATACAGCTCAGTGCGGCACTCTCCTCATGCGGATCTAACTCCTTCGATCTCCTCACTCGGCTCCTCCCCCACGTGTTACGTCACTCGTCACATGACTTAGTCATGTGTATGCAAAACAGCTTGAGCGAAATTCCGTCTGAGTTTTTTCTAAATTTTGCCTGACGGAAATTCCGATCGTGTGTACGGAGCACTAGAGAACATCAGAATGGGAAAACAATGTGGATATGAATGAAAATGGGCTAGCAAAGGTGCTCTTAGGTAGGTGGCGTCTTCAAAGAGAGAAATACGTAAAAGTCATAATTTTAAAGAGATACATGCTTCTTTTCAAAGGATATTATATTATACACTATATATTATTTTAATGTAGATTAAAAAATACTTATTCAATACCCTTTAACTGTATTGCTTCATTTTAGCATTTGAAAGTACAATCTCATATTTATCAACTGATTGTTTAAAATGAACCCTCAGAGTTTCGAGCATCAAAAGCCTGAGCTGGGACATTTCCAACAGACCAACTTTAAATGTAAAACTTTCCCCCGGAAACGAGGCACATTTGATAACTTTGGCCATGCCTCTATCCCATGTCTTTTCCTTCCTGATCTATGCCCCTTATCTTTACATTATACTCTAATTTATATGCAAATATATTTAATTATGTGAATTATCAGATGATGTCCTCAAAAGATCTTTTTATTTCCTCTTTAAAGCCTTGTTAGTAGGACATAAAACAGTGAGGTAATTCGGTTTACCATCTCCAGAGTTCTGGTTTGGACAGAGGGGTTTGATGGGTGCCGTGTAGCCAGTGACATTAAATGATGTATCTTTTGTTCCCGGACAAATGATCAGCTTGGTTCATACAATGCGTCACTGTCAGACATTTACATAATTTTTTAATATTTTTATCCCGGTTTCCCCATCCCCTGAAGCCGCGTTCTTTGTTTGGTCTGTGTATTTGTCACCCGTGTCATTGAATATTCACATATTAATTGTCATTGCATCCATTTGTCACTGAATCTCCAGCTAATTGGGAGCAAAGTTCCTTCTCATAGTTAATATAACATTTTTAATTGATACAGCGACCTACTATGGAACTATAGTATACTATAGAGATAACCCACAAATCTAATTGTGTATTGTTATTAAATTAGTATTACCCAAAACACTGCTCAAATCTTCACCAAACTTTTCTGCATTACTTAGGAGTGTATAGATCAGCCTTTCTTAACCTTTTTAACATAGAGGAACCCTTAAAATAACTTTCAGATCTCAGAGAACCGCCTCTAATAATAAATATGCCTACAGCTCACTGTACATTATAAGTAGGAAAATTAGTTGGTATATAAGAATAAGTGAAAAAAAAAAAAAAAAGACATGGCATACTTAGAGCATTTGACATCCAGGTCTGTTCTATTTGAAAACATATTTTAAGTAATAATAGTTAAATTCAAGAATTAAATTAAGATCGAGGCGTGAAGAATGTTCCTTACATGAGTTGTCAATGGGAAGGAAATAGGAAAGAAAAGAATACTGATGTCATCAATTACTTATCTGAGAGTCAGAAATAATTACGTGCTCAGGGAACCCCTAGGAACCTTTGGAGGAACTCTGGTTCCAAGGGCTGGCTTATGCCGCGTACACACGTTCGGAATTTCCGACAAGAAAAGTTTGATGTGAGCTTCTGGTCGTAAAATTCCGAACCGAAATTTGAGAGCTGGTTCTCAATTTTTCCAACAAGAAAAGTTCAGAAATTCCAATCGTCTGTATGCAATTCCGACGTGCAAAAAAACACACACGCATGCTCGCAATCAATTCGACGCATGCTCGGATTCATTGAACTTAATTTTTCTTGGCTCGTTGTAGTATTGCAAGTCACTGCATTCTTGACGGTTGGAATTTTGTGTGACCATGTGTATGCAACACAAAATAATCCGCGGTTGTCTTGTCGAAATTTCCGATCGTGTGTACGCGGCAGAAAAGTTAAGGTCAAGAATAAATAGTAATGGGCTCTTTGGAGTGTTCCAGAAGGATCAAATCTTCAAATTTTGTAAAAGCGCAGTTATGGGGTGGCTGGAGCCGATGTATTAAACCCTACGCGTTTCGTCTCAAAACAGACAGTGGAATTTTTTGTGTGCGTATTTTGGGTCACCTTTTGTGGACAAGCTATTTTTTTTTTTTTAAATCCTGACGGTTTACAAATGTTGTCTCGCAAAACAAGCAGGATTCTAGCCTCTGCAGTGTGCTGTACCACATTTGGCCAGAGGTGCTGGGGTGCCGGTGACAATCAGAGCTGCTCGGAAATACTTGGAAACTTTGAATGAATGTAGATAAGAGGAGACTGCAGATTTAGGCTCCATTCACATCTGAGCGACAAAACGCCGGTCGCCTGTCGCTCTTGTCGCTTGAGATGTGAAATAACATTGCGGTCTATGGAGATGGTTCACATCTCAACGCCTGTCGCCTGAAAAAAAGTCCCGGACCCTTTTTTTCAGGCGACATTGGCGTTTCCTCATAGACCGCAATGTTAAAGAAAGATAAAACTTTCTTTTTTTTTCTACAGGCGGCAAGATAAGCCGCGTACGCGGCGTATCGTGTCGCCTAGGTGTGAATGCAGCCTTAAGGTTAGAAACAGTAACCCTAAAACTTTAATTGAAAACCTAATCCCAGAGCTAACCCCAATGTTAGTCCCAAAACTTTGTTTATAAACAAAGTAACATGATTGCAGTCTCAGCAATGTTATGACCAACAGATCACTTTGTTTACCGACAAAGCCAAGTAATCATGATTTTGATCATGTTATAAACTAAAATGGTGTAGTGCTATGCCCACTTGTGGAAAGTCAACTGACATCTGAGTGACAGTGGAATATGTGTGCTTATAGGACAGAAGGCTTTAGACCAGGGGTCTCCAAACTTTTTAAACAAAGGGCCAGACAAAGGGCCAGTTTACTGTCCTTTAGACTTCAGGGGGGCCGGACTCTGGTCACTGGGAGTGGAAAAGGGCCGAAGGCAGTGGAAAATAAAAATGCCCTATCGTTGGTGTCAGCAGGAGGAATTGTTACATCATTGGTGTAATTGGTCCCCATTATTAAAGGTATTGGGAGGAATTTTTTCCACATTATTGGCGTCATTGTGAGAAATTGTGCCCCTTCATTGGTGTCAGTGAGGGGGAATTACACCCCATTGTTGGTATCAGTGGATAAAAGAGTGCCCCAAGGGCCTGATAAAAGAAAGCAAAGGGCCACATATGGCCCCCGGGCCACAGTTTGGAGACCCCTGCTATAGACATTAGATTATGAGCTCCTATGGGAAGCTATGGCGAAGGATTCTTTGTACTCTATGTAAACATTTTTGGTAATAAGTTTCAAAGTGTTACTAAACCCACGACAGGAAAACCAGTCTGCCCGGCTTTACTGCCCGGTTCCTGACTGCGCATGCGCGAGTTCCGCTGCGCCGTTCTCACTGGTCCCCGCTGTGTTCTGGGAGCTGTGTGCAATTTCCAGAACACAACGGGGGGTGATGTGGAGGGGCAGGACTCCCGCGGGAGTCTATACCAGGAAGTGGTGCAAATACCTGTTTTTACAGGTATCTGCACCCCCTCCCTCCTGAAAGGTGTCAAATGTGACACCAGAGGGGAGGAGGGTTCCGAAAAGCAAAGGTTCCCTTTTGGGTGAACCTACGCTTTAAAAAAACATTGAACTAAAGGCTGTAATGTAACAAAATAGGTAAAAAGCCAAGGGGGGCGGGGGGTGAATACTTTTGCAAGGCGCTGTATGCAGGTTTCAGTTTGCATATTGCATGTGCTATTTCCGTTTTTCAATACAAGCTTTTGATCCACTGAAGTCTATAGAACCAAAAACCAGAACAAAGTCCCTGGCCCTTTCCATAAAATGCACAGATGTGAACTACATCCATAGGAAACCATGTTAAATGGACTGTAGTGCGTTTCTGCAAAAAAATGAAAACGCACTAAAAAAATGCATAGGTGCGAACCAGGTCTTAAATCCAGTCAAATCGATTTGTTATTGTATGAAAGATTTATTGTCTAGATTTTGCCATTGTGACTATATCACGGCCAGGCTGCAATCTCTGTTGATGTGTCAGAACACCTAAAAATCGGCTCCTTACCATAGAAATTTAAATTGGTGAGGCTGATCTTTAAAACAAAACTATTTTCATAATCCAAAAGAGCTGAAACAAACGATTAAGACAACAATGTTCCGATAAAGTGAATTTATAATTGCTATGTATGTGTAATTAGCTTATTTGCTGCCTTGAAGTGCTCTAAGTATATTTTCCACTAATTAGGGGGATTAAATCTTTGCATTGTGCCACGCAGCGTGTCACCACTTCCGGAGTCGGGTGTTTGGACAACACTTCAAAGTTGCATAGTATCATACTCTCCCTGCAAATGAGTTAAAAGATGTTAACTGGCATCGGAAATAGAGTCTTTGTTCTGTGGTAAGAAAAGCAATTGGATGCTCTGCTGGTTAGTTTACAAATCCAGCTGCCCCCGTGAATTGCTTATCTTTTGTAACAAAAGAGCTTGGGCACGATAATTTGGTGTGTGATCATTGACACTCCTTTTTCTTTGTTCCCCTTTCAGAGCTAATATCCCAAGCCCAGATGGGTTAATACATAATGCAGACATGCAAGTAATTGGCTCCTGCACAGATATAGACCCCCTTCCCTGTGATCTGCTATTAGAGGTCAGAAAAGCTCCCCTTCCACCTAATTAAACACAGCTTTCAATCCCCCTTCCCAAATGATGTTCAGCCTCCAAATTCACCAAACGCACATGAGCCGCTACCTGTTGGAGCCCAGTCCAACTCTCTTTTGGGACGATCGTCTCCTCCTCCCCCCAGGCGACAGAAGATAGTTTGGGCCACAGGGGACTGACAGCTAATAAATTATGGCCAGATTCTCTGAATTAAATAGGCAAAAATTGGCTGTTAATAAACCCCTGACTAGTCATTCATGGCGTCCAGCATAAAGGGATTTTCTTTCTCTTAACAAACTGGGCTGAATGAGCTCTACACGGGGATTAGATAAACTGTTATTCTATTGTTGACAAAGTGAAAGCCATGTATTCATTGTAGAGGGATTAATTAATGTAGTGATTTGTCCAACATTGTAACATCAAACATTCAACATGCAAAAATATGTATGTGTACAATAGAATTGTTTAGGTGCCCACTAAGAGGCCCATTTTCATCCCAAAATGCCTAAATAAACGCAAACAGAGGGAAGATTTTAGCACCACTATCGAAGGTTGGTCTTTGTAGGGCTTACAACCCATACATAATGAGGACTTCAAAGTTCTATACTCTTTATCATGTGTAGAGATTTTCCGACACATGATGACCTCTAATCTCTCAGTTTCCTCAACAGAAAAGAGATTTGTGTCTTGTACTGTATAATACTTTCACTCTAAGACAAAGATCTGACCAAAGGCATACAATGGAAATTGGACGTATGTGTATCTTTCCATCTCTGAAGGACCTTTTCTGGGCAAAAAAGTTGTAGACATCACTATTTTTCAAGCTGTCTTGGACATCACTGCCAGTCAACTGGGAAAATCCATCTCAGTTGGCAGACTTTGATCTCAGGGTCTAACAGCCTTTCCCAACACATTCAATACAGAGGAACCTTCAAAATAACTTTCCGGGCCTCATTGAACCCCCTCTAAAAGTTACTATGTCTACAACTTATTATACATTAATACTTTCACTTTAGGAGAAATATCTGACCAAAGGCGTAAGATGGTAATTGGACATATGTGTACCTTTCCACCTCTGAAGGACCCTTTCTGGGCAAAAAGTTGTAGACATCACTACCTTTCAAGCTGTCTTGGACATCACTGCCAATCAACTGGGAAAATCCAACACAGTTGGCAGACTTTGATCTCAGGGTCTAATGCCACGTACACACGATCGGTTTGTCTGATGAAAATGGTCTGATGGACCGTTTTCATCAGATGAACCGATCGTGTGTGGACCTCATTGTTTTTTTCCCATCGGTGAAATAACTTAGAATCTGTTTTAAAATTATCTGATGGTTAAAAAACCGACAGAAAAAAACGATCGTCTGTGGGGAAATCCATTGGTTAGAAATCAACGCATGCTCAGAATCAAGTCGACGCATGCTCGGAAGCATTGAACTTCATTTTTCTCAGCACGTCGTTGTGTTTTACGTCACCGCGTTCTGACACGATCGTTTTTTTAACTGTAGGCAAGACTGAGAAAAGTCAGCTTCATCGGATATCTGATGAAAAAATCCATCAGACTGTTTTCATCGGATGAACCGATCATGTGTACAGGGCATTACAGCCTTTCCCAACCCTTTCAATACAGAGGAGCCCTCAAAATAACTTTCTGGTCTCAGGGAACCCCTACAACTACAACTCATTATACATTAATACTTACACAGTGATCTCCAAACTGTGGCCCAGCCCAATGTAGCCATTTGCTTGCCTTTATCTGGCCCTTGGGGCACTATTCCATCAACCGACACCAATGATACACCATTCCCCTACTGACACCATCAATGGGACAGTATTTTTCCCATTGATGCCAACAGTAGGGTCGTATATATCTCATATTAAAATCATAATGGGGCTTAATTCTGGGGCAATTTTTACTCCCACTGGCCACAGTCCGGCCCCCCTAAAGCTTAAAGCATACTTAACTGGCCCTTTGCTTAGAAAGAGATCCCTGCTCTAGGAGAAAGATCTAACCAAAGGCGTAAGATGGAAATTGGATGTATGTGTACCTTTCTACCTCTGAAGGACCCTTTCTGGGCAAAAAGTTGTAAACATCACTACCTTTCAAGCTTGGACCTCACTGCCAATCAACTGAGAAAATCCAACACAGTTGGCAGACTTTGATCTCGGGGTCTAACAGCCTTTCCCAACCCTTTCAATACAGCCCTCGAAATAACTTTCCAGTCTCAGTGAACCCCTGCTAAAAGTTACCATGTCTACAACTCCTACATTAATACTTTCACTCTAGGTAGGAGAAAGATCTAACCAAAGGCATAAGATAGAAATTGTATGTATGTGTACCTTTCCACCTCTAAAGGACATTTTCAAAAAGTTGTAAACATCACTACCTTTCAAGCTGTCTTAGACATCAACGCCAATCAACACAGTTGGCAGACTTTGATCTCAGGGTCTAACAGCCTTTCCCAACCCTTTCAACACAGAGGAACCCTCAAAATAACATTACAGTCTCAAGGAACCCCTGCTAAAAGTTATTATGTCTACAACCTGTTATACATTAGTTCATGGTCAGTGGGAAGACTGCTCCTTACACTAATTTTCATTGAAAAGAGTTCCCCCAAAGCCAAAATATATATTATGTCAGTGGAAACCTAACAGAGGCAGAAATTGCTCATTGCTCAAGGAACCCCGAGCAACCTCTGGAGCAGTCTTTCTCAACCTTTTTACCGCTGGGGAACCCTAAAAATAATTTTCAGTTCTCAGGGACCCCCTGATAAAACCCATTCATTGGGGGTCAGTAGGAACAATGCCCCTTACTTTGGTGGTCAGTGAGAAGAATGCCCTTTTTTACAGTAGTGACAAGAATGCCCCCCTTACAGAGAACTATGAAGATCATTGGTGTAATACCACTGGCTCCTCCAAGTGGAATTGGCTCTGAACTATGTAGGCACCATCAAACAGGAGGTAAATCAGCCACAGCTCAAGGAACCCCAGCCATCTCTGGAGGAACCCTAGTTGAGAATGGCTGCTCTGGAGGAACCCTGGTTGAGAAACTTGGTTGAACGTCCAACAGGATCTGAAGTAGTCTATAGTCAGAGCAATTGTTGCCCTTTTTTGGACAGATTTATCTTAAAGTGGATGTAAACCCACTCTCATCCTTTCTAAACTACTGCCATAGTGCTGATCTATAAGGATATAGATGCCTCCTGCATGTATCCTTACCTGTCAAATGTTTCCCCTCTGTCTGTTATAAGAACCGAAAAACTGCAGATTCTATGGGTGGGTCTGTTGTCTGGAGCTCTGTGGGTGGAGTCGTAATGTCAATAGACTCCCCTCGTCAACATGCATTTTTTCCTGTGTATTCCTTACACTAAATTCTGCTATGATCACTAACATCCAGTCAAAATCCAGAAAAGTAACCACATGACTTCAGAAAAGGAGTGGGGGTGGGACTTGAAATATAATGCCTGGCTCCAGGCTAGTGCATGCGATATTTAAATAACCTGTCACTCACAGCAAGGGGGCGGAACGGACTAAGGTTTTTCTCTGTAAGTCCGTTTTATTTCACTAAACAATAAGAGAGGATTGCTCATCTGTGTGTCAAGACTAGGCACAGATGATAGGAAATCTTATACTGTAATTGTGACATCAAAAAAATAAATACAAATTTTCGTGTTTACATCCACTTTAACCACTTTACCTCCGGAAGATTTACCTCCTTTCATGACCAGGCTATTTTTTGTTTTTTGGCACTGCACTAATTTAACGAACAATTGCACGGTCATGCAATGCTGTACACAAATGAAATGTATATACTGTATTTATTGGCGTATAACACTCACTTTTTTACCCTGAAAATAGAGGGTAAACTGTGCCTGCGTGTTATACGCAGGGGGCTGTGAAAAGTTTTTTGCCTGAAACTTCCCTCTTAAAGTTAGGGTGCGTGTTATACGCCTGTGCGTGTTATACGCCGATAAATACGGTAATTCTTTCCCCACAAATAGAGCTTTCTTTTGGTGGTATTTGATCACCATTTTTTTTTGTGTGTGTTATAAGCAAAAAAAGACCGAACATTTTGAAAAATAAACAATATTTTTTACTTTCTGCTATAAAACATATCCAATAAAAAGATTTATAACATTTTTTTATATATAAATTAATGCCAATATGTATTCTTCTACAAGTCCCTGGTAAAAAAAAATCCCAGTAAGCCTATATTAGTTGGTTTACGCAAGCATTGTAGCATCTACAAACAATTGTATACATACTGGAATTTGTATTTATTTATTTTTATACTAGTAATGTCGTTGATCAGCGACTCGTAGAGGGACTGTAATAGTAATGCGGGCAGCCTGACACTTTGTGGAAATCAATGACACTAATCCAGTGATCAGTGCTAAAAATTGTCACTGTCACTGTACTAATGATACTAGCTGGGAAGGGGTTAAACATCTATGACGATCAAAGGGTTAAATGTGTGCCCAACTAGTGTTTTATGTGTTTACTGTGAGGTGCTTTTACTAAGGCAGTGTTTCCCAACTCCAGTCCTCAAGGCACACCAACAGGTCATGTTTTCAAGATTTCCCTCAATTGAAACAGTTGTGGTAATTACTAAGGCTCCTTACACACAGAGCGGTCCGTTTTTTGGTCCGCTCCGTGTGTCCGTCAACTCAGCGGGGGGTCTCCACTGAGCTGTCGGGCGGACAGGGCGGTCCCCGCACACTGTGCAGGGACCGCCCCGTCTCTCCTCCGCTCTCCCCTAAGGGGAGTCGGATGGAAACGGACCGTCTGTCCGTTTGCATCCGATCCGTTTGGCCGGACGGAAGAAAAATAGGACGTTCTTCCGTCCGCAAAAACGGATGCGAATCGAGCGGACGTTAGCGGATGCATCATCCGCTAACGGATCCGCTCCCATAGGGAAGCATTACAAGTCCGTTAACGGACTTGTAATTAGCGGACTGTTCGTCCGCTAGTGTGAAAGGGCCCTTAGGCAGTGAAACTGATCGAATCACCTGTGCAAAAAAAACATCCTGAAAACATGACCTGTTGGTGTGCCTTGAGGACTGGAGTTGGGAAACACTGTACTAAGGTATATGCTTTGCAGGGAAACAAAAACCATCACATCCCCATTGTTTACATATGCAGAGCTGTCCTGTCTTTCTCCTTGTTGATCAGAGGGTGCCAGCGGTCAATCAATTGGTGCACCCCCTAACCGGCAGTGCCAGATTACATACTAGGTACGGTATCTGGCACAGAAGAGCCACTTTGCCACCGTATAATGGTGTTACGCGGTCGGCAAGTGGTTAAAGTGGTTGTAAACCTCAGTGTGTACGTGTCTAAATTTAGACCACTATGTATAATTTCTGTCTGCTGCTTCATTTCTCTGCTATCAGCATGAGTCACTTCCGGAAAAAACCTGCAAGAAAACTGCTTCTTGCCGAGATTCCCGTTTGTGTGTACGAGGCATTCAGGTTTCTCGTCTGGAAATCTGGCCAGAATTTCGACGAGGAAAAAAAGAGAGAACCTGCTCTCTTTTTTCTCGTTGAGATTCTCGTTTGCCTGTTTCTAGACGAGAAACCCGTCTAGTGTGTATACTTACCTGTCGCCGTGGAAACCCATGCATGCTCGAAATGACTTTGATGCATGTGCGGTAGCTTCCACGGCATAGGTAGGGTGAAGCAAGATGGCGGCGACGGCATCGAATGTGACACACGCATACTCGTCGTACGCGATGACGTCACCGCGTTCTTTCCTTTTAAGAGAACCGCGGTTCTTTTGAAATGAAAGTCAGTACACTCCGGCGGCAAGAGTTTCTTGCCAAGAATCTCGTCAGGGAAAATGACGGGTTTTTCCTGATGAGATTCTCAGTCGTGTGTACGAGGCCTAGGTGTAGCAATATGGATACATTTAATGTAGGTACAACATTTAGAAACTCACATGGTTGATGATTAATAGAGGCACATCTAAGTATGCAAGCATCGGGGGTAAAGCTGTCAACATAGACCATCCCCCGCACCCCCGAGTCAGTCTGCAATCGGGACTGGGAAGACTACCCTGCAGCACACCAGTTGAATCGCTCGTGGAGCGCAGGGTGGAAGGGATGACGTTGATGGCAATGCAGGGAATGGTCTATGTGAACATCTTTATTCCGGATCCCTGCATACTTAGATGTGCCTGTTTTAATAATCAACCATGCGAGTTGCCAAATGTTGTACCTTCATTAAATGTAACCATATTACTACACTTATGCCGCATACACACGATCACTTTTTGTGATGAAAAAAAAACAACGTTTTCAAAAACGTAATTTAAAATGATTTTAAGTGATCGTGTGTACGCGGCATTAGAGGCGCCTCTCTTCTCTTTTATGCTCAGTTGTGACATGAGGCTACTCTTATATCAAGACATTGCTTGTAAGTCAAAATGTATTTAAAAATGTAGCTTGTCTTGCAAAATGCTCTCAAACCAAGGTTTTACTGTAATGAGTTTTACGAATAAATGCAATCATAATTGAGTCATTTAGAATTTTAAATGCAAGCGGTATAACTACCTGAATTTAACCCAGAGTCAGCCTCTTTCTTGGGAAAACAGCAGAAGGTGACAATGATTTGTGCTGCAGTGTAAAGGAGAAGAGATCAGAGAGAGAAGCTCATCAGTCTGCTGCTTCTCCTTTCATTGCCCATTCCTGCTTTCACTTTCCACTCACAGGCTGGGGCAACGACTACAAAATAAGAAAATCTTGGGTTAACCACTTGAGACCCGCACTGTAGACGAAAGACATCCACAGCGCGGCTCTCAATTCAAAATATAATTTGGGTGCATTGGGTGAATTGTCATTTAAACACTTCCCGCCCGGTCAATAACAGATTGACGTCCGGAAAGTGGTTCTGAAATCCTGACTGGTTGTCTATTGACGTCCTGCAGGATTTCATGCCGCGCGCGCCCGTGGGGGCACGCAGCGCGGCGATCGGTGATGTGGGGTGTCAGTCTGACACCCTGCATCTCCGATCTCGTTAACGAGTCTCCGGCGGAGCCTCGTTACCACATGATCAGCCGTGTCCAATCACGGCTGATCATGATGTAAACAGGAAGAGCCATTGATGGCTCTTCCTCACTCGCGTCTGACAGACGTGAGTAGAAAAGAGGCGATCGGCGGCTCTCCTGACAGGGGGGTTCGCGCTGATTGTTTATCAGCGCAGCCCCCCCCCCCCCCCCCTAGGATCGCCACACTGGACCACCAGGGAAGCCCGCACTAGACCACCAGGGAATAAAAAATAAAAAAAAGGGGCAATAAAAAAATAAAAAGTAAAAAAAATATAAATAAAAAAATGGACAGTAAAAAAAAAAAAGATGCCAATCAGTGCCCACAAATGGGCACCGATGGCAACATGGATCCATCAGTGCCACCCCTTAGTGTCCATCAGTGCCACCCCACAGTGCCAATCCATGCCCAGTGCCCACCTATGCCACCCATAAGTACCCATCAGTGCCACCCATAAGTGCCACCCATGAGTGCCCATCTGTGCCGCCTATGAGTGCCCAGTGCTGCCTATGAGTGCCCATCAGTGCTATGAGTGCTCATCAGTGTCGCCCATGAGTGCCCATCAGTGCCGCCTATGAGTGCCCATCAGTGCCGCATACCAGCGCCGCCTATCAGTGCCACCTCATCGGTGCCCATCAGTACTACCTTATCGGTGCCCATCAGTGCCACCTCATTGGTAACCATCAGTGCCGCCATATCAGTGCCCGTAATTGAAAAGAGAAAACGTATTTATTTACAAAAAAATTAACAGAAAAAAATAAAAACTTTATTTTTTTTCAAAATTTTCAGTCTTTTTTTTAGTTGTTGCGCAAAAAAAAAAAATCGAAGAGGTGATCAAATACCACCAAAAGAAAGCTCTATTTGTGGGGAAAAAAGGACGCTAATTTTGTTTGAGTACAGTGTAGCATGACCGCGCAATTGTCATTCAAAATGCGTCAGCGCTGAAAGCTGAAAATTGGTCTGGGCAGGAAGGGGGTTTAAGTGCCCAGTAATGACGTGGTTAAAGAATGAAGTTCTGCTTTAAGTGTTTTTAACCTGCAGCAGAAAAATATACAGGTCCTCCTGCTATGTCACAGACCTATGTAAATCTCAGGACTGGATGGACAGCAATACAAATCCTTATCAGATAAAACAGTTCTCATATATCGATTTCATCTGTTTGAATAAAGTTCAGCTTTTCGTAATCAGATCGTCATTTTTCTAAATAATAAATATCTGTCCACGATAATTTTTTCTAGGTTGGCATTTGAAAGAAAGCATCCGATTGGTTGCTTTGGGCTAGACAGTTGATTTGCATTGTTTGTTTGGCCCTTCCTCTGTGAAATGTAACTTTCTATTCCTACGTCTGCTCAGTGATATTTCAGATTCTCGGAGTGATTCTTTGGCGGATGACAATCCGTCACATGAGACATTTCTGCACTTCTCCAGATGACGTTACATCTGATGCAGCAGCTGGGGGCTCTGCGGGATCCTCCTCCAGGGATGGAGCGAACAGGAAAGTTTGTGCAGCACAGGAGGGAAAGTCTGGTGTTTCTTTTGTGTCTTCCATGTAATTAGCATTAGCAGAGAAAGTGACACAACAATGAGGTTTAACATGGGGAGAGGGCCGTCGCTGTCTGGGGGTGGTTTCTGCATGACAGCGTCGCGTTCCCACAACGTTCTATGGCACTCGCTGCTGTCACTTTTCATTTCTGCTTTCTTGCCTATTATAGTGAACAATACACATGTATACCATACACGTAACATCACACATATGCTTAATTTCCCAAAAATATCTGCTGAGCAGAGTTGGCATTACTTTAAATGACAAAATAAATGACATGTGCTTTGCCTGATCCGGCAGCATTTAAAGCCCAAAACCAAAAATATAATATATTGCAGCTTAGCAATCAGATGTGGTGGCTGCATCTTTTCTTTGGCTTTTTTCCCTTTGCTTTCCCCTGGTGATCTGGCTAGTAATAACACACCTCCTGTATTAGGGAGGCACAACTCTGGAGGAATGAGATTAGGAGGCACATTAAACAGCAGCATTGTCAATCTGGGCGGGATGGTTTATTAAATGTATTAGCAGATTTACATTCACTATCAAATTAAAGCCAAACTCCAGCTAACACTTTATAATCAGTTAAAGGAGTTGTAAAGGAAAACATATTTTTTGCTGAAATGACTGTTTACAGGGTATAGAGACATAATAGTTAACCGATTCCTTTTAAAAATCAATCATATAATGTGCCTGCAGTTTCAGTTTTGTTTTTAATCTAGTTTCATGTTTCTGTGAAGTACAGAGACACACAGAACAAAAACAAACAAACACAGGGCAGTGTTTGTTTTTAAAATGATTCTGATTGGTTCTGAGGGGTTTTAGACACACAGTAATCACACCTCCTTGATCAGAGACCACAGTGAAAAGCTCCCCTGAGTTTTTTCATAAGGAAACAGACAAGCAGGAAGTGTGGAGATCAGAGAAGGATTACAGCAACTTCAAAGCAAAAACGAACAATGAGGACATGAAACCAGGATTGCAGTAAGGTAAAGGAAGCTATTTAGCTAAAAAAAAAAATTTGTTTAGTGACCCTTTAAGCCTTGTACACACGCACGGTTTTCTCGGCAAGAACCAGCAAGAAAACTGCTGGCAGAGTAAACCGAGCGTGTGTACAAGGCTTTGAGGTTTCTCGTCAAGAAAACTGCCCAGAATCTAGACAAGAAAAATAGAGAACCTGCTCTCTATTTTCTCATTGTGATTCTCGGCAGTGTTTTCCTGCTGAGAAACCAGAGCGTCTGTATACTTCCCTGTCGCCGTGGAAATGACTTTGACACATGCGCGGTAGCTTCCAAGGGCAGTGTAGGGTGCAGCAAGATGGCGGCGACGCGATGACGTGACTGCATTCTTGCCATTCAAAAGAACGGCAGTTCTTTTGAATGGAGTGTGTGTACACTCGGGTGGCAAGAGATTCGGGCAGCAATTCCAACCAACAAAATGGCAGTTGTGTCCTAGCACAAAATCATGTCACAAGTTCCAACTTTTTATGGTTAGATTTGGGTCGGCCTGTTACCTCTATAGCTTCGATGTCTAGGGTAGTTGAAAGAGAGCAGCAGAGATGGAATGTCCAAACAGTGAATGTCTTTTCTTGTGCTTTTTTTTCACCAACATGGCAAACAATGAACTTGAGATGAATAGGAGAAAGTTGGGTGAAGAGAGAGAGTAGCAGATTCAGGCCCAAGAGTAACCGAAGCATTCCTGCTTCAAATGACACTTTAATTTCGTCGCCACTCCAGCTGGAGTGGGTGTAGCGTACTCTCACACCGACCTGGCAGCCAGGGTATCACTCAGAACTTTACAGGGAAACAGGCCCCTGCCACAGACCCGCCCCTAGAATGTAGATCATGAGGTAGATCTTCCACAGAGAATTTAGTGTCTGAATCTGACCTTGGGTAGTTGTCTTCGTTGGTCACCGACTGACAGGTTGCTGACATCCAACCTCCCAGTGTCCGGTCACCTCGATCCCCGATGGTTCGTTCCAGTGCTGTTGGATCACCGAATCTCACCGGTGGTCCTCAACCGGACTCCCCACCGAACAGCATAAACTCGCTTGGGATCCTTCAAAGATGGGACCCCAGTCGATCACTGGAGTCCTGCCACAATCTCGGCTTCTCTGGGCCAAAAGAGAGAGAAGGCCGGAGCTTTGCGCTGCACCCACGCCCCAGCCAGGTAGGCCATAAGGCACGGGGCGCGTTGATGTACAGTCACCCTAAAGGTGGGTGCCACACCAGGAACAGACCACCTAAGATGGTGTCTGCCTCATAAGTACCCTCTCCCAGCATGCCCAGCGAGGCCCAGGCCTCCCGATTGGCTGCTGGGAAGAGCACCCAAGTCCCGACTCCATTGCTGCCCCCTGTCGACTCGGGGTGGTATTACACCCCAAGCACGGCAGGACAGCCAGGCTGAGACAGAGAGCCCTAAACAATCACAATTAAGATCAGAGTAAGTTACACTCTGATCTTTTCCCCACTAAATTTAAATAGCGTCCGTACTTGGAAGTACAGGGGCGCTACATTCATTTTTAACAAACATTATTTTGGATGTCTGAGCAATGAGGTTTGTTTCATTTATGTTTTGAGAATACCATTGCCCTGGTGAAAAGCTTCTATTGACATTTTGTGTGGGCTGTTGATGGAATATATCTCTGAACCGGTATCCATTATCTGGTATTGTTGCTATTCTTGCTCAGAGGGAGATGATATCCTTGGAGTGGAGGATTGCTGAGACTGCCATCAGATGGTACTTGCTGCTTATATGATATTACCTTAGGGTAAGAGTCAGTGCATACCTCCCAACATTTGAAAAATATACTGTGGGACAAGTTGTCTATCACTGTTACACAGCTTAAGAATATCTACTTGAATGTTTATGAACTTTTAAATTTCAGCTCAGGCTTTATATAATACAGCGCTGCACCATTACCACTTGTACTTGTTTTATACAGTTGGGGACAATAAACAGTAAGGGGATATAAAAAGATATCCAATGAATTAAGAATGCCAATCAGCAGTGTTCAAACTCTAATCAAGAAGTGGAAAATGAGGGGTTCTGTTGAAACCAAACCACGGTCAGGTAGACCAACTAAAATTTCAGCCACAACTGCCAGGAAAATTGTTTGGGGTGCAAAGAAAAACCCACAAATAAGTTCAAATCTAATACAGGACTCTCTGAAAACATGTGGTGTGGCTGTTTCAAGATGCACAATAAGAAGGCACTTAAAGAAAGAAGGGCTGCATGGTCGAGCCGCCAGAAGAAAGCCATTACTACGCAAATTCCATAAAGTATCCCTTTTATAATATACGCCAAACAGCACAGAGACAAACCTCATTTGAAGTGATGAGAACAAACAAAACTTAGCTTTTTGGCCACAACCATAAACACTACATTTGGAGAAGAGTCAACAAGGCCTATAATGAAAGGTAAACCATTCCTACTGTGAAACATGGAGGTAGACGAAGTCGAAGAAGACGAAGTCGAAGAAGACGAAGTCGAAGAAGATGAAGAAGTCGAAGAAGAAGACGAAGTCGAAGACGAAGTCGAAGACGAAGTCGAAGAAGAAGTCGAAGAAGAAGTCGAAGAAGAAGTCAAAGTCAAAGAAGAAGTCAAAGTCAAAGAAGAAGTCAAAGTCGAAGAAGAAGTCGAAGAAGAAGTCAAAGTCGAAGAAGAAGTCAAAGTCGAAGAAGTCGAAGAAGTCAAAGTCGAAGAAGTCAATGTCGAAAAAGTCGAAGTGGAAGAAGTCAAGGTCAAAGAAATCAAAGTGGAAGAAGTGGAAGAAGTCAAAGAATTCAAAGTCGAAGAAGTCGAAAAAGTCGAAGTTGAAGTTGAAGAAGTCGAAGAAGTTGAAGTCGAAGAAGTCGAAGTTGGAGTCGAAGAAGTTGAAGTTGAAGTCGAAGAAGACGAAGTCGAAGTTGGAGTCAAAGAAGTCAAAGAAGTCAAAGTCAAAGAACTCAAAGTTGAAGAAGTCAAAGTCGAAGAAGTCAAAGTCGAAGAAGTCGAAGAAGTCGAAGAAGTCAAAGAAGTCAAAGAAGTCAAAGTCGAAGAAGTCAAAGTCAAAGAAGTCAAAGTCAAAGAAGTCAAAGTCGAAGAAGTCAAAGTCGAAGAAGTCAAAGTCGAAGAAGTCCAAGTCGAAGAAGTCAAAGTCGAAGAAGTCAAAGAAGTCAAAGAAGTCAAAGTCGAAGAAGTCAAAGTCGAAGAAGTCAAAGTCGAAGAAGTCAAAGTCGAAGAAGTCAAAGTCGAAGAAGTCAAAGTCGAAGAAGTCAAAGTCGAAGAAGTCAAAGAAGTCAAAGTCAAAGAAGTCAAAGAAGTCAAAGTCAAAGAAGTCAAAGTCAAAGAAGTCAAAGTCGAAGAAGTCAAAGTCGAAGAAGTCAAAGTCGAAGAAGTCAAAGTCGAAGAAGTCAAAGTCGAAGAAGTCAAAGTCAAAGAAGTCAAAGTCAAAGAAGTCGAAGAAGTCGAAGTCGAAAGTCAAAGAAGTCGAAGACGTCGAAAGTCGAAGACGTCGAAAGTCAAAGAAGTCGAAAGTCAAAGAAGTCGAAAGTCCAAGAAGTCGAAAGTCAAAGAAGTCAAAGTCGAAGAAGTCAAAGTCAAAGTCAAAGTCGAAGAAGTCAAAGTCGAAGAAGTCAAAGTCGAAGAAGTCAAAGTCGAAGAAGTCAAAGTCGAAGAAGTCAAAGCCGAAGTCAAAGAAGTCAAAGTCGAAGTCAAAGAAGTCAAAGTCAAAGAAGTCAAAGAAGTCAAAGAAGTCAAAGAAGTCGAAGTCAAAGAAGTCAAAGAAGTCAAAGTCGAAGTCGAAGAAATCAAAGTCGAAGAAGTCAAAGTCGAAGAAGTCAAAGTCGAAGAAGTCAAAGTCGAAGAAGTCAAAGTCGAAGAAGTCAAAGTCGAAGTCGAAGAAGTCAAAGTCGAAGTCGAAGAAGTCGAAGAAGTTCAAAGTCGAAGAAGTCGAAGTCGAAGAAGTGGAAGAAGTCAAAGTGGAAGAAGTCAAAGTGGAAGAAGTCAAAGTGGAAGAAGTCAAAGTGGAAGAAGTCAAAGTGGAAGAAGTCAAAGTGGAAGAAGTCAAAGTGGAAGAAGTCAAAGTGGAAGAAATCAAAGTGGAAGAAGTCAAAGTGGAAGAAGTCAAAGTGGAAGAAGTCAAAGTGGAAGAAGTCAAAGTGGAAGAAGTCAAAGTGGAAGAAGTGGAAGAAGTGGAAGAAGTCAAAGTCGAAGAAGTCGAAGAAGTCGAAGTCGAAGTCGAAGAAGAAAAAGAAAAAGAAAAAGAAGAAGACTTCCTCCTGCCTGCAGCACACTGACGACATCATCTCATTTTAGGAAAAGTCAGTGGACTGGAGCTGAAGGATGGCTTTTTAATGATAAGAGGTGGAGCTTTTCTGAGAAATGATTCTGTTGCTATACATTGTGACATGTCAGAAATTCATTCATGGAGGCTGGTTAAGCTAATGACAGGTGCACTTTAAACATTGTGACGCGTGTGTCTGGATTGTACATTTAGTCCATTCTGTGTTCTGGGATAGAGACACGGTGCTGCAATGTAAATGAGAAGCTCGGATCCGGATTTCATGTGTAAGAGGGATGAACCTCCCATTAGAGAGGGGTTACTGGCAGCTTTCACTGTGCCGTTTTTTTTCCTACTTAAAGCGATTATCTCGCTAATTTGCATCACAAAATATTATTGCATGTATTCATAACAAAAAATGCGGCTAAGTTAAACGGCAGACACGTCCTCTAATTTGGATGCAAATGCAATGAAAACAGGGAGACTGATTATAATAATACAGGCTGTAATTATCCCAATTCTATCCACAGATTTGCAAATATTATCGCGCCCCATAATCCTGCAATTTGATATGATCCCGCTTAGTTTTCATCAGGGGATCGTCTATGTACAATGCCCACAATGACCAATTAAACTGAGGTGAACTTACATAGAGAAAGGAATAAATAAATATATTTTATATTCATTTTATTTTTCATTTAAAATAAAAGCCATACGTGTCTATTATATGAATAACAGTTTTGATTGTAGATATTTTATGTTTATTAATTTACTAAAATGTAGCTACAGGATTTTATTATGACTGTGTAGTTACATTTAATAGAGGATGGAATTGCCAACATATGTTAACCTCTTGCCCACAAGACACTTTCACCCCCTTCCTGCCCAGGCCATTTTCAGCTCTTTGAACGACAATTGCTTGGTCATGCAACGCTGTACACAAACAAAATTTTTTTTTAAATTTGAGACAGAAAGGGCTTTCTTTTGGTGTTATTTAATTACCACGGTTTTATTTTTTATTTTTAGCTAAACAAACGAAAAAATAAATAAATACGTTTTTCTTAGTTCCTGTTATAACATTTTGTAAAATAAGTAATTTTTCTCATTCACTGATGTGCGCTGATGAGGCTGCACTGATGGGCAATGATAGGATGCACTGATGGGCTGTGATATGGTGCACTAATGGACACTGGTAGCATTGGCGGCTGGTGCTCAAAATAATTTTGGGGGGCGCAAACAAACAAACAAAAAAAACATAAATTGTCGCCATTGTGCCCATTAAACGCAGCCACAGTGCCCATCAAACGCCACCGGTTTGTCCCCAAATGCAGCCAGTTTGTCCCCAAATGCAGCCAGTTTGTCCCCAAATGCAGCCAGTTTGTCCCCAAATGCAGCCAGTTTGTCCCCAGCCCGGCTCTAACCTTCCTCGGGTCAGTGCCGTCCTCCCCCATGCTCCGTCCGCTCCCTCGATGTCGTCTCCTGTCCTCAATGTTTCTTCAGCCAATCAGGTGACCGATAACCAGACCCGGTGCACCTGATTGACTGAGAGGCGGGTCAGTGTTAGGGAAGCGATTCCCTAACACAGCATGGTTAAACAGGGAACGCACAGCCATGCGTCCGCTGTTTAACCATTTGGAAGCCAATTAGAGCCCACATGCTCTAATCAGGAAGCCTATTAGAGGCTCTGGCTCTAATCAGGCACTTCCAAAACCCATGGTCGCGCTCAACAGGGGGCCGGACACCTGAATAGTGGATGGCAGCAATGACAATACACCCTTTCTCCTGCACCCATCACTCAACAATAGATATATCTATTGTTGAGTGGTGGGTGCAGGTGAGAGGGGGCGGCGCTTCTGCGCCCACTTAGGACACACCACCACTGGCTGATAGGCTGCACTGATGAAGCTGCACTGAGGAGGAGGCACTGATATGCAGCACTGATGGGCCCTGATAGGGGCACCGATTGGCAGCACTGGTGGGGACTGTTCAGGCTGCACTGATGATCAGTGCCCTGATTATTAGTGTAGATGTCCCCTGTGTAGATTTGCCAGTTATCAGCTACTGTCGGCATGAGGAGAGGATTGCCGATAACCAGCAAATCATGTTTACACTGTGATCAGCTGTGATTGGACACAGCTGGTCACATGGTAAAGAGCCAATTGGCTCTATACCCCAATCTATGATCAGCTGTGTCTGAAGGATGCAGTGGTCACAGATTGTTTCCGATGTACTAGATGGTACCTGGTACCAGCCAGGGTAGCTAAATATGTGCAGAACTATCCGGCACAATGTTTTTTGAGGATGTACAGATTTGGGCACGGATTTTCATATTTGGTGGTTATTTCCAAAAGCCAGGCTTTGTGAGGCCTTAGGCAAAACTTAGACATGAGGCAAGAAAAATGGCTGCAGAAAATGCACAGATCTAGCACACAGGTGGTCAGCACCACTTTCAGGGCACCCTCCTCACCCATCAGACATATTCAGCCAATGCAAGAGGGGGGAGAGAGGGGAAGGTAAGAAAGAGAGAGAGGGGTAATAGAGAGAGCTGATGATGCCGACATTCGCAATTTAGGTGGCCGCGAGGCCCCTGTGAGTGCGAGGCCCTAGGCGACCACCTAATTTCCCTAATTAAAGAGCCACCTTTGCCAAAAGCACAAACATTTTGGAAAGGTATATTTAAAATTGTAAGCAAATTATTAGGTAAAACAATTCTTCCTGATCCTGCTATGGCGCTACTCAACTTAAAACCAGACTTTATTTCACATACCCCATTCAAACTGTTGGTGCAACTCTTCACAGCAGCCAAACAGACATTAGCAAAAGCCTGGAAATCACCTAAATTGGTCTTACATGAAGTTATAGTTAAGATGAACTACACCACGACCCACGCCAAGATGGCAGCTATTAATTTGGACATGATCACCAAGTTTTAGAAGATATGGCAGCCCTGGATTGCATATACTATGCCAACCTTTGACAATAAATTACTACTGCCATGGTAGTAGAGTCAGTGTGTTATATATGCCTTTTGTTCATTATCTCTCTAATTGGAGCAGTGGCTTTCGGCTCGACCACACGGACCCCTTTATTTTTCCAGTGTTCCCTTTCTCTATTGTAATTTCTTATATTTATTCTCCATTTGTTTTTTCATTTTTCTCTGTCCTTTTTTATTTTTATTATGATTTTGGAGCTCTTTTTGTATTGATAATAAGCATCTGTATTACAGAGGACAACATACAGTATATGTTAGTCGTTACTAAAAACACCATAAAACTACCTCTAAACATATCGGGCCAGATTCACAGAGCGATTACTCCTGTCTATCTCGCGTTAGACTGGAGTACTTTCGAATTACGCGCGTTTTTTCGCTACTCTGAAACCTCAAACCATGAAATTACGGCTGCGGGCTTCAATCCGACTGGTTTACGTGTTCGTACGCCTTCGGATCTACGCTGCAATAAAATTGCGGCCGCTGGGTGGAGTTCCCGTAGTTTTCTGCGTTGGGGTATGCAGATACTCTGCGCCAATGTAATTGTATCTGAATCTGGCCCATCTATTTTAATGTCAATAGTGACCAAATATTTTACTATACTCTGTCTAATAATACTTACTATATACAGCTATGGAATAAATTGGAATTGGAATAAAATTGGAATAAAAGTATTTGAGCTTCTTTATTTTGGATGTATTATATGTATTTCCTGTAACTTGTATATTACTTCTGTACTGAATAAAATATTATTGACAAGGAAAATGTTTTGTTGCCTATACAAGCAGCTTATTCAGTTCCAATGAGTGTCGGAAACATACCCCAGTGTTTAATGTGGGGGTAAGGACTCATGCACATGTAGTTTGATCTCTGAAGAGGGCTCAATATTCTGATTGCTCTCCAGAGAGCGTTAGACAGGCAGTGAGGAGGTGCTGTATCGCCTCCTCACTGCCTGATTTTACCCTCTGATCACCACCCTATTCACTTGACGTGGAAATATAGTTGACATTTTCAAAATTGCAAATTTGGTGCAGCTCTGTATAGTAACCAATCACCTTCTAGCTTCAGCTTGTTTAATTACGCTTTGACAATAAAACCTGGAAGCTGATTGGTTTCTATGTAGAGCTGCACCAGGTTTTGCACTCTCCAGTTTTAGTAAACCGACCCCGTGGTCTTTCCCTTGCAACAAAGAGATGGCCACTGCCTCACCTATGTCTTAGGCCAACTATAGATAGGAGGTGATGGGAGGTTTCACAACTCGCATTCGGCGCCCTATAAGTATTTATTCCAATCCAATCCAATCATCACCCAATTTAGCTGATAATGCTTGATTCAAGAATTGATTATTATGTCTATATAATTCTGTGACTTCCGCAGGTCCCCCATGGCCAACCGATCTTGGAATAAGAGTCAATTGACCAAAATGGACAGTCATTATTGTTTATTCTATATCACAAGGGATGTTTTCTGGGCTATGCAGCCAAACTGAGCATGTACATTCACATCATAATAATTACACAGAGTATTTGCATGCTGGTTGGACCTCTGACTTCAATCCTGAATCTGTGGCTAGCCTTAAAGTGACCTAGAATGCATAATTTAATTGCCTTACCTATATGAAAATTGTTCCTTGGGTATCTACTCCATACAGGGAGCCAGAAATTAATGATGGTGGACTTGCTTCTCAAATTACACTTTAAGCAGCAGCAGAGGACCCTCATCCCTCCGTTCTCCTAGCAACTGATTACTGCACCTGGACAAACCCTGATTTAATTACCAATTTCAGAGACAAATCTGAATGGTAGGGCTAATCCTTTAATTCTCACCAGAATCCAATTATAATCTCTTAGATCTGTTCTTTTACAATAACATCAAGCCAGTACAAGGCAAAACTATTAAACTAGTCAATGTGGAGTTGGCCAATGTTTAACTTTGGTTTAGAAGTTACTGTATCTGTTGAAGTATCATGGACCTTTGGGGTTGTCCATTTTTAATTACGTTATAAAAAAAAGAAAAAAAAATATTAAAATGGCATATAAAAACATAACACTAGAAGACATATTAACCTGTCAATTGTGAGAAAAACAATCTGCAAAAACAATGCTAATAAATTACTCATATAATGACTTGAAAAAATTAAATATACCCCTCTGAGTGTCTACACAGCTGCTGAACACTTAGACCCCTTTCACACCGAGGAGTTTTTAAGGCGGTACATCGCTAAAAAAAGCGCTGCTATACCACCTGAAAAACTCCTTCATTGTCTACTCAATGTAAAAGCCTGAGGGCTTTCACACTGAGGCGATGCGCTGGCGGGAGAGAGAAAAAAATCTCCTGTCAGCAGCATCTTTGGAGCGGTGAGAGGAGCGGTGTGTATACTGCTCCTTCCCATTTAAAACAATGGGAAATCGCGGCAATACTGCCTGAAATGCGCCTCTGCAGAGGCGCATTGCGGGCGATATTAACCCTTTATCGGCCACTAGCGGGGGTTAATACCACACCGCTAGCGGTATAGTGCCGCTATTTTTAGCAGCGCTATACCGCCACCGCGGCTCCCGCTCCAATGTGAAAGGGGCCTTAGGCGGCGTACACGCGACCGGTTTCCTCGGCAGAATTCAGCAAGAAACTCGATGGGAGACATATTCTGCTGAGGAAACCGGTCGTGTGTACACTTTTCGCCGAGAAGCCCGTCGAGGAACTCGTCGACCCAAAAAGAGAGCATGTTCTCTATTTCCTCGATGGGCAATGGGAAAATTTGGCTCGACAAGTTTTTTCACTGCCGAACAAGGAACTCGACGGGGAAAACGGTGTGTTTCGCCCGACGAGTTTCTCGGTCGTGTGTACGCCTGCCTCATAGTGATACACCACACCTATTGCAATATTAATTTTGTGAAAAGTGCAGCGCTGCGTATCTATAAATCTTATATAAACAAATAATTATACATTCCATAAAACAATTTATGAAACAAATTATATAAAAAAAAAAAACACTTCATATGTAGGTTTCGAAAGCTGTCACCGCTATGTAAAATCCTATTTAAATGGATCCAATATTCAGTGCACACACCACCTGCTAAAATGCCTGCTCACCTCAAGGATGAGTATAAAATTCACACGATCGGACATTCCGACAACAAAACCGTGGATTTTTTCCGACGGATGTAGACTCAAACTTGTCTTGCATACACACGGTCCCACAAATAATGTCGGAAATTCCGAACGTCAAGAACGCAGTGATGTAGAGCACTGCAACGAGCCGTAGCATCTTTGTGCGTTGAATTGTGTACAACTTTTGTTGGTAAAAAAAATGAGAACCAGTTCTCAATTTTTTGTTGTTGGATATTCCGACAGCAAATGTCCGATGGCCCATACACACAGTTGGTTTTTCCGACAACAAGCTCACATCGAACATTTGTTGTCGGAAAGTGCGACCGTTTATATGCGACATTAGTGTTCACACTGATGCAGATGGGGGACTGCATGTAAATCGTACGCGTTCTTGCACCTACAGCCGAAACACATTGCTCTTTTGTATCAGGTCTGATCTTACCGAATGCCTCTTAATCCTGGGTGCACACTTTTCATAGGCCTCCATTTCTGCCCTGACTCAGAACTAAACTACTTTCCGCAATTTAACAAACTATTGTACTCTCCCCCAGCCAGATCCTTGAATTATTGATGGAGGAAAGGCTTAGCACAAAATCAGAGCATAAGCTGAGGACTATTTAAAGTAGGTAACCAAGATCAAGGGGCTTTCCAGGTGCAAAGCATACCTGAAATGTTTACTTTAAGTGGTTGTTAAAGTTTCCCAGGCCCATCTTCCTAAACATTTTGAAAGCTTCTAATGATCAGTTCATGTGAAATCCCCTCTGATCCCCACTTTTGTTTTAGTAATAGGGACTGTGGTTTTTCTCTGTTTTCACTTTATTTTAATTCCATTAAACATTAAAGAACTCTATTAAACATTAAAGAACCACATGCTTCATGTTTGCTCATTTAAGTGCTGGATGTGTCTAGATTTTATGTCTCTGATTGCTCAGTTGACGTTAACAGAGGACTATTAATTGCTCAGATTAAAACATTTGCATTTCTTTTGTACAATTCTCATTTGCTATGCTCATTGTTATTGGAAGCAATCGCTCTGAATATATTTGAATATATTCCTGAAATCCCTATTAAGGCTGAATTTATAGGAGGTTTTTTTAAGTCGTGGAACTTAATCTGTATTTACTAAATTGATAAGTAAATATAGCAGCAAAACTAGTGCATCTCCTTAGCACATTAATGACTAATGGCAAAAAATGTTTGCTAAATTATTAGTAAATTACTTCTGAATAATGGTTCATATAGATGACACACAGGTACTATTGTATGCACACACATCCTTGTCATTAGTATTCTGATACTGCAAACTTTACCTTTAACTAAATAAGGTGTACAGGTAACAAATTTGTTATGTTCAAATTTTATTCATAAAGATGATGGATTTGGAGGATTAGAACACAAAATAAAATACCTTAAAACCCCACAAACCTACTTCTAAGTCCCTCTCGTACAACAAAAACTTCCCTCGGTTGCATCATTGTAAACACTTTGTAATAACAATTAAGATATCCTCATGTTTGACAGGGGGCAAGGTAACATCCATTCCTCTCCAAGACTAGGTTCAAATAACCAGAATGAACTAATCATGACATAATCTAAAATTTTATATATATATATATATATATATATATATATATATATATATATATTAGGGTTGTCCCGATACTGATTGATACTAGTATCAGTATCGGGACCGATACTGAGCATTTGCATGAATACTTGTACTCGCGCAAATGCTCCCAATGCTTCACCCGATTTTTTGGCGAGTGAAGAGTGGGCGGGGGGCGGGCAGTCCTCAGGTAAGTAAAATGTCACTAATGGGGAAGAGAGAGGAGAGCTGCTGCCGCTGCCGCCGTCTAGTTGATCAGTGCGCAGGGAACATAACGCACGTCGTTATATATAGCCCCCCCCCCCCCGTCCTGATGACAGATCACCCATCCCAGTATTGGACAGGTGATCTGCCTATCAAAGTGCCCCGACAAGGGGGAGGGACTATATATGACGACACGGGTCAGGGAACACACAGCTATTGAAATGAAAGCTGTTATGTTCCCCGGGCGCTGATCAACCAGATGCCGGTGGCGGGGGGGGGGGGGGGCGGCTTTCTCTTTAGGTGGGGACCTACACAAAGCTGCATATGGGGACACAAGGCTGCATTTGGGGGATACATGGCTACATTTGGGGACACATGGCTGCATTTAAAAAAAAAGAATCGGTACTTGTACTTGGTCCTAAAAAAGTGGTATCGGGACAACACATATATATATATATATATATATAAATAACAGTTATAACTAGGAGCTTGGCAATGCAGATATTCTTCACCAGACTATGGGGTTGATTTACTAAAGACAAAGAGACTGTTCACTTTGCAAAAAAAATTTGCCCTCTGCAAACGTAGTTGCTCCAGAGCTTAGTAAATAAGCAGAAGTTCTGCTGACTTCCATCATCGAATCATGTGCAAGTAGAAAAGGCTGTTTTTTAATTTTCCATGCATGTGATTGAGTATTCTTTGCAAAGCGAAGCTTTACCTCATTTACTAAGCTCTGGTGCAACTGCAATTGCAGAGTGCACAGTCTAGTTGCCTTTAGTAAATCAACCCCATTGTGTTGGTCTATCTAATCCCAATAAAATATACAGTGCGGAAAATAAGTATTTGAACACCCTGCTATTTTGCAAGTTCTCCCACTTGGAAATCATGGAGGGGTCTGAAATTGTCATCGTAGGTGCATGTTCACTGTGAGAGACATAATCAAAAAAAAAAAAAATCACAATTTATGAATTTTTACATATTTATTTGTATGATACAGCTGCAAAGAAGTATTTGAACACCTGTCTATCAGCTAGAATTCTGACCCTCAAAGACCTGTTACTCTGCCTTTAAAATGTCCACCTCCACTCCATTTATTATCCTAAATTAGATGCACCTGTTTGAGGTCATTAGCTGCATAAAGACACCTGTCCACCCCATACAATCAGTAAGAATCCAACTACTAACATGGCCAAGACCAAAGAGCTGTCCAAAGACACTAGAGACAAAATTGTACACCTCCACAAGGCTGGAAAGGGCTACGGGGAAATTGCCAAGCAGCTTGGTGAAAAAAGGTCCACTGTTGGATCAATCATTAGAAAATGGAAGAAGCTAAACATGACTGTCAATCTCCCTCGGACTGGGGCTCCATGCAAAATCTCACCTCGTGGGGTCTCAATGATCCTAAGAAAGGTGAGAAATCAGCCCAGGACTACACGGGAGGAGCTGGTCAATGACCTGAAAAGAGCTGGGACCACCGTTTCCAAGGTTACTGTTGGTAATACACTAAGGTCTCGTACACACGATCGGACATATCCGATGAAAACGGTCCGTGGACCATTTCCATCGGATATGTCCGATCTGGAGTTTGATCCGATGGCGTGTACACACCATCGGATCAAATTCCCCGCCGGCGGACGGCGCGGTGACGTGTCGGTGACGCGGCGGTGACGTTGACGCCGCCACGTCACCGCCACGTCACCGCACCAGGAAGTAAAACACTTCCGCGCATGCGCCGAATCCATTCGGCGGTGGCGCGGCGGCGGTGCGGGACGACATGTCTGCTGGTAAGTGTACTAACCAGCAGACATGTCGGGCGGACAGATTCCCACCTGATAGATTTCAAAGCATGCTTTGAAATCTGTCGGGTGGACAAATCTGTCCGCTAGCCCATACACACGATCGGAGATGTCTGCTGAAACGGTCCATCGGACCGTTTTCAGCGGACATATCCCCTCGTGTGTACGAGGCCTAAGACGTCATGGTTTGAAATCATGCATGGCACGGAAGGTTCCCCTGCTTAAACCAGCACATGTCAAGGCCCGTCTTAAGTTTGCCAATGACCATTTGGATGATCCAGAGGAGTCATGGGATAAAGTCATGTGGTCAGATGAGACCAAAATAGAACTTTTTGGTCATTATTCCACTAACCGTGTTTGGAGGAAGAAGAATGATGAGTACCATCCCAAGAACACCATCCCTACTGTGAAGCATGGGGGTGGTAGCATCATGCTTTGGGGGTGTTTTTCTGCACATAGGACAGGGCGACTGCACTGTATTAAGGAGAGGATGACCGGGGCCATGTATTGCGAGATTTTGGGCAACAACCTCCTTCCCTCAGTTAGAGCTTTGAAGATGGGTCGAGGCTGGGTCTTCCAACATGACAATGACCCGAAGCACACAGCCAGGATAACCAAGGAGTGGCTCTGTAAGAAGCATATCAAGGTTCTGGCGTGGCCTAGCCAGTCTCCAGACCAAAACCCAATAGAGAATCTTTGGAGGGAGCTCAAACTCCGTGTTTCTCAGCGACAGCCCAGAAACCTGACTGATCTAGAGAAGATCTGTGTGGAGGAGTGGGCCAAAATCCCTCCTCCAGTGTGTGCAAACCTGGTGAAAAACTACAAGAAAAGTTTGACCTCTGTAATTGCAAACAAAGGCTACTGTACCAAATATTAACATTGATTTTCTCAGGTGTTCAAATACTTATTTGCAGCTGTATCATACAAATAAATAGGTAAAAAAATCATACATTGTGATTTATGGAATTTTTTTTTTGATTATATCTCTCACAGTGGACATGCACCTACGATGACAATTTCAGACCCCTCCATGATTTCCAAGTGGGAGAACTTGCAAAATAGCAGGGTGTTCAAATACTTATTTTCCGCACTGTATTTAAAAGTTTTGGTTGTAACATGACAAAGTGTGGAAAATTTCAAGGGGTATGAATACTTTTTCAAGGCACTGTATATCAAAACATTCATTTCATTTCAATAAAAAGGCAATAACCTAATTTGGTTTCATATATGAATATATTGTCAATATTTTATCTCTTACAGTATTTCTATAAAGGGTGACAACCTGGACTACTTCAGTTTAGACTTTAAAATTTACGCAGAGATGGAAACTGTTTGTGCTGAATGATGCATAGTTCACACCTCACCTAAATTTCCCAAGAAAGCCAAGGGCTGTATGAAATCAGAGGCCAAATCTGAAATCAAACAGTTGTTAAGATGCTTACATAGTTTCTTACAGGATTGTGAAGGTGCCTGTGGCATCACTTCCAATGGCAATCAGTACAGCCCTTTTTAACCACTTGCGGACCGCCGCATGTACATATACGTCGGCAGAATGGCACGTACAGGCACATTGGCTTACCTGTACGTCCCTGCTTGACGTGGGTCTGGGGTCCGATCAGGACCCCCCCGGTACATGCGGCGGTCCCCGTGGCTGCAGGAGCGGTCCGGGATGAGGGGGCGGCTGTTGGTTTTTATCCACCCCCCAGGTTGCTCCCAGCCAATCTGCGCGCTCCCCCGTGTGTCACTTCCCCCTTCCTGTGTAAACACAGGAAGGGGGAAGTGATGTAATCTCTGCTCTCGGTGGTATTTTCAATCGCCGCTGAGGAGAGAAGACATCACACAGTGAGTCTGCACAACACTACACTGACACCAGTACACACAGGCACATTAACCCCTTCCGATCCCCCCTATCCCCCTGTCACAGTGTCACTGAATGCAGTGATCATATATTTACTGATCACTGCATTTAGTGTCAGTGTGACAGGCAGTGTGACAGGCAGTTAGCGTTAGGTTCAGGGTAGCCCCCGTCCCCACCCCCAATAAAAGTTTAACCCCTTGATCACCGCCCTAGTTAACCCTTTCACTCCCTATTGCCAGTGTCACTAAGCGATCATTTTTCTGATCGCTGTTTTAGTGTCGCTGTTCCCGCTAGGTAGCTATTTATTTATTTTTTGCGATTTTTTTTTTTACTAAAGACATGTGGCTGAATACATTTTGGCCTAAATTTAGTTTATTTGATTTTTCTTATAACAAAAAGTAAAAAAGATTGATTTTTTTTTTCAAAAATGTCGCTCTATTTTTGTATATAGCGCAAAAAGAGGCAATCAAATACCACCAAAAGAAATCTCTATTTGTGGGAAGAAAAGGACGCAAATTTTGTTTGGGAGCCATGTCGCACGACCGCGCAATTGTCTGTTAAAGTGACGCAGTGCCGAATTGTAAAAACCCCTTGGGTCATTTAGCAGCATATTGGTCCGGTCCTTAAGTGGTTAAATAATCTCTCAGATTTCATTGAACCCTCCACTGTCCTATTGCGGTTAGTGAACTGAAGCCTTCTTCCTTTTAAGCTGATGAAACATACACTATATTATCAAAAGTATTGGGACGCCTGCCTTTACACACACACACATGAATTTTAATGGCATCCCAGTTTTAGTCGGTAGGGTTCAATATTGAGTTGGCCCACCCTTTACAGCTATAACAGATCCAACTCTTCTGGGAAGGCTGGTCACAAGGTTTAGGAGTGTGTCTATGGGAATGTTTGACCATTCTTCTAGAAGCGTAATTGTAAGGTCAGTAAATGATTTCTCCGCTCTAATTCATCTCAAAGGTGTTCTATTGGTTTGGAGGTCAGGAATTTGTGTCGGCCAGTCAAGTTCCTCCACCCCAAAACATGCTGCCATGTCTTTATGGACCTTGCTTTGTGCACTGGTCCAGATCATTTGGTGGAGGGGGGATTATGGTGTGGGGTTGTTTTTCAGGGGTTGGGCTTGGCCGCTTAGTTCCAGTGAAGGGAACTCTTAAGGTGTCGGCATACCAAGACATTTTGGGCAATTTCATGCTCCCAACTTTGTGGGAACAGTTAGGGGATGACCCTTTCCTGTTCCAACATGACTGCACACCAGTGCACAAGTAAGGTCCTTAACCACTTTAGCCCCGGACCATATTGCTGTCCAAAGACCAGAGCACTTTTTGTGATTCGGCACTGCGTCGCTTTAACTGACAATTGCGCGGTCGTGCGACGTGGCTCCCAAACAAAATTGGCGTCCTTTTTTTCCCACAAATAGAGCTTTCTTTTGGTGGTATTTGATCATCTCTGCGGTTTTTATTTTTTGCGCTATAAACAAAAATAGAGCGACTATTTTGAAAAAAATGCAATATTTTTTACATTTTGCTATAATAAATATCCCCAAAAAAGATATAAAAAAAATTTTTTTCCCTCAGTTTAGGCCGATACGTATTCTTCTACATATTTTTCGTAAAAAAAAAACGCAATTAGCGTTTATTGATTGGTTTGCGCAAAATTTATAGCGTTTACAAAAAAGGGGGTAGTTTTATGGCATTTTTATTAATATTTTTTTTTTTACTAGTAATGGCGGCGATCAGCGTTTTTTTTCGGTACTGCGATATTATGGCGGACACATCGGACACTTTTGACACATTTTTGGGACCATTGGCATTTTTATAGCGATCAATGCTATAAAAATGCATTGGATTACTATAAAAATGCCATTGGCAGTGAAGGGGTTAACACTAGGGGGCGGGGAAGGGGTTAAGTGTGTTCCTATTTGTGTTCTTACTGTGTGGGGGGGGTGAACTCACTAGGGGGAATCATTGATCTTCCGTCCATACATTGTATGAACGGAAGATCAGCGTTTCCCCCGCTGACAGGAACGAGTGCTGTGTGTTTACACGCACAGCTCTCGTTCCCCGCTCTGTAACGAACGAGCGCACGCGCCCCCTAGTGGCCGCGAAAGTCCCGACGTAGGATGACGGGCTCTCGCGCAGGAGAGCCGACCTGCCGCCGTATAACTGCGGCGGCTGGTCGGCTAGTGGTTAAAGACATGGAAAAGCAAGTTTGGAGTGGAGGAACTTGACAGGCCAGCACAGATTCCTAACTCAACCAGATAGAACACCTTTGGGATGATTTAGCGCAGAGACTGCAAACCAGGCCTTCTTGTCCAACATGCCTAACCTCACAAAGGCGCTTCTAGAAGAATGGTCACACATTCCCATAGACACACTCCTAAACCTTGTGGACAGCCTTCCCAGAGGAGCTGAAGCTGTTATAGCTGCAAAGGATGGGCCAACTCAATATTGAACCCTACAGACTGAGACTGGGATACCATTAAAGTTCATATGCGTGTTAAGGCAGGTGTCCCAATACTTTTGGTAATATGGTGTATAGCTAAAACTTTAAAAGGACTTAAAATAGATTCCCTTAAAAGTCACATTTATTGCGTAGATAAGAGCCCCATATATTCTCCTATTCGAGATTGGTCATCACTCAGTGGTTGTCTGAGAAGATGTTCGATCTCTTGGGTAAGGAAGTACAATCTCAGCTCTTTATTCCTGACTTTATTGTATTTCCCTGTCTTTGTATGCACAGTGCACTGCAGGGTCAGGACGACAGGTGATTAATTAGCATTTAGCTCTTAACTTCTAGTAATTAAGTATAAAGTCTTGAGTTTTCAAAGGACGTATTTCAAGGTATAAATGGGCACTCCAGATCTGCTGTTTGTTGTTTAATGCACTTTACATCGTCGTTCCACAAATGATGAATATTGAGAAACACAGACAAAGATCTGGGCTGTCTAGAAGTTCCTAGTCCCACATTAGTTATTAAAGTGGAGTTCCACCCATTTTTTTATGTTGGTCTGTGCTGCATACCCTAATCTCATAGTGTTCAGAATGGTCAATTTTTATTTATTTTGTTGCTTGTAAATACCTTTATTTTGTAGTCCTACATTACTTCCTCCTCCTTATTAGCCTAGGCTATAAAGTCACAAGGCTATTTGCAAGGGTTTCTGGGATAGGCATCATGTTTCCCAGTAGTCCTTGCAAACCTGACTGAAACCTATTACATTGCTTGTGCAGCACTGAGCATGTGTGAGATATGCAAAGCTGAAATCCAGGAAGTCATACAGTCTGGCTTCATGATGCCCACACTTAAGATGGCCACGGTCTATTTCTAGATTATAAACTAAATGCTGTAACAACCTAACAAAACGGACCTCAGTTTACAGACTAACTTTACTAGAATACATTAAGCTTGTGTATTACAGGGGTATTTATATTTAAAAAGTGAAATTGTGGGTGGAACTCCCCTTTAATCTCCGGATTAAAACATTAACTTTGTTTCCATTTTCAGTGTAGCTGTTGCACCATCCCATAAGTAAATACGTAACAGGAGTTATATATCAAAGGGAAAATGGAAATGTAATGTTGGATCAAGCAGTGTTTTTCAACTCCAGTCCTCAAGGAACACCAACAGGTCAAGTTTTCAGGATTTCCCTCAGATGAAATGGCTGTGGTGATAACTAAGGCAGTGAAACTAATTAAATCACCTATGCAAAATAATGGAAAGCCTGAAAACATGACCTGTTGGTGTGCCTTGAGGACTGGAGTTGAAAAACACTGGCTTAGACCACCTTCCTTGCAAAGCAGGGCTCTGTGTGTCCATTTACACACAGAGCTGTGGCTGGGCCCGCCCCTCCATCTCCTGATTGGCTCACTGGCTGTGATTGACAGCAATGGGAGCCAATGACTTACCGTAGACATTGCTGGATCGAGAGGTGGATCAGGTAAGTATTCGGGGGTGCTGCGGGGGTGGGGTCTGCTGCAACTAGAAGTGCATAGAGTGCATGAAGTTAAAAAACCTTGTGCCTTTACAAACACTTTAAACTGTCTGCATTTGAGGACACACAGCCACAGCATGACTGTGCAGCCACTGCATCCAAATTGACACGCCTACACATACAGAATTATGAAACGCCTGTGGTACAATCAGCCTGCCCATTCATAGTTCACATCTCCTATTGAAAGGAATATATCCCTGCAGTGTGAGTTTTTGATTATTTAATTTATATAAATTAAAATAATAAATATTAAAAACATAAAATAACTGAATGCATAAATATACACTCACTTCAGTTTTGTAGATGTACAGTATGTTTGGTAGAAATCACAGAATTGAGGATAGGTCACTATCAGCTTTGCGCATCTGGACACTTTGCACATCTGGCAATTTTTCTCCATTCTCTTTGAAAAGCGGGTGATAAATCGCATTAGGGTTGGGAGTGAACAGACTTTTTTTTTAAAGGGGTTGTAAAAGTAAAAATTTTTCCCCCTAAATAGCTTCCTTTACCTTAGTGCAGTCCTCCTTCACTTACCTCATCCCTCCATTTTGCTTTTAAATATCCTAATTTCTTCTGAGAAATCCTCACTTCCTGTTCTTCTGTCTGTAACTCCACACAGTAATGCAAGGCTTTCTCCCTGGTGTGGAGTGTTGTGCTCGCCCCCTCCCTTGGACTACAGGAGAGTCAGGAAAGCTCTCTACGTTGCAGGCAGAGAAAAGAGCTGTGTGTTAGTGGGTGTCCTGACTTTCCAGTAAGCCAAGGGAGGGGGCGAGCACGACACTCCACACCAGGGAGAAAGCCTTGCATTACTGTGTGAAGTTACAGACAGAAGAACAGGAAGTGAGGATTTCTCAGAAGAAATAAGGACATTTAAAAGCAAAATGGAAGGATGAGGTAAGTGAAGGAGGACTGCACTAAGGTAAAGGAAGCTATTTAGGGGGGGGGAAATTTGTACCTTTACAACCCCTTTAAGCCTAACCACATAATCTCTATTGGATTGAGATTTAGACTTTGGCTTGGCCATTTCAGGGCGTTAGCACTGCTGTTTTAGGTCATTCTTGTGTAGTTCTAGCTTTATATTCAGAGTTATTGTCCTGCCCAAGGCTTAGGCGCCGTACACACGGCAGAGAACCTCGACGGGCAGAACACATCGTTCCGCCCGTCGAGGTTCTCTCCCGGCCGTCGGATTCGGCGACCCGCCCGTCGGGAATGGCAACCAGCCATTCTTCCAGGCGGGCCGTCGAGGAAATAGAGAGCGTGCTCTCTATTTCGGCTCGACGGGCTTCCCGACGGGAAGCTCGCTGAGACCGTACACACGGCCGAGGTCCTCGCTGGAATGTGCATTCCAGCGAGGTTCTCGCTGATTTTCAGCGAGAACCTCGGCCGTGTGTACGGGGCCTTAGGTTTTCTGAAAACTACACAAGGTTTTCTCTCCCTGCATTTTTCTGAATTTTACCCTCTTAAAGTGGTTGTAGAGGCAGAAGGTTTTTTTACCCTCATGCATTCTATGCTTGAAAGTAAAAAAACATTTTGTGTGTTGCTCCCCCCACAGTCCCCCCTAATACTCACCCAAGCCCCCTCTCGATCCAGTGATGTGCACAAGAGCCTCGGCTGTACCAGAACTCCCTCTCCTCATTGGCTTCCACTGCTGTCCATCACAGTCAGTGAGGAAAGAGCAGGGGATGGGGCCGAGACATGGCTCTATGTGTCTTATGGATGCATAGAGCAGGGCTCAGGAGCGAGCATGCATCAGTGCCCCTATAGCAAGCAGCTTGCTATTGGGGGCACTGGTCATTGGCAGAGGAGCCAGGAGCACCAGGGTGGATCCGATGAGAAGCGCATCAGGGCTGCTCTATGCAAAACCATTTCACAAAGCAGGTCACTATGACATTTTCTTCTTTTTTTTTTATGTCACAATGTACAGTATAAGATTTCCTATCATCTGTGCCCAGTCTTGCCACACAGAGGTAATCCAGCTCTGAGCAATCCTCTTTTATTGTTCAGTGAAATAAAAACGGACTTACAGCGAAAAACTTTAGTCCGTTCCGCCCCCTTGCTGTGAATGACAGGTTATTTACATATCTCATGCACTACCTTCGAGACAGGCATTATTTTTTAATTCCACTCCTTTTCTGAAGTCATGTGGTTACTTTTCTGGATTTTGACTAGATGCTAGTGATCATAGCAGAATTTAGTGTAAGGAATACACAGGAAAAAATGCATGTTGACAAGGGGAGTGTAGAGGTGGGCGGGGAGTCTACTGACATCACGACTCCACCCACAGAGCTCCAGACAACAGACCCACCCACAGAATCTGCAGTTTTTTCAGTCCTTATAACAGAAAGAGGGGAACATTTGACGGGTAAGGATACATGCAGAAGGCATGTATATCCTTATAGATCAGCACTATGGAAGTAGTTTAGAAAGGATGAGAGCAGGTTTACATCCACATTTTAATACCACTCTTCCACAGCCTGCAGCAGAGAAGCATCCCCACAGCATATAGCTGCCACCACCATGTCTTACAGTGTGTATGTTGTGCTCTAACCCATATCATATCTACCATTTATGTTAGTCCTTAGAGCTGCGATAACAACTTAACAGTGAAAAAAATAATTAAAAAGTTATATTACCTACTGTCACAAGACAAGTAATACCTTATTCATACAGGTGCTTAGGCTAAGTGCTGTGTGCAGGCAGCCCATGTAAGTGTATGGGTATGCAGCAGCTGCACAGACAGAGTTGATCGTTCCAATTTAATATTTATTCTGGTCCAGATTTTGGCAGAAAATGTGCTGTAACCCCTACAAAGTCCTGGGGTTAGTCTCACAGCTAGACTAAAATTGATTAGTGGGGCAGCTAGGAACAGCTGTCCCAGAGACTGTCGTTTTAATCCATGGTTGTTACTCCTACTTACTGTTAAATATTTAGTACATTGATTTTAGCATTATATTTTATTTTACATTTCAGGAAACATCTTTTTCTAAAAGCTCATACCTATTTGTATGGAAACCTACACAGTGTGTGTCAACATGGACCCATCACCATCAGGTACTTGTGTGACTGGTGATAATGCAGAAGCAGAGTTGGTAGATGAATTCTTCATAATAATTCTCATGACAAGATCACCGAGATTTTATTTAATGAAAGATGCAGGTTTTAAAAGGCAATTCCACTTTCATGGAAAAAAAAAATAGCAAATAAAAAAAAAATATATAGCATATACAATTGTGACACATGTCATATTGTAAATGAATAAGGGCTGGGCGATTTTAGGAAAATAAATAAATAAATAGATTTATGATACAAATCAAAGGCCAGATTCACAGAGCCCTTACTCCGGTCTATCTCGCGTTAGACCGGAGTACTTTCAAATTACGCGCGTCGTTTCATTAGTCTGAATCCTCAAACCATGAAACGACGGCTTCGGGCTTCAATCCGACTGGCTTACGTGTTTGTACGCCTTCGGATCTACACTGCAATAATTTTGCGGCCGCTGGGTGGAGTTCCCGTCATTTTCCGCGTCGGGGTATGCAAATGAGCTTTTTCCGACGATCCACGAAGTTACGAGCGTCATTCGCAATCTCTTACGGCATCTGTAGTCATCTTTTTGCCACGTAAAGTTATTCCAGCTTTTATTTGGTCTAATATTAGACAGCCCATGTTAAGTATGGCCGTCGTTCCCGCGTCGAATTTCAACGTTTGTTTTTATTTTTTACGTAAGTCGTCCGGGAATAGGAATGTACGTAAACGACGCTACTCAAACAACAAATGACGTATCGACGTTAGTTCGCGCAATGCACGGCGGGAAATTTCTGAACGGAGCATGGGCAGTTCGATCGCCGCGGGGACGCGCCTAATTTAAATGCTTCACGCCCCCTAATCGCGTATTTCGATTCCGCCGCGAGAAATACACTACGTCGCCGTACGTTACGGGCCAAAATCTACATGAATTCGTCGTAGAGCCAGGTAAAATACGGCGGCGTAGTGTATCTCTGATACTCTGCGCCAATGTAATTGTATGTGAATCTGACCCAAAGTTTTTTTCCCCCATGGAAAAGAAGTCACAGCTTTTAGGCGAGGGTACGGCTTCGGCCTAGTCCGCCGCGATCCTGGGAAAAGGTCGCAGACTATGCCAAAGCCGTGGCCTCGCCTAAAATATCCTGCCCGCAGCTCGCCGCGATCCTGGAAAGAGGCCGCAAGCGGCATCCGGTCGAGCAGCCTTTTCCCAGGATCACAGCGAGCTGCGGGCAGGATATTTTAGGCAAGGCCACGGCTTTGGCCTAGTCCGCCGCGATCCTGGGAAAAGGCAGCGGACTAGGCAGAAGCTGTGGCCTCGCCTAAAAAATCCTGCCCGCAGCTGGCCACGATTCTGGGAAAAGGCAGCGAGCGGCCTCACGGCCTTTTCCCAGGATCACAGCGAGCTGCGGGCAGGATTTTTAGGCGAGGCCGTGGCTTTGGCCTAGTCCTATGGAGAAAATAAACAAATCGATTTGATCAAAATTTTAATCGATTTGCCCTCGCAACTCGATTCGCCCTCGCAACTCGATTCAAATTGATTTTTTCCCAGTCCTAAATTGAATGTTATTAAAAAATGACCTTTCTTTTTCAATTTTCAGCCCTGTAAGATGCAATATGGCTACCTGGAGGTGTTCTGTACACAGAATCTGTACAGAACGCCACCCAGAATCATCATTCCCTGCTTGTGTGATTGGCTCATCAATTTTCCTAGTAGTCGGGACTGAGATACAAATCATACTTTTGGCACCCCCTGCAACAAAAATTTCATTTTTGGTGAGATACTCCTAATTGATAATCATGTCTAAAGGGATGCTGACCCTGCAAATTTCCTCATTAGAGCCCTGCAGGTGCAGCAGCTGGTTGATAATTATGAAACCACTTCCATTAGACTCACTTCTGCACATGGGCAGACAAACACACAGGGATTTCTTCAGAATAACAAAAAGGTACGAATCTGCAACAGATTTGTTAAAATTCTTGTAATGTACATAGATCACCCTCATCTCTTGAGTGATAGTCAGATCCACTTATCAACTATTTGCAGGCAGCGCAGGTTCAAGGGCAGGGTCGGCCTTAGGTGTTCAGGCGCCCTGTGCAAGCTAATCCTGTGGCGCCCCCAATCTTCACCCCTTGCCCCCTGGTCACCTAAACATACACAAAGAGGCTGTCCGGGGCCCCTCTATCCTCTGTCAGGAGCCTGGGGAGTGACAATGAGGAGGAAAAGGTGAGGCGCCCTAGGAAGCTGCCTTCCTAATCCACCTTGTGGTATCGCCGACCACCCGGCCCTGCTGCAACTCACATTATGCGAGCCGTGATGGCCGCACGGCGCCCCTGTTGCCCATGGCGCCCTGTGCGGCCTGCACAGCTCGCACACCCCAAAGGCTGGCCCTGTTCAAGGGGCAGCTTCTTTGGGCCTCAAACCAATGACTGAGCCTGGGGCAGCTGTCCCTTTTGCCCTGCATTAAAGACAGCCCTGACCATACTGTAAGTCTAGTATATCTTCTCACCCTGGTTGGCCAGAATCCTCATCTCAAGGAGACCCTTCAAAACAGTGAGATGTTATGAAAAGACTTCAAGGCCAAATTAAAAAATAAAATAAAGGTTTTCACGATTTCGCTACCTTTGTATGATGTTTAGTGTTTTGTGTATTAACAACGTCTCTGGTGAAATATTGGATTTTCTTTGGGCATTGTTCAAGACTTACATAGCAGGATGCCGGTGGGGAAGACAAAACAGGTGGGCCTTAATGGACAATAGATAGAAAATGAAAGCAGACAGGGTGGTAATGGTGAACACATAACACAGGTAATGAGAAGGGACGATAAGGTTAAGCAGGGATATGTGGAAGAATGAATGCTGACAAAGAAATAAACACCATGGAGAAGCCCTAAAACAAGACAATTTATAGGACAAATTGGTCTGTTAGTTTATGTCTTTCAAATTGTTCTTACATTTTATTAGACATACCTGTACAAAAACATTTTATTTGTTCTTTTCGGAAAAAAATAGCATGGTTAAAAGGGGTTGTAAAGGCTTGTTTTTTATTTTCTAAATAGGTTCCTTTAAGCTAGTGCATTGTTGGTTCACTAACCTTTTCCTTCCATTTCCCTTCTAAATGTTTTTTTTCTTTGTTTGAATTTCTCACTTCCTGTTTCTCCTCAGTAAGATTGCCCCATCATCCATGGGGGTTAGTCAGCCAGAACAGCTTACTGAACAGGAAGTGAGAAATTCAGACAAAGAAAACAAATAAAATAAAAACATTTAGAAGGGAAATCGAAGGAAAAGCTTTGTGAACCAACAATGCACTAGCTTAAAGGAACCTATTTAGAAAATAAAAAATTTACTTTTACAACCCTTTTAAGATTGAAACTTTAAAGAAGAACTAGAGTCAAACTTTTTTTTCCCCCATTTTGGATAGTGAGGGTCATAACCTCTGTCGGTTTATTTTTTGCCATCTGTGTCCCATTGGAGATATTCACCTTCACTTCTTGTCCCATATCCAAACAGGAAGTGAGAGGAAATCCCTGAAAATTAAGAGAAACCATTGGGGACCCCCAGGTCACCAAAACTAGAGACCTGATTGGATGATTTACCTTCTATTACTTTTCTGGGGATAACCCACTTCATTTTACTTTAACTTTAAAATACAATAGAGAGGGCAAATCTCCATATGGGCTCTTTCACACGGGCGGACCGTATGTCCGCTTTTTCATCCATCCATGTACAGATGAAAAAGGGACATACATTGGTCCCTATGAGATCGCGGGTGTCAGCGGATGAACACCTATCTTGCCCGGTGCCGCAATCCTCCGTCTGCGGATCGAATTGGGTGAACACGGACAGACGGTCCGTGTTCATCCGATTCCCCCCCCCCCATAGGGGAGAGTGGAGAAAAGACAGTGCAGGGACCGCCCTGTCATCCATCAGCTTAGCGGGGGGTCAGCGGAGCGATCCCTGCTGAGCAAGCGGAGGTTCACGGTGCGGATCTGCACTGATACGCCCCTTGTGAAAGAGCCCTAACGGGGGGCACAGACAGAAATAAGAATTGACAGGTGTTCTAATCCATTTCCATTCTGTCCAAAACTAAAAAAAAAAAAAAGTTTTGCCTTCAGTTATACTTTAATTTTGTCTTGGGGTGGTCCTTATCAGACTGTTCCCACCCCTGATTGGATGGCCCAATGTCAGGCAAGGTTTGGTCTTTTGAGGGCTATCCTGTGGGAAAAAGAAAAAGAAAATGTCATCATGTCTCAAGATTTAACCTTTTTATGACAAAGGCAAAAACTGTCCGTCACACCCGAACCCAGTTGGTTTGTTTGCAAGAATCTTCAAAACCGCCTAATTTGAGTATCTCAAGAATTTTCCCGGCAGATCTATCAGGATTTGCTTCCCTCGATTGATAAAAAGTAACATGGTATTGGTCCACATTTCTGGACCCTAAGTCCCCTATTGTGGATTAGACATGTGCATTTTGTTTAGTTTCTAATTCGTTTTTTAACAAAAATTTGGAAATTCGTTAATTCCGAATTTTCGTATTAACAATTTTTCAATTTCCGAATTTTCGGACTTCCGAAATTTATAATTTCCGAATTTTTATTTTCCAAATTTTAGTATTTCCGAATTGTTTAATTTCCGAATCTTCGTATTTCCAAATTTCGGAAATTCGGAATTTCGGAAATTCGGATTTTCGGAAATTCGGAAATACGAAAATGTTTTTTTTTTTAATTTTCGATTTTATTCATATTCGATTTTTTTAATTTTTTTATTTTAATTTTCAAATGTTTGAATTTTCAAAGTTTCGAATTTCGAGTTTTTCATTTTCGAATTTCAATTTTTCAATTTTCGAAATTTCGAATTATTAATTTTCGAATTTTTTGAATTTTCAAATTTCGAATTTTTTATTTTTCGAATCTTTCATTTTCGAATTTCGAATTTTTCATTTTCGAATTTCGAATTTTCGAATTTTCTAATCTTTCATTATCAAATTTTCTAATCTTTCATTTTCGAATTTTTCGATTTTTTCATTTTCGAATTTTTCAATTTTCGAAAATTCCAATTTTCAAATTTAGAATTTTCGAAAATTAAACATTAAAAAATTCGAAAATTCGAAAATTCGAAATTTGGAAAATGAAAAATTCCAAAATTAAATAATTTGAATATTCGAATTAGAGAATTCGAAAAAATTTCATTTTCAAGATTTCGAATTCTCGAAATATAAAAAAATTACGAAAATTCAAATATTCGAAATTTCGAAATTGTAACATTACAAAATCTGAAGTTCGGAAATCTAAAATTCGAAAAGGGGAAATTTCTGAATTTTTCTAATTTTTGAATTTCCGGAAAAAATTTTTTTTTTCGTTTAATTCGTTTTTTTTTTTGGAAATTTAGTTTTTTCCGTTTTATTAGAATTTTCGAATTTCCGAATTTTCGAATATACGGGAAAAAAAAAACGGAAAAAAATTGTTTTCGATTTTCCCGAATTTACGAAAAAAAAAAAAAAAACGAAGGAAACAAACTATTTTTTTTTAATTTCCCGAATTTAGGAAAAAAATACAAAAAATGAAAATAACATAAAACAAAAAAAATGATTTTTTTTGGCAGTGCACATGTCTATTGTTGATCACCACACATTCACTAGCATGTTTAACCACTTCCATACAGGGCACATTCCCGCCCAGACCAATTTTTAGCTTTCAGTGCTGTTGCACTTTGAATGACACTGTACCCAAACTAAATTTTTATCATTTTGTACCCACAAATAGAGCTTTCTTTTGGTGGTATTTGATCACCTCTGGGATTTTTATTTTCTGCAATTTTTTTTTAAAAATTACTGAAATTGTTTTTGTTTCCGTTATAAAACATTGTAAATAAGTAAGTTTTCTCCTTCACTAATGGGCACTGATGGTACTGCACTGACTGCACTGACTGACTCCTGAGGAAGTCACGAGAGGTGACGAATGCGCGTATGAGGTATCATAGGTGACGTCGGTGTACGCCCTGTTTTTTATGCCTGTTTTTTTATTATAACATTGTGAGTACCCAGTGTATCATTGGAATAAAACCTCCCCTGTTTTAATGGTACTACACTATTGGCATTTTTTTGTTTCCCTGGATGCGAGTCACTGCTAGCGTTTGTAGGTGATTACCAGGAAGGATCTATCCTCACCACTACAGTCTATTTGGATGACACCACAAGCGGACCGGACCAGAAAAGCGCTCCTGGGCTTTGCTTTTGCTGTTACCTTACAGCAGTAAGGTAAGGGGACATCCTTACTTAATTTGGAGATAGCACCTGCAACTTGTCATCACATCATATATATATTTATATTTTTTGTATTCACTTGCTGATACCTGCTGTATGAACATTCACCCCAATCAACACCGCTGTGTGTTGGTTTTAGCATTTTATGCATCGGATTGTGTTTAAGGGATTTACACTTTTTATGTTTATTTACACTGTCATTGGTGTGACAGCCAGCTTTGGCTGCATTGCAGCACGCTTATATCACTGTCATCTTTCGAGATTGTTATTGATCATTAGTTAGGTTTACTCTTTCCTACATTAAGTTTTTTGCTACACTTCCTCTCCGCACTTTATTCCCATCCCCCCCTTCCCCTCCCCCTCACAGCGCAGCACTACCCCCCCTATTTCTGGCACTGATAAGGTGGCACTGATGGGCACCGATAAGGTGGCACTGATGTGGTGGCATTGATGATGGGCACCAATATGCGGCACTGATAGGTGGCATGGATGGGCACAGATAGGCGGCATGGATGGGCAGGGATAGGCGGCACGGGTGGGCAGGGATAGGCAGCACGGGTGGGCAGGGATAGGCGACACATATGGGCACTGATAGGCGGCATGGATGGGCACTGATAGGCGGCATGGATGGGCATAGATGGGCACTAACTAATGTTGTACTAATGGATGCCAATCAGTGCCAAACAATGCCTGCCAGTGATGCCCATTGTGAGCACTGATTGGCATCCATTGTGGCACTGATTGGCATCCATTATGTGTCATCCCTGGTGGTCTCGGCTGGCATACCTTTTTCTAAATCCCTGGTGATCTAGTGGAATCCCTGGTGGTCAAGTGGGCACCCCTGGTGGTCCAGTAGGCATCCTCGGGGGGGGGGGGGGGCTGTGCTGATAATCGATCAGCACCAACCCCCCCCCCCTGTCAGAGGAGCAGCCGATCGACTCTCCTGTACTCGCGTCTGACAGACACGAGTGAGGAAAAGCCGATTACCGGCTTTTCCTGTTTACATCATGATCAGCCGTGATTGGACACGGCTGATCACGTGGTAAAGTGAGAGACACTTTACCTAGATCTGTGTTGTGGGGTGACACCCTGCAATGACGATCGCCGCAATGCGCACCCCCGGGGGCGTGCAGTGGCCCAATATCCTGAGGATGTCATATGACGTCCAGTCAGGATTAAGCAACCACTTTGCCGCCGCAGCAAATGTCCGATGGAGCCTACACACGGTCAGAATTTCCGACAACAAGCTCCCATCGAACATTTGTTGTCGGAAATTCCGATCGTGTGTACGTGGCATAAGGACTTCGGACTCCTAAGGATTTTTTATTTGGTGCTTTCTTTGACCAATTGCATTCAAAATTCAAAAAAGATGAATATCCTCTCCTAGGGGGCCCCTGTCTATATGGTGAGCCGAATAGAGGCCAAATGGGTCAAGAAATGTCCTTGTCTCCATCTGTGTTCAGCACCCTTCTACCATTACCTCTTGGACTAATGTAATATATCTATCTATATATCTATATATATATAGATATATATATATATCTATATATATATAGATATATATATATATCTATATATATATTTATTAGGGCTGTGGAAATTAACTATTAACTCATCAATTAATCTTACATTTTTTTGATCGATCAAAATTTTTTTGATTGGTACTTGCCTCTTCCGGGCCTTCAGGGACTTCCGTCGGAGATCCGGTGATGTCACAGACACCGGTGGGGCTTGGTCGTGTCCATCTGAAGGGCTCCTTTGCTGTGCCTTCATATCTGCATGCCGTCAGGACCTTACTATCTGCCACACGCAAGGGCTGTTACACTTCCCTCTATTAACCTGGGATTCTACAGCCATCCACTGGGAGTTGTGATAGTTCCCTTCATGCCGACGGACTGATGTTAACCCCTCCTCATCTGGATTCAGCAGTGGTATCGTTGTACACATTTTTATACCAGTATCATACTTAGCTACATGTTTTTATGACTGCTTTTGGTACCGTTTGGTATTACTTGCACCATTTTTACAGTTTATGTAGCTACATCGATTTTATCTCCAGTGCAATATTTATTTGGTTACCTACTTGAAGACTATAAAAGTCTTAATGCTATTCCAATTGAGCGCTGCCTTTGTGTGTTTTTTGTATCCTGCTATCCATTTTTCCAGTGGTTGGGAGCTGCACTGGGAATCAGCCTGCAAGGAGATCAGCTAAAAGTAGTTGGAACTGTATGTGCATTATAATTAATCAAAATTAGTCGATTAATCGATTAAAAAATAATAATCAATTAATCGAACACAAAAATTGTAATCAGTAACAGCCCTAATTTATATATATATATATATATATTACATTTTATAGCAGGAAGGTATTAAAATATAAGTTTTGAGTGGACCGAGTTTCACATTTTATAGATTTTTTTTTTAATGCAGGGAAGTAAGTTATATGATATTTTCAGCCGAAGGCTAGTCAGGATTTGTAATGTGTTCTCCCTGTAATGAGGAGTACAGAGCACAGACAAGTGTATTGGCAATCACAGTCCTGTCGGCCAGATTATGTGTCTGTTGCAGAATATAATTACAGGTCTTGGCAGGGGCTTATCCAAGCTCCTCACATTAAATAAAGAAAAGATCTTCTCACTTAGGTGGCTGAGAGAAACAATCGTCCTAATGAATAGCCGGCCGCTGCTGACTGAGAAACTTTGATAAATCAATGCTGAGCGCCGCTGAACAGGTGAGACGGTCTGCAGTCTGGGCATCGCTTCTTAACCCATTCTGGACTCCACAGAAGACACAAGTGATGACAATGAGTGTGTAGCCAGACTCAGGCTGTTATTTTTATTTAAAATTTAAAAGGGGTTGTAAAAGGTAATTTTTTTCCTAAATCGCTTCCTTTACCCTAGTGCAGTCCTCCTTCACTTACCTCATCTTTCCATTTTGCTTTTAAATGTCCTTATTTATTCTGAGAAATCCTCACTTCTAGTTCTTCTGTCTGTAACTCCACACAGTTATATGAGGCTTTCTCCCTGGTGTGGAGTGTCATGCTCGCCCCCTTCCTTGGACTACAGGAGAGTCAGGACGCCCACTAACACACAGCTCCTTTCTCTATCTGCAACGTAGAGAGCTCCCTGACTCTCCTGTAGTCCTAGGAAGGGGGCGAGCATGACACTCCACACCAAGGAGAAAGCCTTGCATTACTGTGTGCAGTTACAGACAGAAGAACAGGAAGTGAGGATTTCTCAGAAGAAATAAAGACATTTAAAAGCAAAATGGAAGGATGAGGTAAGTGAAGGAGGATTGCACTAAGGTAAAGGAAGCTATTTAGGGGAGGGGGGGAAATTGTACCTTTACAACCCCTTTAATCATTGAACTTCAATTTTCTTGGCTCGTTGTAGTGTTGTACGTCACCGCGTTCTTGCCGATCAGAATTTCCGACAACATTTTTGTGACCGTGTGTATGCAAGACATGTTTGAGCCAACATTCCGTCAGAAAAAAACAACAGTTTTGTTGTTGGGATGTCCGATCGTGTGTACGTGGCATAACAGTGTAGCGCAAGCCGGTAGGGCCTCTTTCCTTGCTGCCCCCTTGCAAAGTGCTGGCCTGGGCCTTGTTGGCCTAGGCCAGGATACAGCCTTGCCTCTAGGGCAGGGGTATCCAAACTTTTCAAACAAAGGGCCACTTTATTGTCCTTCAGACAGGGCCGGATTATGGCCAGTGGGTGCAGAAAGTGTCCCGAGCCCAGCACCAGTAAGAATAAATGTGGCCTCAGGGTTGGTGGTCAGTAGGAGGAGGAATAGTATCCCATCATTGATATCAGTAGAAGAAATAGTGCCCCCTTGTTGATGTCAGTGGAAGGAATAGTGCCTCATATCAGTTGGAGAAATAGTGCCCCAAGGGCCGCATAAAGGCTAGCAAAGGGCCACCTCGGGCCGCAGTTTGGAGACCCCCTGCTCTAGGGCATGGAGGTCACCAGAGCTTCACAGGTGTCCACTGGAGTCCTCTTCCACTCCTCCAAGATGACATCACAGAGCTGGTGGATGTTGGAGACCTTGCGCTCCTCCACCTTCCATTTGAGGATGTCCCACAGATGCTCAATAGGATCTAGTTCTGGAGACATGCTTGGCCAGTCCATCACCTTTATCCTCAGCTTCCTTAGCAAGACAGTGGTCGCCTTGGAGTTGTGTTTGAGGTCGTTATGTTGGAATACTTCCTTGCGGCCCAGCTTCAGTATGTCACAGTACATGTTGGCATTCATTTTTTATTTTATTATTACTATACACACACACACACATTTTCTCTTTTATTTTTATCAGAACTTTTTTTTTCTAGCTTTGTCAGAACAAAACAAAAATAAATAAAGTACAGAAAAAGATACATCATATAAAAAGCATAAATGGACATTCTGAACATTATACAAAGAAGAAAAGAACAAAACAAGTTTGGCATCTCATACAGAAAACGCACATGCTTACCCCCACAGGAGTTGCTGATGTTTTTGTCTCCAGATTCTGGTGGATGCCAAATGACCTACCTGGCAATTCTACACCCTCTGACACACCAAGGTAACCGTAAGATGAGGAGGATTTATTCAGGAGAATATTCACAAATGTGCAAGAAATTACTTGTCACTAAACCCACATCATAAAAAAAAAAAAACTATCAATAAATGGTGTATTACATGCTGTTCATACTCACTATGAGATTCCTTTTCTGTATTCTGCAAAAAACCTGGTTGATCATGATGTTCTCTATCCCCCCCTTCAGCTAGGGATTTTGCAGCTGTGGTGGCAGCTCTGCACATTCTCAGTGAGTTTCTATGCTGACCATTACCTCCCTATCACATCTGAGCAGCTCATGTTACTATAGAGTCACACATGTGGGCATATACATAGTGGTAAATGACAGCCCACTCCCTCCCTTCTCCTCCATGCCCGCTAAACACAATGGGAGTGGGATATTACCTGTAGATAGAATAAAGAGGTGAAGCCTCCATCAAAGACACAAGCTGCAGGGGTGTTATACACCCTGTGATCCACCCACACCACGTAATTTTCAAAAAATAATAAAGTTTTGATTTCAAATATCTTTATGACAGTTTAAATCAGTTTATTGATATTAATTATTTTTACTCTGTACTACAAAGTTTTTATTTTGAATATGTAACCAGTAGCAGAGGACTAATTGCTCCTCCTGTTTCTGTTTCCCTGCAGACAGGCTGAGGAAGAGCTGGGTCATGTGACAGCTGTATATCAATCAAGAAAAGGGTACTTTTTGTTTAGTTAAAATAATTACAGTGCCATTATCCACATACAGAAAGAGAAGAGACAATGTAAATTCAACAGTGTGTGTTTTGTATCACTTTAACAGCAATTACAGTAACAGTTAATACATTATTATAACACCATAAATAACTGGAGGACCAAATGTCTTCACGCCTTTAGGGTCCTTTCACACGGAGCGGACCGTTTTTCGGTCCGCTCCGTGTGCCCGTCAGCTCAGCGGGGGGGGTCTCCGCTCAGCTGTCGGCGGACGGGGCGGTCCCCGCACACAGTGCAGGGACCGCCCCGTCTCTCCTCTGCTCTCCCCTATGGGGAGTCGGATGGAAACGGACCGTCTGTCCGTTTGCATCCGATCCGTTTGGCCGGACGGAAGAAAAATAGGACATTCTTCCGTCCGCAAAAACGGATGCGGATCGAGCGGACGTTAGCGGATGCATCATCCGCTAACGGATCCGCTCCCATAGGGACACATTACAAGTCCGTAAACGGACTTGTAATGAGCGGACCGTTCGTCCGCTAGTGTGAAAGGGCCCTAAAACCAGGGAGATCCTAACTAAGGGGTAGTTTCGAAAAACCTAAGGTTCGCCTCTTACCAGTGGCGGCCCGTCCATTAGGGGCGCAGGGGCGTCGCCCCCTAATCCATGCGCCTGGCCCCTAATCTACATGCAGGGCACTGGAGTCAAGGATTCCAATGGTGTTTTTTTTTTTTTAAGCACATGATTAGAGCCTAAGGCTCTAATTGGTTTCAAAAAAGGGTGCGACAATAACGAATGCATATTATTGTCTTTCTGATTCTTCTCCTGGCCAATCAACGAAGCAAAGCAGGTCCTGAGACCCGACTGGCCAGGGCCCAGCGGGGACAAGAAAAACAGGAGGTAAGACAGCACACTGTGCAGTACCTAGGGCTGCCACCTTTTCTTCAAGTCAAACCCGAACACTTTAGCGGCGCACAACAATTTTTTTTATAGTATAAAACTATAGATATACTTTGTGATTAAAGCGGGGGTTCATCCAAAAAAAATTTTTTAACATTACATTCAGCCGAGTTGTGAGATAGAGATTAGGCTGTTTTTTTTTTTTTATTATTTCATTGCAGTACATACCGTATTTTCACAGTGGCTTCCGAGTATGTTAACTGCGGCACTGGGCATTCCTAATTGATTGACATCCTTCCGAACGGCCCATACAGCGCGTCACGAGTTGCCGAAAGAAGCCGAACGTCGGCGTGGCTCTATACGGCGCCTGCGCACTGACGTTTGTCTTTTTTCGGCAACTCGTGACGCTCTGTGTGTTCCGGTCGGAAGGATGTCAATCAATTAGGAAAGCCCAGTGCCGCAGTTAACATACTCGGAAGCCACGTTAAAAATACGGTATGTACTGCAATGTTATTAAAAAAAAAAAAAAAACAGCCTAATCTCTATCTCACAACTCTGCTGAATGTAATGTTAAAAAAATAATTTTTTGGGTGAACCCCCGCTTTAAGTAACATTTCTATTCATATGAAGTTAATCACAAGAGTCCCCCTTTACATTAGAGTCCACAGAGTTCCCCCTTTACATCAGAGTTCCCACTTATACTGTAGATTCTGATGTAAGGGAGAACTCTGAAAAAATAAATCCTCTGGGAACCCCGATTAAAGGGGGATCACCGAGAACTCTGATGTACGGAGAAGATTCTGATGTGAGATGGAACATTGCTGCTTCTGGTGTAAAGAGGAACTCTGATGTAAGTGGTGCTGATGTAAGGGGTGCTCTGAGAACCCCGATTGTACTCACTGAGGCAGGAGAGAGAAGGGGGGGGGGGGGACTTCAGTCAGACAGGGATGGATGGTAAGCTCACTCACCCCTTGAGAGTCAGCACCTCTCATCTAGATGTATCTGAGGCTGCTGGGCTTCAAATTTCTGGCCGCCCACTTTCCTTTTCTGATGCACAGTACCAGGGATTGGAGTGTGGGCAGACACAGAGGGGTAGGGACAGGCGGAAGAGATACAAGTTGAGCCCTGTTTCCTCTTCCATCTGGGGGAGGTGAAGTGTTAGTGCTAGGCAGTGTGACAGAGAGTGTAACAGACACTTCTGGCTTAGACAACTGCAGCCAGCAACACTGCTGGGAAGCCATAGTCCAGTCTGAATAATGTGTCCGGATTGCAGACAGTCTGAAACCCGCACACGTGATTCCAAACCCGAACTGTCCTGGGGAATCCAGGACAGGTGGCAACCACAGCAATATCCTTGCACATAGCAGGTATATAAAACATATTTTTTTATTTTAATTTAAACAGAGCAGAGTTTAATCAGATGGAACCTGGCAAATGTTTTGTAAGTAAGTGTTAATTGTGGGGGGGGGGGGGAGCTTGCTAAGGAGCATAAAAGGGAATGTTTAGGGCCCAGTGTAATGCACTTTACATATGTCTGTGCGATCCCGTGCTGTTCATTTGAATGGCACCCAAAGGCTCTTTGTGAAAGGAAGTGCTTTGTAGCTCAGCATTGCTGGTGGCTCTATGGTGGCCAGAAATGCCACACACACCATTTTCTTTACAGGGCACCGCAATGTGTATACCTCCCAACATTTTGAGATGGGAATGAGGGACACCTACTACCAAACGTAGGCAGGCATAAGACATGCCCCCTGCCACACCCACTTAAAGGACAACTAACCAAAAAAAATAAAAACATTTTTAATAAAAATATTCCCCCCCCCCCCACTACTATTCATGTATACAGTATTGGCTTTTGGAATTTACAAATGCAACAATTTAGAATTTGGATGAATGATTTAGCACTGGGAAACACTTTTTTGAAGGATAAAAGGTACATTATACATAGAACTATATAAATCAGACCAAAATTAGGGAAAAAAAATGAGGAGGAAAGAGGGACAGAGGGACAATCCTCCAAATCAGGGACAGTCCCTCGAAATCAGGGACAGTTGGGAGCTATGCATATCTGTTGCAAAGGTGTGTTCGGTTGGCGTTCAGAATGCATGCACTGCAATGCACAGGGCCGATCTTAGGCAGGGTGCATGGGGTGGTCCGGACCCAGGCACCGCAGAGGTGGGGGCGCCGAAGCACCAAAGTCCTCCCCTCCCTCCTCCTTGTCTGTGTCCAGAGGCGGATAGCATGTAGCAGGTGCTGCGGTTCCCCACCCCGCTTGCTCTCTCCGCTGGCAAGTGACAAAAGCGCATACCTCCCGCTGTCCCCGGAATCCGGGCAGGGTACCACAGCGGAGCCTAGTACTGGAAAACGTTTCGGTACTAGGTTCCACTAATTAATTCTGTCTGGTTTACATGGAGCAGTCTCCTGTCTGCCCTGCCCCCTCTGCGCGCGTCAGCTCTTTTCCCATAGGCGGTGTGATGAGAGGCTTCTGGGTTGGCTGGAGCTTTTACCCTCCAAGTAACCAAAGATGCCACGTATGCCCTGCCCCCTGTAATGTCCTTCTGCTCTCAGTATGCCCGAGCTACATGGATCTATTGGACAATCTATGGGGACACCTGGTGTGGGGGGCTCTGATGGGGACACCTGCTGTGGGGGGCTCTGATGGTGGACACCTGATGGGGGGGGGGCTCTGATGGTGGACACCTGATGGGGGACACTAATGAAGACTTCTTAGGGAAGCATCTCTGTGTTTGAGTCGTAGCCATAGAAAGATTTCTAAAGGGGAGGAGTTAGTAAGATGACCATGCCCATGTGGGGGCACCAGAAATATTTCTGCATCCAGGCATCTGTCACCCTAGGATCAGCCCTGGCAATGCACATCCATCGAAGAGTGTGTTGGGGTGCCATTTAGAATGAATGGCACCAAATTGTACCAACATTAACTTGTTGTGATAATTGTTTGTGCAGTACCAGGATGCAGCGTGCGAAGGATCCCTCAACCTCCATGCAGACAGTGTCCTTGGAGGAAATTGTATCCATTAATTGACACTAATTGGGGAGCCCAGAGAGTGCATACTCTTATCATTCCTCTACTAACAAAACAACATCCGCCGTATTCCAGAAGTAAATATTCAGTTATTACTGCAGAAAAAAAAAATGCTAATTATGTCTGACAAAGAAAAAATTGAACGTTTTACTCTTTTTTTCCAACCACGCAAGGCAAAAGTTGTATTTCTCTCTCTTCCAGCGTATGCCCCCTCTTGTAAGTGCCATTGAAATGTAATTAAAGAAAAGCCTCAGGGGGGGATTCCGCCAAACAACAATTGGACGTTATCAAGTGCGAAAAAGAGATATGGAAATAAGGAAAACGAAGAAAGCGTGGCGGCAGACGGGGACCCGGGACTCATCTGCAAATGTTTATTCAGAATGAAGAAGCTACAAAGCAAAAGGTAAGAGCAGGGGAATTCAATTACCTCGGCTGTGATCGGAATCCGCGATAGAGACGATGGCAGGTGGCGGGAGCCTTCCGTAGAGTCGGGGGGCCTTCGGTTCTCTATATCTAAGGAGCCGACAAGATCAGTGAATTTATCAGCTACGCGCTTGTCACTTGTCATTTGTCTGGAAACAGAGTGTCACTTTTTAAATGTCTGGCAGCGCTAACACTCAGGGGGGTCTGAGTAGGAGCAGGGGGGCTCAAGAAGGAGCTTTATTGTTATACAGACCAAACTTTTGTCCTTGTTCAATCAAAATGCAAAACGAGAACCACTAGCAAGTGATAATATTAATAATAATAAAATTAAGAGCACTAGAAGTTTTATACGGATCGCACTGAATCTATTATTTTCCTTTTGTATTTTTTGCAAATTGTTGTATAAAATGATGTTCAAAAGGTTCTGCCTGTCCAGATATATACAGTCCTTTTTATGTTCAATCTAATTTTATTGAAAAATTTGAAATTTTAAACACAAAATATCAAACATAAGCCCATGACAATCTGGGGGAATGTACAAAATAAAAAAAAAATAAAAAAAACACACACACAGACACACAACAATATTACATATTAGGGGCGTTTCCAAGGAGCCAGCAAAGGTGGTACCAAAGATAAGTGGTAAAGCAGACCTTCGGTAATTTTTTTCATCTTTCCATCTATTAAATCTTCTGCCAGTAAATACCTTATACAGTCCACTTCCTGTTTCTTGTCTGGTCATTAGCCCAGGCTATGACATCATGTACAGCTCGCTCTCTAAGACCCCTTTCACACTAAGGAGTTTTTCAGGTGGTACAGCGCAAAAAAAATAGCGCTGTTATACCGCCTGAAAAACTCCTGCACTGCATACTCAATGTGAAAGCCTGAGGGCTTTCACACTGAGGCGATGCGCTGGCGGGAGAGGAAAAAAAATCTCCTGTCAGGAGCATCTTTGGAGCGGTGAGAGGAGCAGCGTGTGTACCGCTCCTTCCCATTTAAAACAATGATAAACCGCGGCAATACCGCCCGCAGTGCACCTCTGCAGAGGCGCATTGCGGGTGGTATTAACCCTTTATCGGCCGCTAGCGGGGGCTAATACCGCTAGCGGCCGATTATTTTTAGCAGCGCTATACCGCCAGTGTGAAAGGGGTCTCACGCTCATGAGAGTTTACCAGAAAGGGAGGGGGAATGAGTCATAAGAGGGCCAGTGAGAGCTGCAGCACAGGAGGAAGTGAACAGACAGCAGCTTCAGCTGCCCACAGTTAAAATATAAAAATAAATATAAAATAATACGCAAACTGGTTGGCAAGCTTCAGAATAGCAAAGATGTTTTTTATTACAGATTATGCAGTTCCTCTTTAAACAGATACACAATGGGATTCATTTAATAAACCTGGAGAGTGCAAAATCCGGTGCAGCTCTGTATAAAAACCATTCAGCTTCCAGGTTTGTTTGTCAAAGTTTATTTGAACAAGCTGAATTTAGAAGCCGATTGGCTACCGTGCAGAACTGCACCAGATTTTGCACTCTCTAGCTTTAGTAAATAGACCGCATCGACCAGTGTTGAAGAAAAATCTGTGTGAGCATGACCAAAAGTAATAGATACAGTCAATAAACACTGCCAGAACCTCATATCTTCATCCCCGATAACCATCAAAGTAAGATGTAATAGTACCAAACTAGCCAAAGCCCCGCATGCACAAAAAAAAGGGGGGGGGGGGGCGGGGTAGGCTGGATTCGCATTTTGTGTTCCATAGGAAACCATGTTAAATCAGGGCCGTCTTAATAGCATCATGGGCCCCTGGGCAAAGTAATGCTCTGGGGCCCCTACAATGATGACAGTGCGGGTAAACAGACATTAAAGAGGGGGTTCACCCTTAAAACCACTTTCTCCCATCCCATCCAGCATACTGGCGTCAGCGCCAGTATGCTGTCTTTTTTTTTTTTAATCAATGTACTTACCTCTTAATAGACAATTACATTTTCGTCCTACCGCGGGGTATGGCGCCGCTATATAGCGTCACACCTTCCGAAAACAGCCGACTAGCACTCGGCTGTTCTCGGCGCTATACGGCACCTGAGCACAGACCTAGGAGCTGACTGCGCAGGCGGCGTATATAGCCGCGTCACGCCCTCCGAAAAAAGCCGAAATAGGACTCGGCTGTATACGGCGCCTGCGCAGTCAGCTCCTGGGTCTGTGCGCAGGCGCCGAGAACAGACGAGTGCTAGTCGGCTGTTTTCGGAAGGCATGACGCGATATAGCGGCACCATACCCCGCGGTAGGATGAAAATTAAATTATAAGAGGTAAGTACATCGATAAAAATAAAAAAAAAGACAGCATACTGGCGCTGACGCCAGTATGCTGGATGGGATGGGAGAAAGTGGTTTTAAGGGTGAACCCCCTCTTTAAGTAGGTAGGAGGCAGACTGCCCCCCCCCCTCCTTTGCATCTATCACTCTCAGTGCCATCATGAGGCCCCCAATTTCAGGGCAGTGTGGGCTCAAAAACCAGCTGCTTTGGGGAAAATGCAGGCCCCCCCCCCCCCATGTAGCTGGGGCCCCTGGGCAGTGCCCAGGTGTGCCTTCTCATTAAGACAGCCCAGTGTTAAATGAACTGTAGTAAAAAACAGAAAAAAGCACTAAAACTGCATAGGTGTGAATCCAGTTTTAGGGATAGAAGAGAAAGGGTGAAAAAAAAAAAAAGGAAAGTAGGAGAGGGGAAGAAAACTAGGAAAGAAAGGAAAAAGCACAGTCCAAGGAGGAATCCTATGCAGTTTTGGTGCTTTTTGTATTTTTTTTACTAAAGTCCATTTAACATGGTTTCCTATGGAACACATTCTGTGGTGCAAATCTGCAAAGCAGTGGTCATCAACCACTCAGGACCCACTAACAGGTCAGATTGTATGTATTACCTTGGGGAGATGCAGACTAGAATACTGCAATCACTGAGCTTTCTCTCCCAGTCCCACCATACAGTAGACATGTTGGTGTCATGGCCCTTCCCAGCAATGGTATGTCTATCTCTCCTGCAGAGGCACAGGTGTGTTATCTGCCCCCTAATTCCTGTTAGTAATGAACTCACCTGTACAGCCCGGAGGAAACAGACTGTTCATGGATCCTGCTGGCTGCAACTCTTCATCCAGGGACTGGAAATCATATAGAACTCTTTGGGCTTAATTACATATGCGGCAAGATGGTGGTAAAAGTACCTGCGATTTTACCGTCCCCGACCACTCACCTAGACAAGGGTAAGTACCACTTAGTGCTGTACACATACTGCTGCTGCTGCAATGCTTTGTGCTGTTGCATTCTACAGGTGGTGATGGTGAAGTCACTGAGGCTCGATTCACACCTATGCATGTTGCTTTTGAGCTTTTTTTGCTGTGCTTGCTGTGTTTTTACCGTGATTTGCGTTTTTCTTTTTCTTTTTTATCAAACTTTTTTTTTTTTGGCAGCCAATTTTAAATGTTTTACATTTCCTTTAACAACCAGCTATAAACAGGTTAAAAAAAATGCAAATTGCGGTAAAATGCGTTTTGCATGTGGGTCCATTGAATACATGCAAAATACTGCTTTTTGCTGGAAAAAAAAGACCCCGGCCCTTTCCAAAAACGCAGAGGCACAAAAAAGCATTGATGTGAACATGTTCCATAGGAAACCATGTTAAAAAATGTCCATGCATTTCTGCAAACTGCATCAAAAAACGCATTGGTGTGAATGGAGCCTTAAAGCGGAGGTTCACCCTAAATTTTGACTTGGGCTGAAGTAAACTACCAGCCATAGACAATAACGAATCCGTTGTGTTTTTTTTTTTTTAATCGTGATCCTTACCTTACTGCTGCAGTTTGTCTCCTGTCAATCAATATTCCCTGCAGGCAGTGGGCGTGTATCATTGTTTTCCTCCGACCAGCGCTATGTCTCCTGGGAGTGAGTCCAGAGAATCCTACGAGACGCGCTGTGCTGTAATCCCGCGATATCTCGCGGGTTACGTGACTCGGCAAGCGGGACGCCGGCCGCTGTTGTGATGGTAACTGTGCAGTGATGTCGGCGCGGCTCGCCGTCAACACGGCACAGGATAGAGCGGTGAATGCTGGGACATCGGCATTCACCGCATCCCGGAAGATTCTCCTGGTGGGCTTCACAGTGCCCAAAAACAAGATGGAAACGTCCATCTATGATTTTTATAAACTATCTTTTTTTGGGGAAATGACAATGCTGGCGGCTGGAAAAATAGGACTAGTGAGTACACTATTTGCTAATGCAACAGCGGGAGAATAACAGATAAAAAAAAACGTATTCCCGCAGAACCCCCGCTTTAATGGGGCCCATTCAAATGCAGTGAATAGGGCAATGCCGTATCCACAGCTGCCCTCGCAGCGTGTAGTTTGACCTTTTCAGGGTTAACATAGACTAGTTAACTGTCAAATACTCTCTGAAAAGCGATTAACTGCAGATCAGTTTTCAGAGGGGAGTCCTGTCGCACATCTGAACAGGCCCCCAATGATTCTTCAGAGCTATAGCTTTTGGGGATAAAGGAAAGTTTCTGAAGAGTCACAACTTTGTTTTTCAACACATTCTCCATTGCTCTTAGGCTTCATTATTACCTGAGCAGAGTACATTTCAAGTGATTTGCAAGTATTTGTAGTGTATTTTCATGCATTTTATACACGTCATGTGCTTTATTAGCCTCAGCCTAGGTTCACACTGGAGCGATTTGTAATGCGATTTGAGAGATCAAATCGCATGACAAGTCGCAGCCTATTGGCGGCAATGGCACTGTTCTAATAGGTGCGACACTGATTTTGCGGCGCCGCACCGATTTGCAAAAGTAGTTCCTGCACTACTTTTGCAGATTTCAGGTGCGATTTCTATAGACATCTGTGTATGAAGCCACACAAATGTCTATCAAGTAGCACCTGAAATCGCGCTGACCTTGCTACTTTGAAATCGCGCTACTTCAAGTAAAGAAGCACGATTTCAAAGTAGCATCAGTGTGAACCAGGGCTCAGACGTTTTTCTCTTGTCCTGTTTAGAATGATCTGTGACATCAGCTGTTGTCATCTTCCATGTACTCCTTAGCTTTCTTGTGTGTTGTTGCAGAGAAATGCTTAAAAACATACGTGTAAGCGTGTCGGACCTATTTGAGCGCACCTATTGAACTCCGCGGGTCTAACAGACAGAAGCTGGAGTGTGCAGGAGCCTGACATTGCATCTGCTGATCACGGGTGCAATACTTTGCAGGCTCCTGTTTAAAAAATTATCAATGCACATTTTCTTAAAGCGGAGCTCCAGCCGCAATTTTTTTTAAAGTCAGCAGCTACTAACAGTGTAGCTGCTGACTTTAAATAAGGACACTTACCTTGTCCTACTTGCCCGCGCTGATGGGCCCCCCGATGCCGGTCCCACGATCGCTCCGGGTCCCGCGCCGCCATTCACAATATGGGAAACAGGCAGTGAAGCCGTACGGCTTCACTGCCCATTTCCTACTGCGCCTGCGTGAGTCTCACGCTGGCTTGTGAATGGGCGCGCTGCTCTCTGAGAACACACACAGTTCCCAGAAAGCAGCGCGCCCCATTCACAAGGAGAAGGACAAGAAGAAAAGGCACCGCGGAGTGGAAGAGGCAGATTACGGACTTCCGCATAGCAACAGGTATTTCGGGTGAGTATTTTTATTTATTTTTTCAGGTTTTTTTTATTTCATTTTTTAAACAACATGGGAAAATGTTGTTTTCCTGGGTGGAGCTCCGCTTTAACTGTATTTATTTATATAATGTAAAGGTGAACTTAGTCTTTAATGGCATGCTCAGAGCTGTCTGCTGTTATCGCCATCCGGAAACCCATTCTGAGAAATGACATACAGTGATCATTGGTGTCAATATAGACAGGGAGAAAGCCTTGCACCACTGTGTGGAGTTACAGACAGAAGAACAGGAAGTGAGGATTTCTCAGAAGAAATAAGGACATTTAAAAGCAAAATGGAAGGATGAGGTAAGTGAAGGAGGACTACGCAAACGTAAAGGAAGCTATTTAGGGAAAAACATTTATTTTCTCTTACAACTCCTTTAAGCCACGTATCCTGGGGGATTTTCTTATGTGTAGCCCCAGTCCACAATGCTGACACAGAGAAGCAGCGGCAGTTTTATTGTGTCTGCAGCAACTCCTTGTTTTATGTCTGCAGAGAATATAATTTCAAATACTTCTGTGCTGAGGATTCTGTGTGTGACCAGCAAAAGAGATTATTCAGACACAGCTGTAAGAGGGGACTGCTGCTGTAAAGCTGTGTATAGCCAGGGTGGAGCCCACCATCTACCCAATAGGAATGTGCAGCAGAAGAGGATTGTGGGAGGTGTACTTTTTACAGACTGAGTGGGCATGTTGGGCTGAAAGGAGAAAACTACAGGTCCCAGGAGGCACTGGGTTGCAGTGTTAAGTTGGTTTCCTGTTGCTTTTCCCAGGCTGAGGAAGCAGTGTGGTGATTGCTGAGAGGACTGAGTGCAGATCAAGCTGCTCACAGCCTGCTCACTGCCTCACCTGAGAGGGAGAGAGAGATCAAAGGGAAGGGCGTTGGACACTGACCAGCAGTGCTGGCAACAGTAAATAGAGGGAGACCTGACCACCTGCTGGCACAGAAGTTAGTGAGAGGCCACTGGCCACAACCACATTACACTTTGAGCAAAGAGTGACAAACTGTCTGCGAGTATCACGGAGCCAGTACCTATGGACCAGTGCCCGTGCCATTATCAGTGCCTTACGAGACCAAAACCATTATTGCTTAAAGGGACATTATCCTGAATAATGCAACATAGGAGTCGGACCCCAACGAGCTGGCTAGCAAAAAAGACATTGTGTATTACAGATTGCTGAACTGTTATAGCGGTGTAACTTTTTTGTTGTTGTTAATATTGTCTTAGTCTAGAGTTTAGGAAAGGTTGCTATCTGCGCCAATGGTTCGTTTCAAAGTACAATTTTTGCTACTGTTAAGCTATTTACAATTTATTTCTTGCTCTAACTGTTTTCTGTATTGTTACTTTTTGTTTTATATCTTTTTGCTACTGTGGTACTGCATTGCAGTAAATATTTTTCACCCATCCAGGTGAATCAGAGCCATGGGACAGCAACAAGTGACCGAATACATCAACGGCTCCTTTGGGGGTAAGTGCTACATTAGATATAAAGATTCCACAGGACATACTCAGATATTTGACTGCATTTGTTATGGATAATCTGCTTATCAGTGCCTGTGCGGCGGCTTCTCCATCGCTGACTTCTCCCTGCTCATTGCTTGTTTATCAGCAGAGATTTATGTAAAAAAACTTCCATTGTGGTGCGCGGAATGTGATGATATTGTCACTTTGATTGCCCCATTTTCCTTTCTTAGGTTCCACTGATGCCTCTCCATTTGTACGGGAAGTGTGATACTCATCTGACAGCTGCAATTAAAGTGTGATGTCTAACACACATCATTGCAACCAACACGCTCTCATGTTAAAGATGCCTTGGGTCTCTTTTACACGGACAAAGGCCCATACAGCGTGAAAATGGCGATTGTTTATATGCCTGGCGCCACCCAGGATCTGCATGCAGGCAGCATATGTAAGTGAATACAGGTGAAGCTTGGCAGTGCGGATGAGTCTATACAGTGGCTGCTTCTGTATTACATGTTGTTGCCTGCGTGCAGCTCCGGGCAACGGCAGGTACATAGAAAAACACTGCGTACACATGGGCATAGTTACATGTGATTGCATTGCATTGCAGTGCCCTGTCTTTGCAATGGTAAAATGGCAAATTTGATGAAACTGACAAGCTGAAAATGTATTTAAAAAAAAATATATATATTATTTCCACTTTAAAGTAGGGAAGGTTTGGATCCTCTGTCAGTTGTTTTTATTGTTGTTCTTGTTCCTGCTGGGGAAATATACTGTCTCTGTTTTTCTTGGTGAACATTGTCACTGGAAATTTAAAGTGACAAAAAAAATAAAATTTTGAATTGTCACCAGAACATGAATTGGGGAGAAATGTTCCAATGGGGCACCTGTTTATGCCGGCGTAGCACACACCTAGTACGCTACGCCGGCGCAGCGCGGAGAGACATACACTGAATTTAGCAAGCTATTGCTCCCAACTCTGCGCCGGCATAGCGTACATTTCAAAGGCGCAGGTTGGCGTAAGTGGGCGTGATTCATGCTAATGAAGCGTGACCCCATGCAAATGATGGGCCGGGCGCCAGACAAGTACTTAAAATGAACTGCGCATGCGCCGAGATGTGGACGTATCCCCATTTGCATGCGTACAACCACGTCGGAACAACTGCCTAAGATACGCCGGATCACTGTGTACGCCGTTAACGTAACCTACGCCCAGCCAGACCCACGTCGGCCCATATTCACAGACGTCCAACGTACAATACGTAGGCTTGTGTTCCCTGGTCCATACCTTTGCATGGGTTGCGCCTTATCTATGGGGAATAACTTTACGCCGGACGTAAAACTTACGTCAAACCGCGTATATCATGCGCCGGACGCAAGTACGCTTGTGAATCGCCGTATTTCCCTCATTTGCATATGTAAATGCCTAATCAATGGGAGAAGCAACATACGTCCAGACCATATTTGCGCCCACGCCATGCCAGCGTAAGTAAGATACGTCGGGGTAGGATGGCCTATTTTTAGGCGTATCTTGGTTTGTGACTCTGCCGCACACATACGCCGGGCGCATATTTACGCTACGCCGGGAAAAGGTGAGTTACGTCGGCGTAAGTCCTTTGTGAATCCGGGCCTATATGTTTTTTTTCCCCATTTAACCCAGCAGGCTCAACGCAAAAAAAAAAAAAAAAAAACCTTACAGATCACCATATTCTAACAGATTTCTCTCCACCAGCACACACTGATCAGTAGTCGCAGTCCTTTAGCAACAAAGCAGGACAGGATGATGCCATCTCTGAGAGCCTTTGGGCTACACCTAAAGCAAGGACATTATTTACCTTTGGTCAAAGCTTCATGGACATGAGACGGTAGCGCAGTGTGTTGCGCTACAAAAAAAGGGCCAGGCCCATTTTTCTGGTATGTTTGGATTAGTTGGTAGCCCATTCAGTTCAATAGACTTAAAGTGTTACTAAACCCAGGATCCTGCAGTATCTGGTCTCCCACAGTACAAAGAACATGGAAAGGCGATTTGTTAGTAACCATAAACTGCTTTTTCTTATCAGCAGTGTATAGTAGTCTTGTGATTTCTATCAGTGTCTGGCTAAGCATTTAACTAAAGCTTGTAGGATGAGTTTACGTTCTACTCTGACTGTCCTACTGTGCTGATTGGTCCTGTGCTGATCACATGCACCCTCCCAAGAAGAAAAAAAACTCTCTAGCAATACACACCAAACTGAGCATGTGCAGTGTGTCTAAGGTGACCAGATTTTTTAAATAAAATCCGGGGACATTTTTTTTTTTACTAGTAGTAGCGGCAATCAGCGACTCTTTAACCATCGCTGCCGCCCGCCTCACACCCTGTCAAGTCTTACTCTCTGGCCCCCGGCTACTACTGGGTGAAGAGCGGTGGAAGATCACTCCACCAGGGAAGGCAAGAAGATAAGCAGGCAGGCGGCTGGCCGGGACTTAAGCCAAGGCAGAAGAACATGCCAGCTGTACGGAATGGGCATGCACCCGAAACTGAAGAAATATTCCTTCGGCTCCAACCAGCACATGATCATCAGAAAGGGGCACAGATAATGGAAAAAATCCACCCCCTTAAGCTAGTAGGAGCCAACGGCGGATCCAGGGGGGGGGCAACAGGGAAATTGCCCCCCCCCCCCGAGGCAATCATGTCACATTGGCTTTAAAAAAAAAAAAAATGTTTTTTAGCATTTTTTTTTAAACTGCTTTGCGGTGCCTGCAGCCAGGCCCGGACTGGCCATAGGGCAAACCTAGCAAATGCCTGTGGGCCGCGGGCCGTCTTCGGCCTGCGAACGGCCCTCGGCGGCCAGCGGGCCGTATGTCACGTCTCCCCAGGGGTGTACACCGCCAACACAGCGCCAGATAGAGAGAGATCAGCTGGGGTATCATAGCTAGCTCTGACACTTCTCCCCTCCCCTTGCTGCCTCCACGGCCAGTTAGAGGAGAGGAGCTGCTTCTACTCCTCCCCCCTCCTCTCTTCTTCTCCTCCCGTGTCTGCCCCGCCCACTCTCCCGACGGACACTGTTCTGCTGCCTAAGGGATGTGGGCGGGAAGATTCAAGCCCAGCAATCAGATGGAGTCTGATATCCATCCAGTCAGTCCCTCCTGCCTCTGAGTGAGTACTGAGAGTACTGTACACTGATGTATGGGGTGCCCTTAATTCCCTTCTCTCTCGCTCTCTCTTCACCTTTCTTTCTTTCTTTCTCTCTCTCTTTTTTTTTTTCGTTTGCACCCCCCCACCAGCTGCCACTGTAGATAGATAGCTAGATAGATTATTATCTATCTATCTACAGTGGCGGCTGGTGCTCAAAATTTTTGGTGGGCGCAAATGAAAAAAAAAAAAAAAAACAATTGCAGCCTCACTGTGCCCATCAAACGCAGCCACTGGGCCCATCAATTGTCACCACTGTGCAATGCCATCAAACGCAGCCACTGTGCCATCATACACAGCCACTGTGCCATCAAACGCAGCCACTGTGCCATCAATTGTCACCACTGTGCCATGCCATCAAACACAGCCACTGTGCCATCAATTGTCACCTCTGTGCCATGCCATCAAACACAGCCACTGTGCCATCAATTGTCACCACTGTGCCATGCCATCAAACACAGCTACTGTGCCATGCCATCAAACACAACCACTGTGCTATCAATTGTCACCTCTGTGCCATGCCATCAAACACAGCCACTGTGCCATCAATTGTCACCACTGTGCCATGCCATCAAACACAGCCACTGTGCCATGGCATCAAACACAGCCACTGTGCCATCAAGTTTCACCACTGTGCCATGCCATCAAACGCTGCCCTTTAATTGTCGCCACTGTGCCAATTGATGCCCCTGTGCCCTTTAATTGTTGCCACTGTGCCCATTGTCGTCACTGTGCCCATTGTCTCCATTGTGCATATTGTCGCCACTGTGCCCATTGTCGCCACTGTGCCCATCGTCGCCACTGTGCCCATTGTCGCGGCTAAGCCAGAGGGGGCGGCACTCCGACGCACCGCCACTGTCTATCTCTATCTATCTATCTATCTATCTATTTATCTTTATCTATCTTCCTTCCTTCTCTTCTTTCTTTCTATCTTTATCTATCTTTCTTTCTTTATCTATCTTCCTTCCTTTCTTTATCTATCTATCTATCTATCTATCTATCTATCTATCTATCTATCTTCCCTTCTTTCTTTATCTATCTTCCTTCCTTCCCTTCTTGCTTTCTATCTTTATCTATCTTCCTTCCTTCCCTTCTAGCTTTCTATCTTTATCTATCTTTCTTGTTTATCTATCTATCTATCTATCTTCCCTTATTGCTTTCTATCTATCTATCAATCTATCTTCCTTCCTTCCCTTCTTTCTTTTTATCTTTATCTATCTTTCTTCCCCCCCCCCCCCCGGGCTGCTCAGTCTAAAATGCCCAGGCCTATTTTTTGTCTCAGTCCGGGCCTGCCTGTCCTGAGGCTTCTTTGAGCTGTAGCTAAATGCAGCGCTCCCCTCTCTCCTGCGTGTATGACATTGGGCATCTCTGGCTGTGTGTAAGAGCTGGATCTGTGTTCGGCTGTGCTGCCTGTGATAGACCTGCTCGTGTGATAGTAGATGGAGATGGAACACTGATTGAATCAGTGTTTTGTCTATCACACAAGCCCTCTAGGGTGGACCTTGCTAGAGCACACTGCCCTGCCGAACACAGACCTACAGCTCCTGTTTGTTCCATGACACACGTCGGGAGAGGAGATACTTGCTGTGTGTGATCGAGGTAATGCCATGGTGAGTGCCATGCACAGTGTGGCTGCATTAATAGACAAAAGTGGGGCTGCATTAATAGACAAAAGTGGGGATGCATTTATATACAAAAATGGGACTGGATTCATAGACAAAAGTGGGACTGGATTCATAGACAAAAGTGGGACTGGATTCATATACAAAGGTGGGACTGCATTCATATACAAAGGTGGGACTGCATTCATATACAAAGGTGGGACTGCATTCATATACAAAGGTGGGGCTGAATTGATATACAAAAGTGGGACTGCATTAATATACAACAGTGGTAGTGCATTAATAAACAAAAGTGGGACTGAATTTGTATACAAAGGTGGTGCTGCGTTCATATGCACAGTGAGGCTGCAATGATGGGCACTGATGAGGCTGCATTGATCTCTTGTACCATGTCTTCAGTCTCTAAACATCCCTTGTACCATGCCTGCAGTCTCTGACCATCCCTTGTACCATGCCTGCAGTCTCTGACCATCCCTTGTACCATGCCTGCAGTCTCTGACCATCCATTGTATCATGCCTGCAGTCTCTGACCATCCCTTGTATCATGCCTGCAGTCTCTGACCATCCCTTGTACCATGCCTGCAGTCTCTGACCATCCCTTGTACCATGCCTGCAGTCTCTGACCATCCCTTGTACCATGTCTGCAGTCTCTGACCATCTCCTGTACCACGTCTACAGTCTCTGACCATCTCTTGTACCATGTCTGCAGTCTCTGACCATCTCTTGTACCATGTCTGCAGTCTCTGACCATCTCTTGCACCATGTCTGCATTCTCTGACCATCTATTGTACCATGTCTGCATTCTCTGACCATCTCTTGTACTATATCTGCAGTCTCTGACCATCTCTTGTACCATGTCTGCAGTCTCTGACCATCTCTTGTACCATGTCTGCATTCTCTAAACCATCTCTTGTACTATGTCTGCATTCTCTGACCATCTCTTGTACCATGTCTGCATTCTCTGAACATCTCTTGTACCATGTCTGCATTCTCTGACCTTCTCTTGTACTATGTCTGCAGTCTCTGACCATCTTTTGTACCATGTCTGCAGTCCCTGACAATCGTCTAGAAACTATGGGATAGATTTATGGCATTTATATTTAAATATTTTTTACTAGTAATGGCGGCAATCATTGATTTTTTTAGCGGTACTGCAACATTGCAGCGGACATATCGGACACCTAATTGAGTTCTGTAAGTAACACCTTATTTTCTGGCAGTGCCCCTCCCGAGACTAGACTCTGGATCCGCCCTTGGTAGGAGCACTGACTGTTTATGAAATTACCCCATTCCCTGTTCAAATCCAATCTGGGGACAAAACCAGGGACAGACTTGTTCCGGGGACAGTGTCCTCAATCAGGGGACTGTCCCCTGAAACCGGGGATGTCTGGTCACCCTAAGTGTGACTCCAATGGCTCTGTCTTATCAGGAGATGCGGTGGGGACAGTGGAAGAAGGGAAGGATCAGAGGAGACAGGATTAAAACAGCCTTTTTACACATACTGCATATACAGACTGATTTTACTGTTGTGGGTTTAGTAAAATTGCATTAACGTTTAGTAACTTTGCTTGTTAACGGACTGCAAAATGTTGGGCCCTTAGTTTGCTCTGTTCATAGTATCATAAATGGCTGCTATGCTTTTTTTGTTAAACTCTTTTCAATTACATAACGCATATGTGTGTTGGTAGGGGCCACAGGCTTTAATGTCCACACACTGCACATATGGGGACCAAGGTTTCTATGCTGAGAGCACCCAATCACATGCTCACATGACTGAGAAGCCCATATAACGCCTAAAGGGTTGGCTCCTGCTAACTGAAAAGGGTTAAACTACAACCTGTAAATGTGAATTTTTCCCAATTTCATGAAGCGTTAAAGCGTTGGAAATCAGAAGGAAGAGCATGTTTCTTCTCTCCATTATCTGGTATTTCTTCATAATGAATCTGTTACCAGTTAACAGAGCACAGCTCTCTAGGGACTGCAGACTTCTCAGCTCTCTTCCTTACACATTATAATGCAGATAAATTTATCCTATTATACTTCCCTTCTCCACATTCCCTCTGTGTCTGCAGATGAGAGTCTATCAATGCTGCTGCTACTATGCAAACACTCATGGACCTTATGCTTTCATTCAAGGGTATCGTGGTGGTTTACAGTGGAAATTAACTCAAAAAGTCAATATTTGCTATGTTATAGGAGTGTTAAATGTGCTTTTCCATTAAAAAAAAATATTTTTGTGTTGAATTCCTCCTGAAACATAGCAATACATTTCCTGGTATGTGAGGGTGCCTAGGCACTTCTGTAACCACATGGCTGTATATCTGTAGTGTGGGATCTAAGGCATTGCTTCCTCTGTCAGTCTCAGATTTGGAGTGAAATTTGGTAATATCACTACTTTGCTGATAACTGTTCTCCTTGCTGGAGGCTCTGACATGAGGAAGCAAAGCCCGACCTCTATCAAGATGGCCACCTCCATACAAAGACACCATGCAGAGCTTCAACATCCCTGTTGCATAAATGTAATGAGATGTGTAAAAGATGACTGCTGTCAGTGGAGGACAATAGGGGTGCTTTAAAAATGCCCCTCAACCACTCACTATTTTAAGCAAGTGTAAACTTGATGTAGAATTAGCAACTGTGCAAATTAATCTTGCACAGTAAACCTAGATGAAGGGGGATTTGTGTATGACCCATGGAATGTGTGGGCAGTCAACTTTTTATATGATTTATTTTTTTAAATAAAAGGGTATATTTGGACCATTACCTACATCTTGCTGCCCTTATCCTTTCTCTCCATACAAGATCATTCTACTAGGAACCTCGCTGCGGTTTCCTCTGTGCAAAGATGTGTAGCACCTGGTTACTTCTAAGAACCGGTGCTAATTTAAACTTAGAAGGGTGTCAGAGAGTTAGTTAGCTCTGACCAGGCTAATCTGTTCGAATTTGGGTCTCTGTCTCAGCTTGGCTGTGCTGTGGGCTCATTCTGTCGTCTCTGGGGTGCTGATATCACCCCAGGGCAACAGGTGGCAGCAGTGGAGTCGAGATTTGGGTGCTTTTTCCCCAGCAGCCTATTAGGAGGGGTTTTCCTCGCTGTGCATCCTGGGGGAAGGCATTTATGGGACAGACGCCATTGATCTGGGTCGTTTTCTTCCAGTGTGGCACCCACCTTTAGGGTGACCACATCACAGCGCCCTGGCGAAATGGCCTTCCAGGCCGGGGTGCGCGTGCCACACGGTGTTTCGGGACCATGTTGGTCTGGAACATTTGAGCTGTGGCTGGGCCCCAGTGATTGACTGGGTCCCTAATCCTAAGAAGATCCCAAGCGTTGTTTCTTTGAGAGGAAGCTGTTCGGTGGAGAGTCCGCCTGAGGAGAGCCAAGAGAGGCTAGCAATCCAATAGGGTCTCAACCATCCACCGGGGATCAAGGTAACAGATGACCAACGTCCAGCCTTTCAGGAACCGATCAATCGGTAACCTAACTACAAACTACCTGAAGGAGATTCAGGTGTGGAGTCTACTAAGGAGGATTATCCCTGCTATCTCAATTCTAAGGAGGGTCTGTGGCAGAGACTTTTCCCTTAAAGTTCCAAGTGATACTCTGGCTGGCAGGTCAGTGTGAGAGCCCTGTCCAGGTAGACTAAACCCACTCTGGCTGGAGTGGCGAAGAAGAAAGTGTTGTTGGAACCAGAACTGTTTCCCTAATGCTATGCCTGAATCTGCTATTTCTCCTTCTACTGAACCTCTACTCTTCACCACAAGTTTTATTGTTTTTACCCTGTCGTGGACATTCCGTTACTACTACTTTCACCATACACCCCTAGACGGCGGAGGAGCCCGAGGTAACATGCCACCCAAAACAAACCAGCAGCCTCTTTCGGGGGTAGTGCTACAGAGGCATTTCTCAAAGGGTTCCTTTCTCGGAGGGTTGGTTCCTTTTTTGGAGTCGTTTCTTAAAGGGTTGGTTCCGTTTTTGGAGGCATTTCTCGGAGGGTTGGTTCCTGTTTTGGAGGCGTTTCTCGTAAGGTACCTAAGCAGTGGCGGCTGGTGCTCCATTTTTTTTGGGGGGGGGGGGGGGGCGGAAAAAAATACTCCCGCTCGCCAGTCCCCCACTTATCACATCCAGCATGCAGGCTTCCCTGGCTTCTCCTCCCGGCCAATACGTTTGCTTCCCCCTCCCCGCATCCTGTCCTAATTGGCTGGGAGGAGAAGCGGAAAGACAATAGTGACTGTTGATTCGTTATTGTCACAAGTGGGTGGGCTTAGGGCGCAGCCAATTAGAGACTCCAGCTCTAATCATGTGCATCACGATTCCCCCCCCCCCCCCCCGGTAGAACGTGTCCAGCACCCCACATTGAGATTAGAAGGGCCCCTTATGGATGGGCTGCCGCTGTTCTTGACACTGGTTCTCAGAGGATTCCTGCCCCTACTTCTCAGTAGGTTCCTGACCCCACATCCCAGCGGGTTACTGACACCCCTAAATGATTGACGGCTTCACTGTGTTTTGAAGTGAACATAGTTGGCATAGTCTGTGTTGGCGCTGCAAGTGTTGAATATCCCCTGGTGTTTGGGAGAGAGCCAAAGCTAACACAGGTGCTTGCACAGGAGTTCTGTAGCACCTGACACTCATACATATGAGCTTGCGATATTGTGCTTAGAATCTCTCTCATTAGAAACTCTTAATTACATGATAGCCTTAATTAACTTGTTTACAAGCTCCCCTTGCTGATGTTTGAGTTGCAGTAGCTCTTTACTGATTACATAAATTACAATATCTCAGACATTAAGAACATTCTGTCTCTAATAATGAGTGCAGTGGATATTGTTGTATGCCCAGTGCTTGTCTGAGCAAAGTTGGCAGCAGTCTGATGGCATAGTCTCTTAACTCCTTTACGCTGCCTCCTAGGGTCACTTTAAGTGGGCTTTAATACCCAGTAGGTGGTGTGACTTGTGTATGCCTCTCACAGCGGTCACATCATCAGGATCCCATCTTGATGGCTCCCTATCAGAAGCCACGATCAAGAGCTGTCAATGACTGCTTAGTCAGTTTGCTGGGAGCATGCAGTGAGCACATCCTCAGGCTGCCGTGGATGCATATTTGTAGCAATATATGCCTTGCATGCAGATATAAAAGATACAAATTAGTGCAGCTCTGTAATCATTAATGCATTTTATATATATAAAAAAAAAAAAAAGCAGTGTAAGTTCCTGAATGTGACCTGGTCAGTGGCGTCACTAGGGTTGGTGTCACCTGGTGCGGTATAACATGGTGTCACCCCCCCCCCCCCCCCCCAATATTTTTTTTCCCCCTAACAACACTGCATATATTGGCAACAGTAGTGCCGTTAATAACTTTCAATCAACTAGCAAATTTGAATAACAAAATCATATGAAAATAGAATTCAAAGCTTAAACTGTTAAAGAACTGTATTTATTTTAACTGCGCCATGCCAAACGCAGCCACTGTGCCATCAATTGCCCAGCAATTGTCACCACTATTCCATGCCATCAAATGTAGCCTCTGTGCCATCAATTGTCACCACTGTGCCATCAATTGTCACCATAGTGCCATGCCATCGAACGCAGATCAATGCAGCCTCACCTGTGCCCATCAAATGCAGCCTCACCAGTGCCCATCAAATGCAGCCCCTACTGTGCCCAATGTCCAAGTTTGCAGTCCCTGTCTGTGGGAAGGTGTGTTGTTGATGCTTGGTACGGTACCTTCCATGCCAGCAGGATATCGTGATCGCCATCAGCATGCAGGGTCTGTTCACGTTTTGAATGGGGACAGTTCTCCCTGCAGAGGATCTGTTTGTTGTGAGATGGCGTGGTCCCTGGCCACCTGCACCTTCAGCCACCCTCATTTTCTGCCCCCAGTCGGGAGAGCAGAGAGCACTGGTGGGGCTGGAGAGCACATGGGTGGGGGCAAAGAGCAGGGGGGAGTGGAGATCACGGGGGAGTGGAGATCACAGGGGTGGGAAGCGGAGAGTGCTGGGGGTCTTGAGAACACTGGGGGGGGGGGAACAGAGGTGGAGAGCACTGGGATGGTGGCTGGAGAAGGATGGGGAGAGCAGGGGGGGCAGAAAGAACAGGGGTAGAGAGAGCAGTGGGGGGGGGGGGCTGGAGAGTGTGGTGGGGGAGGAGAACAGGGGGGGGGGGCTGGAGAGTGTGGTGGGGAAGAACACGGGGGGGGGGGCTGGAGAGTGTGGAGGGGAGGAGAACACGAGGGGGCTGGAGAGTGTGGAGGGGAGGAGAACACGAGGGGGCTAGAGAGTGTGGAGGGGAGGAGAACACAAGGGGGCTGGAGAGTGTGGAGGGGAGGAGAACGCGAGGGGGCTGGAGAGTGTGGGGGGAGGAGAACACGGGGGGGGGGGGGGGCTGGAGAGTGTGGAGGGGAGGAGAACACGGGGGGGGCTAGAGAGTATGGAGGGGGAGGAGAACACGGGGGGGGGCTGGAGAGTGTGGAGGAGGAGAAGAACACGGGGGGGGGGGCTAGAGAGTGTGGAGGGGGAGGAGAACACGGGGGGGGCTGGAGAGTGTGGAGGAGGAGGAGAACACGGGGGGGGGGGGCTGGAGAGTGTGGAGGGGAGGAGAACACGGGGGGGGGGCTAGAGAGTGTGGAGGGGGAGGAGAACACGGGGGGGGGGGCTGGAGAGTGTGGAGGAGGAGGAGAACACGGGGGGGGGCTGGAGAGTGTGGAGGAGGAGGAGAACACGGGGGGGGGCTGGAGAGTGTGGAGGAGGAGGAGAACACGGGGGGGGGGCTAGAGAGTGTGGAGGAGGAGGAGAACACGGTGGGGCTGGAGAGTGTGGAGGAGGAGGAGAACACGGGGGGGGGGGGGGGGGGCTGGAGAGTGTGGAGGAGGAGAAGACGGGGGGGGCTGGAGAGTGTGGAGGAGGAGAACACGGGGGGGGGGGGGCTGAAGAGTGTGGTGGGGGAGCTTCAAGGAGAACCTGATAGGAGGAGAAGCAGGGTGGCTGCTGCCGGTATATCGCAGTCACGATAAAAATCGCTAATCGCTGCCATTACTAGTAGGATTTTTTTATTATAAATCTATCCCCTATTTTGTGGACGCTATAACTTTTGCGCAAACCAATCAATTTATTTTATTTTTCATTTATTTATTTATTTATTTTTTTACCAAAAATATGTAGAATACGCATCAGCCTAAACTGAGGATTTTTTTTTTTTTTTATAGATTTTTTTTTTTTGGATATTTATTATAGTAAAAAATATTTTTTTTCAACATTTTTATTTATAGCCCAAAAAATAAAAACCGCAGAAGTGATCAAATACCAGAAAAAAAGAAAGCTCTTTTTTTGTGGGGGAAAAAAAGGACATGAATTTTATTTGGGAGCCACGTTGCACGACCGCGCAATTGTCAGTAAAAGTGACGCAGTGCCGAATCTTTGGCCAGCCTATTATTCCAGGGCTGAATTGGATAACACATTTGTGAACATATCCTTGAAATGGACCCTCGGCCTAAATTTAGTAGATTGTACAGTCAGATGATTGTTGTCGCACTGTACAGTCAGATGATTGTTGTCGCACTGTATGTGACCTTCGGAAAGGAGCACCCAAAACCGTTTTTTCTTCTATGGTTCTGGACATCTGTCTCCCCCACCCCCCACCCCCCCCCCCCCCCAATGTTGTACTCTATCAGAGGAATATTTTTCTTTTAGAAATGCAGCTTTGACCAATCTTCCGGCAATGCCATGATCCGTGTTAGTATGTACATACAGTATTGTTTTCCAGACATCTTCTCTGTAATTATCTGGGAATACATCACCCCCAGCTCTTGTCTGGATAGAAGTGGGCTCTGTATAGGACTAGGATCAGTCCCTGTGTCAGGATCTCCATACTGGTGGAGTTCAGAGGGGCGATAATGACTCTGTTTTGTATGCAGAGACATGAGAACGAGCTTTACTGTTATCATCATCCCACCTTCAATTCACTTCATCACCGCCGTTATATCCTCGCCCGGCTTTAGCGGACAAATGATTCCTTCTCATTGCAATTGGTTGATAAAGATCTTGTGTTTGTGTCTTTTGTATGATCCCCTCATTCCCCCCTCTGATAGTCTGTCACTCGCCGCACAACACTGACAACATTTCTGTGCAACGCTCAGCCAGCGACGTGATAGGGACAGAAATGTAACGTGTATGAAAACTCAAGATCTGGCATCACTCCTCATTGAGGAAAACCCTGATGAGGAGGCACTGGTTGGCAGCACTGGTGGGCACAGTTGGGACTGCACTGAATCGGGACACTAATAATCCATGCCCTGATTATCGGTGTACATGTCACTTTCACACAAGCCACTTATCGGCTCTCCTCTCGCTGTCAGCATAGGTCCGCACAGCCTATTACATTAGGGTGTGCACCTCAAAGCTCAAACATATATGTGGGTGTGCATGTACCGTATTTATCGGCGTATACCGCACCCTTTTGTGCCCTTTTTTGGGTGCGCGATATACGCCGATACCCGCTTTCCCGAGTTTGAATACTGCGCCGGCATATTCCGAGCGCAGTACACTCGTGTATAGTTGGGCAGGCTCAGCTCCGCTCGCGGTCACATCCTGGACGTACAGGACGTGAGCGCGAGAACCAAATACTTTGAAAACCAAAGTATTCAAACTTGGCGGGAAGGACGCCGGACCCGACGAAGAGGACACCCGAAGCCGCAGACGGACGCCGGACCCGACGAAGAGGACACCCGAAGCCGCAGACGGACGCCGGACCCGACGAAGAGGACACCCGAAGCCGCAGACGGACGCGGACCCGACGAAGAGGACACCCGAAGCCGCAGACGGACGCCGGACCCGACGAGGCCGCCGATGGACGCCGCACAAGACGCCTAAACTAAAATCTTTTTTCCACAGGAATGCAGGTCCACTTTAGGGGTGCGCGCTATACGCCGGAGCGCGCAATACCCCGATAAATACGGTATATCTATACTGACGGTGTCAGTAGAGCAGTGGACAGTGTCAGTAGGGCAGAGATGTCAGTCGTTTTTTATTTTTATAATTTTACAATTTTTTTTTAGAATCCCTGTTAGGGGGCTTTGGTGAAATGTCAGGGGTTTAAACAGGGGGACTCTGTGCCACACAGGGTGATTAGGGTGTGCCCACGCACAACTGGCACACCCTGTGCGCACACCAGTAGAGCAGTGGACAGTGTCAGTAGGGCAGAGATGTCAGTCGTTTTTTTTATTTTTTTACAATTTTTGTTTAGAATCCCTGTTGGGGACTTTGGTGAAATGTCAGGGGTTTAAATAGGGGGAATCTGTGCCACACAAGGTGATTAGGGTGTGCCCAGGCACCCCTGGCACACCCTATGCGCACACCTATGGCTGTCGGCATGAGGAAAGGAATGCCAATAACCAGCCAGTGTGTTAACATTGTGATCAGCTGTGAGGACACATCATCGGAGGACATCGTATGTTAAGTTCATTGATTCTGAGCATGCATCAAATTGATTTCGAGCATGCGTGAATTTCCGACAAGAACTTTTCCTGCCAGAAAAATTTGAGAGCCAGAAAAATTTGAGAACCAAAAACTGACAGCAAAAGTCTGATGGGACCTACACACGGTCGGAATTTCCGACCAAAAGCACACATCAAACTTTTCTTGTCGGAAATTCCGATTGTGTGTACGGGGCATAAGGCAGCACTGTAGCCATCATTCGGCTATAGCGCGGTCAGCAAGTGGTTAAACAAAAATCGTACGATCTGGTATTGTATGAGAGAAAAAAAAGTGATTTATCCCTTTTGGATCATTTCGGATGAACTGTCATGATCGGCTCTCGAAAGCAGTGTATTAGCGATCAGATTGTCCTACGATCGATTTGAAAGCAGTATTTTTTTGTACGAATGTTGTGTGCACCCGTGTTGCAGCGTGGCACAACGCACAGTGGTGCCGTGTGTTTTATTACAAAAAAGGGTCATGCCTGATTTTTGGCATGTCAGTTTGTTGGTAGCCCGGTCATTTCAATAGACTGCCTTCAGGCTATGCACAATAACCAGACGCAATTAAACGCTGGGCCTTTTATTTGTGCTGTGTATCATAAACAAATGCCATGCATTTTTTTATTTTTTTTATCTCTTGTCAATCCCAAAATGCATAAGTATCATGGGGGGCTGAGCCCAACAGAATGTGTTACCCCCCAACATTTCATATATGTGCCTGCTGTACCATGTATTGTACGAGAAAGTATCCTGTTCTCTTTGTATTGCTTCCTTTGTGTGAAATCCCTGGTGTACCTGCTAGTCCCTCTGCCTTCCTATTAAAAACTGACTACACTAAGCAGAGAAATACAGTGTGGTCAGCTCTCTAGCTCTCCTCCAATGATCAGACTTCTGTCTACATGCTCTCTCTGCACAGCCAACCATTGGGAATATTGGTGTGCTGCTGTTTCTCCTCCCCCAGCTCTTATGCAGCTGAGAACAGAGGGAATGTGATCATTTATATAAAAAAAAAGGGGAAAAAGTATTTATAATGTGTGTTGTTGTTTTTTTTATTTTTTTATATCTATACAAAAACTTTGTACCTTTCATTTCCATTTTAAACTGAATGGGTTGTTTTACAAGATGAGGGTTTATTTGAATGCACATCCATCCCAGCACACGGGATCTGTGCCACAATATAAACAGAGCTGCACATCTCAATGTACATTCTAATGATAACTGCAAGCAGGCAGATAGATTTTGTTGCTAAAGTGACACTGCAATAAAAAGTCTGCCTGCTCTCAGTTTTCGAATTGAAGACTTTAGTTCTACTTTAAACCCTCGTTCACATTGAATGCGTCTTTGAAATTGTGTGACTTCATTTGAAATTGCACAATTTCGAAGCCGCATGTCTGTACGATGTCAGGTGCGATTTTGGAAGACATCTGTGCGGCTTCATGCAAGTCTCACCTGAAATTGGCAAAATTAGTGCAGGAACTACCGCAAGGTCTGCATCGCAGCGATTTGAACAGCCATTGCCAGCAGTGTGAGACTTGTCAAGCAATTTGACCTGTCAAATCACATGACAAATCGCTTTGGTGTGAATGGGAGCTTAGGGCGGGTTTCCTGGCGGTGACGACTGTAGACCATTCTTATGTAATGTGTGTCGGAAATGGCCACTTGTAGTCAGGGCCGGTGTACCTTCATACTCCGCTCCCCATCACAGACTGCTCCGGAAGTGCTGTGGCGGCCAACTGCGCATGCGCGATGTGTTCCAATGCATTTACGACAGTGCACACCAGCGAAACCTCGTTCGGCATCCAGGCTCTTTCCTTAACATCTCTGTGGATTGGAGGATGTTAAAAAAAGAGCGGAGCGAGCCGTCCGAGCAAAGCGAGGACGTGAGGCCAACTGTCCACTTTCCCCTATGTCCACGTCGCTCTGAATGACGGCTTCGCTGGTGTGCAGTGTCGTAAATGCATTGGAACGCATAGCAGATGCGTTTGGAACGCATCGCGCATGCGCAGTTGGCCGCCGCAGCACTTCCGGAGCAGTCTGTGATGGCGAAGCCAAATATGACGCGTCACCGGCCTTAGGTGTTCAGGCACCCTGTGCAAGATAATCCTGTGGTGCCCCCCCCCACATCTTCACCCTTCACCCCTCACCCCCTGGTCACCTAAACATACACAAAGTATAGTATGTTCACAAAGTCCGGGGCCCGTCTATCCTCTGCCAGGAGCCTGGGGAGCGACAATGAGGAGAAAGAGGTGAGGCAAGTGTCAGCGGTGCCCCTAGGTGGCAGTGTGTCCTAGGCGGCTGCCTTCCTAATCCACCTAGTGGTATCGCCAGCCCAGCCCTGCTACAACTCACATTTTGCGAGCTGTTATGGCCGCACGGTGCCCCTGTTGCCCTGTGCGGCCGCACAGCTCGCACACCCCAAAGACCGGCCCTGCTTGTAGTCTCCATCAGAAACCTATGTGACAGGATGACAACATAGGTAACGCAATTGGGAGACTGGGCAGAGAAGTGTCTGAACAAGGACTTTCCTGGCAGGATCAGCAGGAAGTATTAAAGTAAAGCTGCAAATTTACCACTTCCTATCCGGGCCATTGACAATTGACGGCCACAAGGTGGCTCTACAATGCCGGGAGGCTGTCAATATATGGCCTCTGGCCTCCCGCCTCGTCAGGGGGGGCGTGCTTGCCGCGTCACTCGGGTGCCGATGCGCGTGCCTGGCGGCTGCTATGTCCGTCGGGTACCCGAGATTGGCAGTCACAGAGCCAGGGACGTGGAGCTCTGTGTGTAAACACAGAGCTCCACGTCCTGTCGGGGAGAGGAGACCGATGCTGTGTCCCTTGTACATAGGGGCAACCATCGGGCCCCCCCCCCCCACAGTCAGTCCCCTCCCCCTACAGTGAGAATCACCTAGCAGGGAACACATTTAACCCCTTGATCGCCCCCTAGTGTTAACCCCTTCCCTGCCATTCACATTTATACAGTAATTGGTGCATATTTATAGCACTGTTCACTGTATAAATGTGACTGGTCCCAAAATGTGTCAAACGTGTCCGCCGTAATATCGCAGTTGTGACAAAAATTGCAGATCGCCGTCATTAATGGTAAAAAATAAAAAAAAATCCTAATTCTATCCCCTATTTTGTAGGCACTATAATGTTTGCGCAAACCAGTCACTATACGTTTATTGCGTATTTTTTTTTTTTTTTGTTGTTTTTTCGTTTTTTTTTTTTTTTTACCAAGAATAAATATAGGTCTAAAGTGGGGGGAAAAAATATTTTGTTTGGGAGCCACGTCACACGACTGAATTGTCATTCAAGTGTCGGCGCTGAAACCTGAAATTTGGGCAGGAAGGGGGTATATGTGCCCAGTAAGTGGTTTAAAAATGTCTTTAGAAAATATTTTAACGTGTAAAACTTACATGTAAGCGATTGGGTTTTCATTCACTTCTGAAATGTATTTTCAGTATGTTTGGCATTTGGGTCTCAGTGTATGTATTTTAAGCAAATCTATTACAGTTTCTTAGCTGAAGATCCAGTAACAGCACTACCTGTTGCATATAGGACTGAATGGCGGACATATAGGACTGAATGGCGGACATATAGGACTGAATGGCGGACATATAGGACTGAATGGCGGACATATAGGACTGAATGGCGGACGTATAGGACTGAATGGCGGACGTATAGGACTGAATGGCGGACGTATAGGACTGAATGGCGGACGTATAGGACTGAATGGCGGTCGTATAGAACTGAATGGCGGACGTATAGGACTGAATGGCGGACATATAGGACTGAATAGAGGACATATAGGACTGAATGGAGCAAATCACAGACTGACAATGTTGCTGCTAATTGTGCACTCAGTTGGCCATTGTTCTGCTTATCATGTTTTTCATATGGGCAACCAAATGGCCAACTGAATGAGTACATAAAGGGCTGATGCTAATTGTATGGCAGTGGCTTACTGTCGTCAGTCTGCCATGTGTGCTTCTTTGACTGGTTGGTGTTTGCTTATCACATCTATTATATAGGCAACTCAATGGCCAACGGAAGAACACGACAGGCTGACAATGCTGCTGCTAATTGTATGGCAGTGGCTTAAGGTTGTCAGCCTGCCACGTGTGCTCCTTCAGTTGGCTGTTGGACTTCTTCTCATGACTATCCATATAAGCAACCAGTGGCAGTGCGTTCATAAGAGCCCACGGGCGCTGCTCCTTCTCTCCTGCCACCCCCTGTATTCTCAATGGATAGGTTCATGCATAAGTAATATGGGGGAATTCTTCCAATGGGGACACTAGTTCTGGTGACCCAGGGGTCCTCAAGGAATTATCTTAATCTGCAGGTATTTCCTCTCACTTCCTGTTTGGATATGGGACAGGAAGTGAAGAGAAATCTCCACAATATGACACAGATGGCAAAAAATAAAGCCCTGTACACATGATCGGTTTGCCAGATGAAAACGGACCAATGGACTGTTTTCATCGGTCAAACCAATCGTGTGTGGGCCCCATCGGTTTGTTTTTCATTGGTGAAAAAGAATAGAACATGTTTTAAATTCTTTATATAGACAAAGACTGATAGGAAAAAACGATTGTCTGTGTGAAAGTCAATCGGTCAAAAATCCACGCATGCTCAGAATCAAGTCGACTCATGCTCAGGAGCATTGAACTTCATGTTTCTCAGCACGTGTTTTACGTCGCCGCATTTGGCACGGTTGGATTTTTGACTGATGGTGTGTAGGCAAGATCGGCTATCCGACGAAAAAATCCATCGTATTAGATTTCATCAGATATCCGATCGTGTGTACAGGGCTTTAGTCTAGGCAAAAATAAATTTTTCCCCATTTTGGGTAAAGTTCTACTTTAAAGTGGTTGTATACCCCCAATGCGGAAGTTGTACCTATAGGTAAGCCTATAATAAAGCTTACCTATAGGTACTGTAAATATCTCCTAAATGTATGACGTTTAGGAGATATTTACCTTGTAGTGTGCCAATGATGCAATTGGCACATAAGGATGTGAAGAAATGGACCTTCGAGACATTTCTTCACTAGCAAGTGCCGTGACCGAAGGCCCCCACGCGCATGCGTGAGAGTGATGACGCATGACTCCGGCCAGTCACAGAGCCTGTGTCCGTGTCCCCGGAGGGAAAAGGGGCGAAGATGGATACGGGGACAGCACGATTACCCTGCTTCGATTGCAGGTAAGTGGCACATAATGGGCTAGAAAATGTGATGCATACTAGCCCAATATGCTTTTATTGTGAAGAGGGGGGAGTAAAACCCATCAGTGTCACCTATGCGTGACACCTATAAGTGTAGCCTCATCAGTGCCCATCATTGCAGCCTATCAATGTAGCCTCATCAGTGCTGCCTCATTGGTGACCATCATTGCAGCATATCAGTGCCCAGTCCAGCCATGATTAAGCACTATTAAGTGTGAAACGCGTCGGCTGTTCCCCTTTTTTTCTTTGCTGTGGTTTTTGTGATGGACATGCTACATTTTTACAAATAAGAGACGACTTCTCAAGTCTTTGAGTGCGGCTGTCCATCTCTTCCTGAATCTTTCATCATCAGTGCCCAGTGCTGCCTCATTAGTGCCCATCATTGCAGCCCATCAATGTAGCCTCAGTAATGCCACCTCATTAGTGCCCATCAGTGCCCAATGCTGCCTCATTAGTGCCCATCTTTGCAGCCAATCAGTGTTATCTATCAATGTAGCCTTATCAGTGCCTAGTGAGGGAGAAAAATTACCTCTTTGCAAAATTTTATAACACACTATGATTTTTTTTATTTACATTTTTAGTCCTTTTTTTTTTTTTTTTTTAATAACAGCAGTTCTTAAATGCCACCAAAAGAATGCTTTATTTGTGTGGAAAAAAAATGATAAACATTTCATGTACAGTACAGTGTTGCATGACCGTGCAATTATGATTCAAAGTGCGACAGAGCTGAAAATTTCCCTGGGCAGGAAGGGGGGTACTAGTGCCGGTAGGCAAGTGGTTAATTGGTACAGTTTTTGTCAAAAAATACAATACATTACATCACTTCCAAATTTATATTCTGTCGTAGGAGAATTTTTGGAACTTTAGTAATCCTTTTTATTTTTGATATGAAGACTAGCATGCAAAAAAAAAGACGAATCTCATTGTGTGTACCAGACATAAGTGTGTTGGGGCGCCATTCCCAATAAATGGCCGGCATTTAATGTTCGTTGGTTCGCGCATTACCGCAACGCGCAGCTGTAGATGGGCCCTTTATGACATTCCGTCAAGGTTCGCATCGACTTTAAATTTATAAAGAAATGTAGATTTTTATAAAGGCGCACACAAGGCATGCAGACGAGCGGATTAATTAGGAGAAATTTGAGATTAAAGTCACACTCGATAAACTGATTTGGTATTCCAGGCAAACAAGAGGTAAGCGTGTAAAATGACGAAGGGTCTTTGTATGAATATTCAACGCTCCTTATGTCCCGCGCTCATAATTCCCATTATGTCATAAAAGGAAAAGAGGAAACTTTGTGTTATTTTTTTCTAATCTGAGAGATGAAGCAGCATTGGGAGACGAAGTCCATCTTACCTAGCGGAGAAATTTGCATAAAAATTACTTTGTAGTCAGAAAGGGGGGGTGGGGGGGCTATAGAAAGTATTAGATACACTGGCCTGCACTTAAGATGAGTGGAACGAAGGGTAATTCTCTGCATGCAAATGGCATGAAGCTGGTATTAAGGGAACTTTTCAAAGCTCGCCTTTTCGCCTTCTCATTAAGATTGAATTTGCTGTGCTGGGGAGACGCAGCGACGAGTCTTGCTCCCCTCGCTGCCAGGACCGCGCCTGTGTGCCCCCATGCCTGACCCCCCTGGGAGCGTTATTAATCCAATAATTAAACATTTATTGGTCGCAGCACCTGCTTGCTGCCTCTCCTGTCTGCCCCCCCAGGGGAGAGACCATCACAGCAGCCGAGGAAGTCAGGAGAGGGAGGGAGGGAGGAGTGAATGGAGCTGGAGATTGGGAGGATGAGAGCTCACCACACCATCTGAAGTTATTCTGCAGGATTTCCAACACATGCCTGGACATGGTGCAGGAAAAAGGGGACCTAGCAGCTGTCCTTAATCGGGGGGCCCTTTCTGTATAACTCCCAAGAAAAAAGGGGGTGCTATTCTGTGCCAGCAATACAGTTCTCTTTCTCCTTCCTCCCCCCAACTCTGGGGTCTTCTTTTTCTTCTCACATCTTCACGAAGGGGGCTTTCCAATACCTTCTGCTTCCAGAAAAGGGGTGCACTGCCAGATAAAGGGGTTCTGTCTTCTTCTGTTTTGAAGGGTCTGTCTTCTCTGCCTCCTATTTTCTCTACTTCTGTATTGCCTGATTTATTTTTTATTTATTTTTTTTCAGTGAAAAAGGGGTGCTTGGCTGTATAGGCTGCTTCAAGGAAAAAGGGGTGCACTTCTGCTTCCATTAAAGGGGTGCTCTTGTGTCCCCGCAGGTTGAAGATTAGGGGGGGCAGCCCGCCATCAACATGTTGCGCTACCTTCTAAAGACGCTGCTGCAGATGAACCTTTTTGCGGACTCCATTCCCGGAGAGAATTCTACGGACTTGTTCTATCAATTTAACTCGTCCTTTCCCGGTTTCAACGGCAGCATCCTGGATTTCGGCAACCTGACCAGCTTCAACGGTAAGAGGTCTTCCTTCTATTTTGGGGGGGCTCTAGGGGGTAGCTGCTGCAAGGCTCCTAATACGTTATCAAGAACATCTCACTTATTGCAGATAAAGACAATTATTGCCTAATTCTAGACATGTGCTGTAAAATCGGACAATCGGTAAATGAAATGCGGGAAATGTTTTACCGTTATGTTTACAATTGCGTCTGCTGGATTTTATTACCTGTGCTTGTCTAGCAGAAGCTGGCTGTACGGCATGTTTGCAAGCACTGCAGTGAGTTTGGTGGGATAACAGAGTTGTGAATTGGTGATCAAAAAACAATAATGACCGCAGTGCAGTAATAGAATTAAGCATTCTCCGTCCGATGACTTTACAGTGTGCTGAAAAATATGTATCGATTCAATAACATTGCAGAAAATTGCTTTTAGAACTGGAAGGGATGGTTACATTTGCAATAGGCACTTCATTTCAAGCCTGGCAGTTCTCAAATCCTATGCTAAAAACTGACCAAGCATCTTTGTATGTCCGGTTTATATGTCAATTGTAAACTGCTTTTTCTACTGAAGACCATAGTCCAAAAATGTTCACTCTCTCTCTAGATTTGTATAAAGGTACCATTCTCAACCAGAGCTTGGTAGGTGTTCCTTGAGCTGTGGCTGATTGACCTCCCAATCTTTCATAGTTCCGAAGTCTGTGCCACTTGGCAGAACCAGCAACGTGACTCTGGAGATTTATTATTTGTCTGTAAGCGTGGCAGTCCAACCATCAATGTAAAAAAATTACACTAATGCCGCTTACACACGGTCAGACTTTTGACCGGACAAAACTCGGGAACTATCAACGTAAAAATAGAGAACCTGCTCTCTATCTAAAGTCTGTCGGAAAAAGTCCGATGGGGCATACACACAGTTGGAATATCCGATGAAAATCTCTCATCTGACTTTTTCCATCAGAATTTCTGCTGGGAATGGGTGCCCTAGTTCAACGTTCCTTATGCCACATACACACAGTCGGAATTTTTGATGGAAAAAGTCAGATGGGGCATACACAGTCAGAATATCCGAAGAAAAGCTCCCATCAGACTCTTGCCTTCGGAAATTCCAACCGTGTGTACGCGGCATAAGGATTGTTGAACTAGGGCACCCATTCCCAGCGGAAATTCTGATGGAAAAAGTCAGATAAGAGATTTCATTGGATATTCCAACCACGTGTATGCCCCATCTGACTTTTTCCATCAGAATTTCCAACGAACTTTAGATAGAGATCAGGTTCTCTATTTTTCCGTTGGAAATTCCCGAGTTTTTTCCGGTCAAATGTCTGACACACGGTCGGAGTATCCGTTGTAAAGCTCCCATCAGACTTTTTTCATCGAAAATTCCGACTGTGTGTAAGCGGCATTAGGAATGTTGAACTAGGGCACCCATTCCCAGCCAGAGTTCCATGGATCTTTAGGGTTCCTTGAGAGGTTAGTAGGGGTTTCTTAAACTATGGTTGATTAACTTCACTTTTTTGATGGTGCCTGCATAGTTCTGAAGGTTGCGCCATTTGTTTGTCCATAAGCCCCCGTTCACTTGAAATCAAACTCCTAACCAGAGTTCTGTGGATCCCTAGACTTCCTACAGAGGTTGGTAGGGGTTCCATATGGTGACGCCTACATAGTTCTGGAGTCAATGCCACTTGGCAGGGCTACCGGCATGAACTCTATGATCCTTTTTATGTCTGGGTGGGTGGCATTCTGACCACCAATGTAAGTGGCATTTTTCTCCATTGACCATTGATGAACTTTAGGGATTCTCCGAGACCTGAAATCTGATTCAAGGGCTCTTTTTGGGTAAAGAGGTTGAGGAAGGCTGGTCTAAAGACTCAGCTACTACATCAAGTGCTTTTTCAAAACTGTTTTTAAATTTTTGATTTAATAAAAAAAACAAAAAACGTCTAAGTACCTTTTTAAGACCAAGTTTCTAAGTGTAAACTGCACCTATTTCTAAATCTCTCACCTGATGTCCATTGTGTATATTTTCCATAACTAGCCTTATAGACCATCTGTGACAAGTGTAATGTTGACTAGTCGGGGTCAAAATTTTTTTGGGATTATGCCAATAAATACAGTTACCTTCTAACAGACTGCTGCATGAATCCATCAGTTGGTGAACTACAAGTCCCAGCCAGGAAGGGTCAGTTAGTAGCTGTTGGCTGTGTGAGCATGCTAGTTGGTTGCCCATGTTATACATAGAGCCTCTGTGTTGTGCAGACCACATAAGTCTTAATTTGGAGTTGTGATGTTAATACATGATGACTTGTAATATGATTATTCATTCTGTTTTTGCTTTGCACACGGCGCCTGTCAATATACAGGATTGGCAATTAGTTTTGTCGCCGTGCTGCTGTGTTTTTAGCATTTTTAATGTGCACTCTGGCCAAATGATATTAAATGACTATGAGACTTATTTACAAAGCAGTTAATGTGAATTTCACCAAACGTTTGCGGTTGCTGGATCAGTCGCTGTCATTTAAAATGCATTCACCAGGAAGATTCACCTAGTGTTAATGTTTGGTGAACATCACATTCACTGCTTTATAAATATACCCCTTTGTCCTGCTAGAAAAAGCCAGTTAGCGTGTTGTTTTGGGACGCACGTGTGTAAGCGTGTTGTGGGAGTGGCCGTAGGAGGGGTTTTTAATGCGTGGCGGGCTTTTCATTTATTGCAATTTGGAATGTGGGCAGATCTTATGTTATGAATCTTCTGTAACTGTATAGACCAAGCAGAGTGTGGCCTCTACAGGAGGTCCGACTGTAGTGTGAGTCCACTCTGCCCACTAGTGGCCGTCTGATCTCACTGCAATGGATCCGTGGCACTGAGGATGCAGTAAACAAAAAATGTAATTGGTGCATTTTGGGTGGAATTCAGGGTTATGATATTTGAAAAAAAATATTTCTTATAAAGAGTTGTAGTTGTTCATATATTGAGTATTCATGATTACAAATGTTTGTAAGGTCAATTGAATTTAGTGTTTTTGTGTTTTGAGCTCAGAATATACAAACAAGGTATGCTCAGGAAGGATGTTATTTCCTTTTTGTATAGAGCTATGAGATTTATTATAATGTTTAATACAAACACATCTAGCAGCACTTCACAGTATAATACACAGGAACCCGCGTCCCAAAGAGCTTACACTCTAATGCACCACAACAATTAACAATTATTTTTTATGACTTTGACATATTTGTACTGCTGTACAGGGAACACACTATTATTATACATTTATATAGCTCTGACATATACCGCAGTGCTGTACAGAAAACACAGAGCCAGTAACACCAGTTCCTGCACCAGAGGAGCTTGCACTCTAATGTCTCCACCACAGTTGCACACTAATAATATTATTATTAATTTACATAGTTCTGACAATCGTATACTGAAATTCTGCACAGAGAACACTGAGCCAGTCACATCCGTTTCTGTGCCAGAGGAGCTTACACTCTATTGTCCCCACTACAGTTGCACACTATTATTTTACATTTATATAGCTCTGACATATACTGCAGTGCTGTACAAGAACACTGAGCCAGTAACACCAGATCCAGCACCAGAGGAGCTTACACTATTTATTTATTTATTTATTTATTTATTTATTATTAACGACAACAACAGTAATAATAGTGTAAGCTCCTCTGGTGCTGGAACAGGTGTTGCTGGCTCAGTCTTCCTGTACAGCACTGCAGTATATGTCGGAGCTATATAAATGTAAAATAATAGTGTGTGACTGTAGTGGGGACAATAGAGTGTAAGCTCCTCTGGCACAGAGATTGATTTGACTCTGTGACGGTGTTCTCTGTGCAGAATTTCAGTATATGATTGTCGGAACTATATATAATAATAATAATTTTATATAGTTCCGACAATCATATACTAATATTCTGCACAGAGAACACTGAGCCAGTCTCATTAGTCTCTGTGCCGGAGGAGCTTACATTCTATTGTCCCCACTACAGTCACACACTATAATTATTATTATAAATGTTATAGCTCTGACATATTCTGCAGCGCTGTACAGAAAACACTGAGCCATGTACACCAGTCTCTGCACCAGAAGAGCTTACACCCTACACCACAGTTGTGCACTATTTTTATTATACATGTATATAGCTCTGACATATACAGCAGTGCTGTACAGAGAACATTGAGCCAGTCACATCAGTCTCTGCACCCAAGGAACTTACACTCTAATGTCCCACCACAGCCATGCACTATTATTTTATATAGGTCTGACTTGTTCTAATTTGCTGTACAGTGAACACTGAGGTAGTCAACATATAAGAAATATCAAATACTTCTGTACTTGAAAAATTGTTGTGCGGATGGTTGAAAACGTGTGTCTCCACTGGTTCAGCCACCACGTTGGCTGTGCTGCCAATCATAACAGGTCAGGGAAACCCAAGTACAAAAAAGAAAGAAACGGAGGGCGCACCTGCCTAGTGCTCTACCTTTGCCCCATTTTTTTTTTTTAATTCTAAATTGTACTCAAACAAATGAATTGGTCAAGCAAAATAAATATAGTCCGCCAAATGCTCCATCAAGCATGATCTGATAGCAAGTACCCATTGTGGAATGAAGAGCCTAAAAAAGCTGACGTGTTTCAAGGGATGTCCCCTCGTCCTTAGAGCTCTGAAGAAGTGAGGACATCCCTCGAAACACGTCAGCTTTTTTGGACTCTTCATTCCACAATTGGTACTCGCTATCAGATCATGCTGGGTGGAGCATCTGGTGAAATTATATCTATCTTTCTATCTTTCTATCTATCATTTTATCTTTTTTTTTTTTTTTTTTTTTATAAATTGTCGCAAACATAATGCGCTAGGCTGCTGTGCCCTGTTTTTTTTATTTATTAGAACACTGAGGTAGTCGCAGCAGTTCCTGCACCAGACGAGCTTACAGACGAGCTTACACTCTTTTATGTCCTGACCACAGTCACACACTATTATAAATGTAGCTCTGACATATTCCACAGTTCTGTAATGAGAACACTGAGTCATATCAGTCCTACACCAGATGAGCTTAAAATCTGTTTTGTTTTTAGATTGTAGGATGTGGGATACAAAGAGGAGAATACACACACTCCATGCAGATATTGGGTTGGGCAATTACGGAGTGCAACCACCAGGCAGAAATCATATGCTGTCACTCATCAGAACAGGAACTAATGAGTTGTGATTGGCTGTCCTTGTTTTCAGCACATTATTTTCTGGCTTATTACCCACACCTGATTGTGTTGCTATATTTTCTTCTTTTCCTCTTATAATTCAGTTTGCGTTTCTTAAGATCTGTCTGTAATCATCATGATCTGTGTGATTGGGACTGACATGCTCTGTAGCCGCTCTAGAAGTTTCTCTGCTTCTTTTCTTCCAGTAACACTTCCTATGACATGATGGGTACAAAATGTGTCCTCCGCCATGGTTCTGTGATATTACATGTACTTAGAATAACATTCTTCTTTGTGTGCTGGTGTCTTTTATAGTCATTCTGACATAATAGGTTCATTTTTCTAGGGGTCGTTTCACGTGGGTGTCAAAGGGGCAGTAAAAATGGGGTTGATCTGTGTTTTTTTATCATCTAATTTCCCCCATCCCTCTTGACCGCCTACCTATATCCTAGCCTAGTATATATGCTGTGGCAGATTTAACCAGGCTTGCAGAGTTTGCGGCACTCGCTTCTGAGATCAATGGGATGGTGTGGCCAGGGGCGGACTGACCATTGGGACTCTCGGGCACTGCCTGAGGGCCCCATGTCACTAGGGGGCCCCATCAGGGTTGCCAGGCTCAATAAAACAAGGGACAATATGTAAAAATCTGTCTTTTTTTTACATCTGTCCCTGATATGTCCAAAACCGACATGCTTTTGATGTTAAAATCCTGAGATTTTAGCTGTCCTGCCTATGCAATGCCTTCTGGCTTGGTGGCCATCTGTAAGCCTGGAGGCCCCATAATCTTCTATTGCCCGGGGGCCCCATGAGTTGTCGGTCCACCCCTGGGTGCGGCTAATGCAAGCTAGCCATTCGACTTGTGCTTGTGATGCTGCATTTATATACAAAATCCCCAACTAGTGTTAAAAGAAAAATGTAAAAAAATAACAGGCATTCAGAAAAATTGCCTCCATAATGACTGACAATGACTAGAAGCCTCTGCTTTACTGTCCTTTGCAAAGTGATCCATCGCAGATCGCTTTTCAGAGGCCAGTAGAGAGTGACACCCGTGTAACTGCAGTGCAGGAAGAGGAACCACATTTTGCTAGAAGGACTCTGGACATTGGAGGTAAGAGGGTAAAAGTGGCCTTGCAATTATATTAGTGCACTAATAACAACTGACATTACCTGTGCAATATGTATATTATATCAGCTGCCTCGCCAGAGCCAATAAGCTCCCCAACTGATTGTGTTCCTTTCACTACTCCAAAAAATAAAATGCTGGAAGTCCTAGTGCCTCTTGGATGTATGTTTCTGGATATGCCCACATATGTAACCATGTAAAAATACCCATACCTTGAATTCTATTTTAAGAGATCCCCTCTGGTTTAAAGCGTTTGTTACCCCAACACTTTATATCTCTGATATGTGTCTTGTACTTGTATGAGAAAGTATCCTGTTCACTGTTCTCTTTGTATAGCTTAATTTGTGTGAAATCCGTGTTGCTGCCATTCCTTCTGCTTTCCTATTAAAAACTGACCACACTAAGCAGGAGAACACAGCGTGGTCTGTCCTCTAACTGTGCTTGGTACTCCAGTGTGCTCCCCTCCAATGATCAGACTTGTCCTAACACTCCCCTGATGCGCAGCCATTCACTGGGAACCTCAGTGTGATACTGTTTCGCTCCATTCCCCCCCCCCCCTCCCCCCCAAGTTCTCTAGCTCTCCTCCAATGTTTAGACTTTTGTTCACATGCCCCTGCTGCACTCCTCTGCTGATTCTTCTTTTTTTTTTATATCTATGCTAAAATGTCCCTTTTTCATTTCTATTTTAAACTGAATTGGTTGTTTTACAAGGTGATAATTTACAATCAATTTAATACAAGAGAACAGTTAACGTCATTAAGCCTCAATCCACAGAAAGTCACCTAGAAGCTGTTCTACCAGAAGTGAGTTATTTTGGTTAACCTTTGTAGCCATATCGGTGTTGGTACAGCTTGGACCTAGAAGACAAAGTCAACCCTGAAAATCGTGTCGTGAAAATGAACTGTAAGTGCAAATGAAAACAGTATCCCAGTGATTGACTGTTACAATGAGACTTGGCTTGAGGACCAGTGCCCCCTGCTGGCAGTACTTGGCACTACACAGGTCTTTTGATAGATGCCTGGGAAAGGTTTGAGTTGTGATCTTGCATGGACATTCATGTAATCCCTCTGATGTCTGGGTTGTCTTCATATAACAAAAATTAACATTAGCCTGAGATATATTATATTGTGTGTGTGTGTGTGTGATATATATATATATAAAATGTATTATTGTTTTATTTTTTTCATGTAGGGTTGATGCATCCAAAACTGATATTTCAGTATTTGGTACATGTTAATTAAATGACCAATAGTTTATCTAGGGCAGGGGTGTCCAAACGTTTTTCAAAGAGGGCCAGATTTGATTAAGTGAACATGCGCGAGGGCCAACTATTTAGCCTGACATTCTTTGAAAGATTAAAATTCGGTCTAAGTGTGTTCGTCCGAGCACTAATACACTGCCCAACAAGAATTCTCTTGCCTCTGTGGCTGTGTGTGGTGAAGAGATAAGCTCGGGCATGTTATTTGGATATACTGTATACATTTCTTTTGTGGCCCCAACGAATCCCAGAGCGCTGCTTAGGACTAAAAACGAGCTTGGGTGTGGTATTTGGATATACCGTATTTATCAGCGTATAACACGCACAGGATTACCATTGCCGTGAATGCAACCTCACCATTGCAACCAATGCAGCCTCACATGTGCCATGAATGCAGCCTCACATGTGCCATGAATGCAGCCTCACATGTGCCATGAATGCAGCCTCACATGTGCCATGAATGCAGCCTCACATGTGCCATGAATGCAGCCTCACATGTGCCATGAATGCAGCCTCACATGTGCCATGAATGCAGCCTCACATGTGACATGAATGCAGCCTCACCATTGCCATGAATGCAGCCTCACCATTGCCATGAATGCAGCCTCACCATTGCCATCAGTGGAGACTGAACATCTGCAGCCTTGGAGTGCAGAGGGAGGGGGGTGGGGGAGTGCCGACAGATTACAAACAGGAGAATCTCTTGTTTACCCTGTGGCCTCTTTAATACAAAGTCCCGCCTCCTATTATAGACAGAACAGTCGTCCAATAGCATCCAAGGAGACGGGACTTCCAATAGAGACGCTGCTGAGTAAACAGGAGATTCTCTTCATGTAATCTGACGGCACTAGTCCTGCCCCCTCCCTGTCCCCTACAAGACAGCGCCAATAAATACATTATATATCTTTTGTAGCCCTGGGGGCCACAAACAATATATATTTACAAATCCCCAAGGGGGCCATATTAAATCAACAGAGGGGGGCCGGACTTTGGACATGTCAGATATAGGTTTCTGGTGATGATGGTGAAATAGTATGGCTGCTTTGTCATGAAGAGTAAGACCACCTTTTCTGAGCCTGCAGTTGTTCCTCCCTTGTAGATAATTGTGGATATCACAATTTGTCAATTGGAAAAATGACTTTTCCTTTCAAGGTACAGTAAGAAGTAGGGGTGCAACGGATCAAAAAACTCATGGATCGGATCGGGAGTGACGGATCGGATCATTTTCGGATCAGCAAAAAAAAAAAAAAAATCTCCCCCACTGTAATATCCACATCTCTCTCCCCCCGTAGTACAGGCAGACAGTGACCCCCCCCGTAGTACAGGCACGGTGACCCCCCCCCCCGTAGTACAGGCACGGTGACCCCCCCCCCCCGTAGTACAGGCATGGTGACCCCCCCCCCCCGTAGTACAGGCACAGTGACCCCCCCTAGTACAGGCACAGTGACCCCCCCTAGTACAGGCACAGTGACCCCCCCCCCCCTAGTACAGGCACAGTGACCCCCCCCCCCCCCCAGTACAGGCACAGTGACCCCCCCCTAGTACAGCACAGTGACTCCCCTAGTACAGCACAGTGACCCCCATAGTACAGCACAGTGACCCCCATAGTACAGCACAGTGACCCCCATAGTACAGCACAGTGACCCCCATAGTACAGCACAGTGACCCCCATAGTACAGCACAGTCACCCCCCCCCCCTAGTACAGCACAGTGAGCCCCATAGTACAGCACAGTCACCCCCATAGTACAGCACAGTCACCCCCGTAGTACTTGCAGTTACCCCGTTAGCGGCGTGTGTGTGCGCCTCGAGCGCGGGCTCCTCCTCTGTTTACACCAACAGAGGAGGAGCCCGCGCTCGAGGCGCACACACGCCGCCGGGTGTACCAAGATGGCCGCGGCTCCGGAGCTAGGCCGAAGCCGCGGCCTTTCCTAATTCTATGCCCGCGGTGGCGATCCGCGGATCGCATAGCGATCCAATCCGAAGGGGGTGACCCGTTCGGATCACGGATCGGCAGTGATCCGTTGCACCCCTAGTAAGAAGTGACCTGGTTGTGGACTGCTGCTTTTCTGATCGCTGTGAACAAACCACTCAACACCTAATCCAAGATTCTGAGCGCCTGCTGCAAATGGCTTCATATTTGTGATCTGTTCATTGAATACCATACAGCCAATACATATCGAGAGAAATGTTTTTTCCCTTCTTCAGGACTCATACATATGATTTGTAATTTCGCGGCATCCACGTGAAATTGAAAGTGGCCAAACCTGAAAAAGGCGATGGGCCTTCCCCCCCGAAATGCACTGGATGTATTTTATTCAATAACCATTTCATGTCAATATTAAGCTATCATTTGTACCTGGCTTTCTGCATACTCAAATGTGTAGTTATTCCTTTAGAATTTTACATCTGCTCCTATGTAATCGTACCTGGAGACTCTTTATACCTCCTTTTATCACTTGGCACCTGAAATATGCAATAGTCTGGCTGTAGTGTAAGGAGACTGCAGGTTGGATGCCTTGTCCCTCACTCCTGCTTTCTGCTCCCCCCTCTTATTCAGGCTTGCATGATGATATATGTTGCCATCCAGGGCTGTCTTAATGAGAGGGCACACCTAGGCACTGTCCAGGGGCCCCAGCTGCATGGGGGGCCCCTGCACTTCCCCAAAGCAGCTGGTCCTTGAGCCCACGCTGTCCCAAAATTGGGAGCCCCATGATGGCACTGAGCGTGATAGATACACAGGGGAGGCAGTCTGCCTCCTACCTACTTGATATCTGTTTACCTGCACTGTCATCATTGTAGGGGCCCCAGAGCATTACTTTGCCCAGGAGCCCATGATGCCATTAAGACGGCCCTGTTGCCATCTCTGTTTTTTCCCTACCCACACATCAACAATGCTAATGACATTCTTAAATAAAACCCCTTGATTTTTACTATATGCCTTATTTTAGAACTAGTGATGTCATCACTGGGTCATTGTTCTTCACTATGTAATGCAGGTAGTTCATGGCTGGTGGAAAGAGCTGGCAGAGTGCTGTGCATTGCTTCTTGAAGACATCACAACACCCGGCCTCACTATTCCTCCTGAGCCCTGTTACAAGTAGTGGGCTGGTTCCTGGATGAAGTTGTACAGCCACAGGTTGGCTGGGGAAAAAAACAAATTCCCAAGAAAGGGACATTTATAAGGAAGTGGCCTCAATCATTTCTCTGGGAGGAAGGAGGGACTCTTGTATGGGTAGGACAGCTCTGATATGGACCATAAACCACCTGAGTGTAATGAGCGGGACATCTTTATCTGAAAGCAGGGGAAGTGGAGTGAGCGATATCCTTGAGCTTTGGATGGCGACCTGGATATAGTAAGGAGCCGCACTCTGAGGAAACCACCAGAAAGAAAGACGGAAGCCCTTTGTGCTTGGCGCTTAGTGATGGTATCAAAAGCCTCTGCTTATACAGGACTGGTGAGTGGCCGCTGACCAACCACATACTGTAGTGTAACCGAGGGACAGACTTGCCAGTTAGAAACACTTTACTTTTGCTTAAAGGGACATGTAACGGAATGCACCGTGACAGACTGAGATATTCCTATGTCTAGGGTCACCTTATGTCCACTAGGGCCATAGGGTGACAAAGAATCATAATTCATATATTACAGAAGACATTAATAAGGGACATTAATAATAATTCATGTTTGCAGGATGTCTTCAAATACCAAAAGCGGTTAGCTATTCAATCTGGGCACACATGATTTGGAAAGGTGTTAATCCAGGTCTACAAGACCAGAGTGAGTCATACCTTTGTATAATATGCTATTGAAATATCTTAAGGTGTTGGCATTCATGTGAAACACATTCCGTTGAAGGTGTGGATTGCACCCACTCTCACAAGACTCTGCCATTGTGTGATAAAGCTGTCTTGGATAACTTATTCAACTAGATGTCTGTGTTACTATTCAAGGTTTATTTGAACCCTATTGATAATACGGTGCCGTCATGTCTAGCTACCAATTAAAGAATTATCCTCAGTGAGTGAATAGGGGGGTGGAGATTGCATTGTCCTGTGATTAACTGCATTATGCTTGAGACTGTATAAGAAGCTGAGAAAATACTAATAAATTGTCATATCTTTGGAAGCAAGAACGGAGCTCTGTCTCGTCTTATTCTGGGAAAGGATATGATTCGTGTATGCAATATTGTCGGAGTGTGTCAGATAAGCTTGTCGTGGTTGGATGGAAGGTCGTAAGCGGTGGTGACCGTTACATTGGTGGCAGCGGTGGGATGATTCCATCACCAGAAGGACGGCTACAAGGACACATGACAATGGTGACGGTGTATGAACGGATGAAGCTCTCTTCCCTCATGGACTTACTGGAGAGCCGGGGCAGACCGGCCAGCAACCGTAAGAAAAGGGACATCATCGCAGAACTTGTCGAAATGAATAGCTAAATAGAGCTAAGAGGCCCAGCATAACAGACAGGACACCCGAGGAAGAATTTTTTGATCGGGCTGTTAAACATGGACTGGCACAATATGGTCCTAATCCTCCGCCGGAGATCATAGACCGGGTTATAGCGGCTGTGGATGCCACCTTGCGACAGCGAAGAAGTGCTGCAGCAGCTGAAGAGAGAGGAGAGGTGCAGATACCAGTCTCCATGGAAGAGGAATTCCAAAGGAGGTTACAAGAGATGCGGATACAGCATAGAGGAACAGTATCAGAGGAGGTCCTGTTGGGATGGTCGGATGTGATTCGGTGCCAACTCTGGAAGGAAGCGTTAGCTCTGGAGCAGCAACACCAAGGAAAGGTCCTGCCCTCCATCTATGCAAGGTACTGGCCGCAGTATGACGTACGAATGCTGTTGTTGGGGGAACAACCGAAGCAGGAGTAAAAAGCAGAGTTAAGCAGGCTGATCCGGGCAGAGATGCAGCTGGATGAGAGCTACAGAGCCCTCCGGTGGTATGTAGCCCAAGAGTGCCCGTGGTCAGCGGATGACAGCCCCACAGAAGGCTATGACTATGATAGCCTGGGATTGTTGTATTGGAGGATGTCCAGTGATCCCAACTTTGGGGATGATCGGGAGTGGCGCTTGGAGGACATAATGGAGCACAGAGAGGAAAAATTAAATATCTCGGGAGGCCACTGGTCACAGGAAGATTTGAAATTTCTGGCCATTCGGGAATGGGAGCTGGAGGTCGCCTACAGACAGCTGCTAGACTCTGCTCAGCAGCAGGGTGTGGCTCCCATTGCCTGGGACTATGAGGAAAGTTCAGATGACAACTGTGAACTCCTGGCTGATGAATCGGCAGTGGAAAATATGGAGATTTTCATCCCTAAAGCCGAAGCGGATGGTGTGGAGTTCCAGGGAGCCGGGGCGGTTGGCCCCCCTCTCCAGCAACAAGCTGAGGTGGTAAAGCTTTTACCCCCAGCTGAATCACTGGCAACAGAGCAGGGTACTCCAAGCCTCTGCTCCCAACTAGCAGAACAGGGGGACACTGTGGTAGTGGATGGGACTGTGGTCTCCACTCACAGCAACCCAGCGGAAGAGCTGGCAACAGAGCAGAGTGTCATAGGCCTCTGCTCCTCACTAACAGAAGAGGGGGTTCCTGGGGTAGTGGATGGGACTTCAGTCTCCACTGGCACAACCCCAGAAAATGGTACAGGACTGGGACAGGAGGATGTCTGCTTTGCTTTGCAAGCACCGGGGGGTTTTCACCAAGCACCAGTGGATGGGACTTCAGTCTCCACTGGTATACCCCAGGAAGGGGGGGCAGTTGGCCCAGACCCCCAACAGCATGATGGACTGAGCCCAGCTACCCTGCCTTCTCCCCAGCGGCAGGCGTGTTCTCTGAGAGAGGCAGAGGTTGGCGGGGTGGGTAATGCTCAGTTTGGAGCCATTTATTTGGGGTACAGTATGGATACCAGCATTGGAGGACGGGAACTACTGACGGACTTCGGAGTCAACCCGTTTGGGGTTACCACCTGTGTCCGTCTCCCACCGAAAGGGGAGAGATGTAACGGAATGCACCGTGACAGACTGAGATATTCCTATGTCTAGGGTCACCTTATATCCACTAGGGCCATAGGGTGACAAAGAATCATAATTCATATATTACAGAAGACATTAATAAGGGACATTAATAATAATTCATGTTTGCAGGATGTCTTCAAATACCAAAAGCGGTTAGCTATTCAATCTGGGCACACATGATTTGGAAAGGTGTTAATCCAGGTCTACAAGACCAGAGTGAGTCATACCTTTGTATAATATGCTATTGAAATATCTTAAGGTGTTGGCATTCATGTGAAAGACATTCCGTTGAAGGTGTGGATTGCACCCACTCTCACAAGACTCTGCCATTGTGTGATAAAGCTGTCTTGGATAACTTATTCAACTAGATGTCTGTGTTACTATTCAAGGTTAATTGAACCCTATTGATAATACGGTGCCGTCATGTCTAGCTACCAATTAAAGAATTATCCTCAGTGAGTGAATAGGGGGGTGGAGATTGCATTGTCCTGTGATTAACTGCATTATGCTTGAGACTGTATAAGAAGCTGAGAAAATACTAATAAATTGTCATATCTTTGGAAGCAAGAACGGAGCTCTGTCTCGTCTTATTCTGGGAAAGGATATGGATCGTGTATGCAATATTGTCGGAGTGTGTCGGATAAGCTTGTCGTGGTTGGATGGAAAGTCGTAAGCGGTGGTGAACGTTACAGGACACTACCCAAATTGCTGCAGTAACCACCTGCAGGTCCTCTCGACCCCCCTTAGCTAGGCCACTCTGTGTAGGTTAAGTAAGAGTTGGAGTCAAGATCTCGATCTGAGCCCACGACTGTTGCTCCCAACTGTCCCTGATTTGAAACAGTCTCGCTTTCCTCCTCATATGTCCCTCATTTTGGTCTGATCTATATAGCTGTAGATAAAGTGCACTTTTAGTTTCCCAGTGCTAAACCTTTCTTTCAGTTTCTAAATGGCTGTGTTTGTACATTTCAAAAGCCAGTATAATGGAAAAATAATAATTAGTCAAAAAAATGGACTTGTGTGTTCAATCATTTTTTGTTTTGTTTAATTCTCCTTTTAAGGGGGTGTGGCAGGGGGTGTGTCCTATGTCTACATACTTTTGCTAATAGCTATCCCTTGATCCCATCTCAATAAGCTGGTAGGTATGTCCACAACCTATGCTGCATGTAGCAGTAGATCCTTTTGCTGAGCCACCTGAGATTCTGGACAAGCTCCTTGCCATGACCTTTTGCTCCTGCCATTAACTTCCTACTTAATCCATGCCTTTACATTTCCTGTTGGTCAGATTCTGCTCTTCTCCAGCCAATATCCTCTGCCTTTTGCTCCTTCTACCACTCAATACTGACCTTGGTTGTTCCTCACTGATGCTTGATTTCAACCTGCTGCCACTTGCTACTGACCTTAGGCTTGTTTACTGACTACACTTTTGCTTGATCCCTACCTCCTATATCTGCTGCCGTCCCCTGGCTCGCTCACCTCCTGGTGGGGCAATCGTGAGTGGGAGTGGTAGGGGGTGTGTCCTATATCTACATTATTTTGTTAATAGGTGTCCCTTGTTCCCATCTCAAAAGGTTGGTAGGTATGCCCACGACCTCTGCTACATGTGGCAGTAGATCTTATTGCTGAGATTCTGGGCACCTCCTTGCCTGAATCCTTGGATAAACATACTTTCTATCTTGTTTCTGGTGAACCTTGAACCTTTTTCTTCTACCATTAACTTCTTATTTAAGCCATGCCTTTTTTGCATTTCCTGGTTGTCAGATTATTCTGCTCTTCTCCAGCCCATATCCTCTGCCTTTTGCTCCTTCTGCCATCACTACCACTCAATACTGACCTTGGCTTGCTCCTCAATGATGCTTCTGCTTGATTCCAACCTGCAGCCACTTGTTACTGACCTTTTGCTTGTTTACTGACTACACTGCTGCTTGATCCCTACCTGCTATATCTGCTGCCGTATCCTGGTTTGTTCACCTCCTGGTGGGGCGATCCTGAGGCCCATGACCTGGCACTGGCAGACAACGAAACACATGTCCACCATCAGGATCTTAGACGCGAGTCCACATCTGCCTGGGTGATCTTCTTGTGTTCTTATTCTGCTGGTTTGTGTGAACCTCTCTACTGCTATATCTCCTGATCTCTGAGCCTGATCCCTGATTCCAGCCAGCTGTAGCACGGCTTGGGCCTTGGGCCAGGCCGCTGGCCAGCTTGGTTCCCCCCCCCCAGCAGCAACTACACCCTTCACACCATTCCCCTCACAAATCATCTGCTTTGATCCAGGGTCTTAACCGATCGCCTCTGAGGGATCAGGAAGGAATTTTTTTTCCCTGCCCAGCATATTGACTTAGCTGAACCAGGTTTTTTTTGCCTTCCTCTGGACCAAATTAAAAATAAAGTTGGTGAGAGGATTCAAGGAATCCGCTCCCCGCCGCAGCCTGACCACCAACTCAAACCCCCCCCCTGAGGCAATTTGCCACAAAGCTACCAGCCGTCACCAAAAATGCCCTAAGATTGGAGCAACTGTTGAGGATCGATCGACGATCAACAAACAGAAAATTCAGCCACCCACCCCAACCCAAGCACATAACATGTGCTTTGATCAATACAAGATCGGCAGTAAGACACCGATTAGAAATTCACGATTTCATTCTACAAAACAATGTAGACTGCCTCTTTATTACAGAAAGCTGGCTTACAGCCGACTGTAACACCATTCTAGGAGAATTGGTGCCAGAAAACTACCGTATTATCACTGAAAACAGAATAGGGCAAAGAGGAGGAGGACTGGCGGTGATCCATAAGACGCATCTTGTGATCTCTAAACCAGCCCTTCAGTACTCGCTTCCAGCTATGGAAACCCTTACTCTGCATCTGCAAACAAACCCCTAGGAGACCTTCCACATTCTTCTCTGCTATAGGCCACCCGGGCCTAAATCGCAGTTTTTACCCTGATGGACGGAGTTCATCTCCACTTACACCCTGAACAGCAAACACCTTTTGCTGCTCGGGGATTTCAACCTCTGGGCCAACTCCCCACAAGACCCCGTTGCCGACGCCTGCATCGACCATCTGGAAGGATTAGGCCTTCAGCAACTAGTATGTGGGCCCACACATGCTTCAGGTCACACACTCGATCTTATCTTCAGAAAAAATCTGAAAATAAGTATTATGGAAAATGAACCATTGCCATGGACAGATCACCATGCAATTAAATTCATAATTTCCAAAACTGCCCTACCAATAAAAACACCCAAGCCGGTGACAACGCACTGGACCAGATCTCAGAAGAAGCTCCACTCGGAACTCTTCAAATCTACCTTGGGAAATAAAATTAAAACTATTCAACCAGATCAAACTGCCGTAGTCACACTGGATGCCATAAATGCAGCCCTACTACAGTCAGCCGACTTAGTAGCACCAGAACGCAAAGTTCCTACCCAGAAAAACAAGGCAGGCTGGTTCAACAACCAGCTGTCGCTACTAAAGCAAGAGCGTAGAAGGGCAGAAGCTGCCTGGAAAAGAAACGCTTCTGAGGCGAACCTCTCCATCTATAAAGTAGCAACAAGAAAATACCACATAGAAATCTTCAAAGCCAAGAAAAACGATTTTTCCAAGGCTATCAACAGCGCCTTAAACCGCCCCCGGGAACTCTTCAAGCTGGTCTCGCAGACCATGAATCCAGGCTGTCTTGAAGCCCCCAACTCAGACACCCAAGAATTTTGCAATGAATTGTCGGATTTCTTCATCAATAAAATTGAGAAGATCCGGGAAAGCATTCCGCAAAACAATACCCCTGAGCAACCACACAACACCCAGAGGAATATTCTACAACCAACAGAGTTCTCTCTGGAACCCATCTCCATCGACGTCACCGAAAATATCATCGGCGCTTTGCGTAACAGCACATCGCCTAATGATATCATCCCCACTAAGCTGCTAAAGGAATGTGCCGATATCCTGGCGCCTCCCATTACGCAGCTTATAAACCAGTCATTTAAGGAAGGCATAGTGCCTCCCCTGCTGAAAGAGGGCATAATCCAGCCCATCTTGAAGAAACCTACCCTGGATCCCAAGGACCCGACGCACCGCCGGCCCATAACAATGCTAAACGTTTTCTCCAAGGTAATGGAGAAAGTAGTGGTACAACAGCTGCAACAGCATCTAGATACCCACAACCTACTTGACCCACTGCAATCGGGATTCCGCCCCGGACACGGGACGAAGACAGCACTGCTCAAAATATGGGACGACGTTCTTGAGGCCGCAGATGAAGGAGAATCTTCTCTCCTGGTTCTGCTGGACCTAAGTGCAGCCTTTGACACGGTAGATCACAAACTGCTACTGACTCGGCTGGCTGAGGTAGCCAGAGTCACAGAGGGTGATTTACCATGGTTTTCCTCCTTTTTGGAAAACCGATCACAAACCGTGAAATTGGGACCGTTCACTTCTGGAAAACGCACGGTGTCATGTGGAGTCCCCCAAGGATCACCCCTGTCACCGGTGCTTTTCAACATCTATCTTCGTCCTCTCTTTGAAGTCATTAGTAGTCAACAACTACTTTATCACTCATATGCAGACGACACACAACTCTATTTTCGCATCTGCAATAGAAAGGATCATCATCTCAGTTTAGAGAATTGTCTCTCCAATAGAAAACTGGATGACTAAGAGTTCTCTTAAACTCAACAATTCCAAAACAGAACTTCTTCGGTTTCAGGCCAGTAGGAAGAGTCAGCTGGCAACAACCTGGACTCCCCCGCCCATTTTGGGCCAAATCATCACCCCTAGCGCCAAAGTCAAAAGTCTCGGAGTCATCTTCGACACCCACATGACAATGGACGCACAAATAGGGTCAGTAGTCAGCGGATCTCACCATCTGCTGCGCCTACTACGCAGACTTATCCCATTCATTCCCAAAGAAGACGTAGCAGTCGTGGTAGGAACAATCGTGAACTCCAGACTGGACTATGCAAATGCCCTTTACCTCAGACTCCCAAAGTACCAAATCGCTCGTCTGCAAGTCGTCCAAAATACGGCCGCCAGACTGGTGACTGGTAAAAAACCATGGGAATCAATCTGCCCTTCTCGGAGATCCCTCCACTGGTTGCCAGTAAAAGACAGAATTGCTTTTAAAGCTCTCTGTCTGACTCATAAATGCATCCATGGAAAAGCCCCGCAATATCTTTGCGATAAAATAGAAGCCCACAATCCCAATCGCGTTCTGCGATCCAGCGACCGAAATTTGGTCAAAGTACCCAAGGCCAGATTTAAGTCCAAAGGAGAAAGAAGGTTTGCGGTCCAAGGTCCCAGACTATGGAACGCTTTACCAACCAGCATTCGGTTGGAGGAAAACCACCAAACCTTCAGAAGACAGATTAAAACTCTGCTCTTTTGAGGTTTTGAGATACGGGAACAACGAGCGCCCAGAGGCGATTTAGTTTGCATGTGCCGCGCTATATAAGTTTTTTTTTTATTCATTCATTCATTTCATTCATACACAAAGAGAGAAACTATATGAGTACAAAGAGAAGAAGGAGAAATTTTAATACAGAAATTGCATTTATTTTGGAAGTCGACCTGTTGTGTTGACAGGTCCACCAATAGAAAGGGGAAACTTGCCACCAAGGGCCCTAATGCCCCTATGCCCCTTAGCCAAACCCAAAACTCAAGATATACTTTGCTGATACTTACACAGGTCTGTGTCATTTTCTGGTGTATAGGTATTGCTGTGTTTGATGGGAATGTATACACACAGGGGTCTGCATCTACATCCTCAGCCCAACCAGGTGTATAAAAGAGTACAGAGCTTTTAGCAGAGTCTTGGACACAAGAACAGGGGACCCGGCATATCATTATGAGAAGCTCACAGTGTTCAGTGAAATCAGAGTAAGTCATTTCAGTACAGGAGACAATTGTGGAAGGTTGAATGTCCGCTTCAACTAGTCGCCAATCACGCGTACAAATCCTGACTCTCGACGGACAAGAAATGGCAACCAAGTGTTAATTGGTTTGTAAACCAGGTGTAAAATGACAGCACAGGTTATAATCTGACATTTGACGAGAAATCGACAGTTCCAGGGATAATGACAAAGTCCATTCAGCAACCTAGGATGGATTACATTTTTCGGAGCTGGAACAATAGACCTGCATAGAATCCTCTATGGATTGCGAAGAAGAAAAGCCTGAAATACTCCCAGAGAACGCCACTGACCTTTCCGGAAACCTTTTCTTCGCAGGCATGCAGCACCAGCACATATTGATTACTTTTATAAACCCCAAATTAACTCTTTCATAGCGGGTTAGTTCCGCGACTTCTCCGAGTCTAACACAGGAACGTTGAGACCATTGCTGTGTTTTAGCCAAAGAGAGGGTAGTGAAATGGTTGTTTTCTATGTGCTATTGTAAAATAAAGTTTTTTTTTTTTTTTTTTTTTTTTAAATACAGTGCCAGGCATATTGACTCATTTTGATACTTACTGTATGTGAGAGATGTTTTACCCTTCAAAGGATTTGTAATCGTGTCCAGCCAGTCCTGAGATTTACACAGTAGAGCCCTACTAGTGACCTGACTTCTTTGCTGTTATTAAGTAACACGGCTAGGTCACTTCCATTCACAGGAGGAAGGCACTTCCTCTGTCCAGAATTGATGGTGACTCTGATGGGGACATTTGTTTTAAGGGGGGACTCTGATGTAAGGGTGGATTTTAATAGGACTAGGTTGTAATTGGGTCTCTGATGGGCACCCTGATGTACAGAAGACTCTAGTGTAAAGGGGATGTTAATGGGAAACCTGATGTAAGTGGGACACTGATGGAAGTGTGGACTTTGATGGGGGATTCTGATTGGGACCCTGCTCTATGGAAGACTCTGGTGTAAGAGAGACTCTAATGGAAAGCCTGCTGCAAGGGGGGACTTTGATGTAAGGGATGACTTTGATGGGGACTCTGGTGTAAGGGATGACTTTGATGGGGACTCTGGTGTAAGGGATGACTTTGATGGGGACTCTGGTGTAAGGGATGACTTTAATGGGGACTCTGGTGTAAGGGATGACTTTGATGGGGACTCTGGTGTAAGGGATGACTTTGATGGGGACTCTGGTGTAAGGGATGACTTTGATGGGGACTCTGGTGTAAGGGATGACTTTGATGGGGGCTCTGGCGTAAGGGATGACTTTGATGGGGACTCTGGCGTAAGGGATGACTTTGATGGGGACTCTGGCGTAAGGGATGACTTTGATGGGGACTCTGGCGTAAGGGATGATGGGGACTCTGGCGTAAGGGATGACTTTGATGGGGACTCTGGCGTAAGGGGTGACTTTGATGGGGACTCTGGCGTAAGGGATGACTTTGATGGGGACTCTGGCGTAAGGGATGACTTTGATGGGGACTCTGGCGTAAGGGATGACTTTGATGGGGACTCTGGCGTAAGGGATGACTTTGATGGGGACTCTGGCGTAAGGGATGACTTTGATGGGGACTCTGGCGTAAGGGATGACTTTGATGGGGACTCTGGCATAAGGGATGACTTTGATGGGGACTCTGGCGTAAGGGATGACTTTGATGGGGACTCTGGCGTAAGGGATGACTTTGATGGGGACTCTGGCGTAAGGGATGACTTTGATGGGGACTCTGGCGTAAGGGATGACTTTGATGGGGACTCTGGCGTAAGGGATGACTTTGATGGGGACTCTAGCGTAAGGGATGACTTTGATGGGGACTCTGGCGTAAGGGATGACTTTGATGGGGACTCTGGCGTAAGGGATGACTTTGATGGGGACTCTGGCGTAAGGGATGACTTTAATGAGGACTTTGATGTAAGGGGGACTCGTATTTGTGTGCTTTGTCTTACTGAAGTTCTTTCTCTGCTGTTCTAAATGGTATCGTGCAGATTACAAAAAAAGTACCCCTGTATTGGGCCTCATTCACATGGGTGTATATATATATATATATATGTGGGGGCTGCGTTCGCCCATGCAGGGATATACAGGTGTTTTATAGGCAGTCCTATTCATGCCAGTTGGGACACAGTGGATGCATGAACACAGCCACTGCTCTTGGTTGACATCTGTGTGGGTGCGGATGCATGTCCCTGCACTCGCACAGGGTGCATTCTGAGCCATGCACCCACATTGATATCACATAGGGAGCGGTGGATGTGTCTGTGCATCCACTGTGTCCCAATTGAGATCAGTGGGACTCCCTACACAGGTATGCATGGAACACCGGTACATCCGCAGCCCTCACTTGGGGTACGCATTGATATGTCTCTGTGAACGGGGCCTTAGAGCAAAAGGTGCGTTTTAAAAATTATATTTTTCATAATTGTTTACTTAAAATACATGTTCTGCAATGTCAAATACTGTGTGTTGTTTTTAGTGTAGACACTCTTTAAATACCACCGCGCTATTCTTGGCCAAGAAAGTGATCGCAGCCTTTGGCGGTGATTGTTTTTCGGTAAACCTATTTGCAGGTCTGGAATAAAAAGCGGAATAATTTGCACTTCTGGCGGTTCCTCTCAGTTCATTAAATTGCCGGGCGCCGCCGGAGTCAGACGTTTTGTGTCTCTCTTCTGCGTCCTGATTGAAATCAAATGACTACTTCTGTAAGATAAACCATCCCCTCGCTTGTTTACCGATCATTGATTTTCAATGGCTGATTAAAGGGATTGTCATTGAAATGAGGCTGCGGCAATCAGCCTCCGCTGAAGAGCCCTTGTGAGGAGGCCTCGCTGGCGGAGGCACGCACCAGATTGGACACTGTCAGCGGAGCAAATTGACTCCATTCTAATCAACTATCTATAGGCAGCCCATAAACGGAGGTTAATTCCTTTCCCTTCTGGCATAACACAATATACATATTTTGTGTCATGGAGACGATGCTTTAAGCTGCTCATTTTATTCCCTGGAAGAAATCAAAGTGCTGATTACATCATGAATTCCCCAGGCCACTCACTCTGCCTTGGACTTCTCCCTCTATAATTTTCTGGTGACCCCAGCAATCTCCCGACTGTCATCACAAACCACAAAAGATGCAGCTGTTCAGAGGCAACCATGTTCCCACATTTATTCGTTTCTATTTTATTTCAATTTTTTTTTTTCTTATATTGTTTAATTTTAGTCAATCTCCCTAGAATTTTACTGAGCCTATCGCGCCGCCATTTGATGCTTCTGTCATGGCAAGTGTATACACTGGCCTTATGGTCGTTATCTAATGACTTAGAGCAGGGATCTCCAAACTACGGCTCTCCAGCTGTTGTGGGACTACATGTCCCATGAGGCATTGTAAAACGCTCTGACATTCACAGACCTGATGGGAATTGTAGTACCTGAACAGCTGTAGGGCCATAGTTTGGAGACTCCTGACCATCATTCTACCTGCGGTGGGTTGTGGATATACATACTACCTCCTAATTGGACTTTCTAATCAGTTAAATCAACTAACTTTTTCCCACTTTTAACATTATATCCATGTGATGGCTTTTTTTATGGAGCTGACTCTTTCTCTTTGTTCTGAATCACATATCATAAAGCAAAAGAATATCATAAACGATATACTTTGCCATTGACCAGAGTGCTATTGGTTTCTCAGCATATGTGCACATAACATGTCTGAGGCTTTTAGATCTTTGCTTGAGCTTTAAGTTCTTAAAATATTGAAACACATATCCTGAAGAAGCCCTCTTTGTGGACGAAACGCGTCGATCCATACACTTTCCATTATTTATTCAAGCACATATGGTTGTATTATTTATCTAAGTTTAGAACATAATACCTTGTATGGAGTCCATACTTCTCTCTTGTTTTTAAACCATTTTGTATAAATAAAATATTCTGTGTTTTTTTTTTTATGTGTTTTTCCACATTGACCTATCATTTTGTGAAATGGGGGTGTGCTCTCACGCTATCACTAAATGAATGGGCAACCTATCATTTTGGGCACTTTGAAATCCCCATCTCCCATAGTCTCCCCATCGGGAGAGGCATGGGAAATACCTATTTTTTTAAGTTTTGACCTTACCCAATCTTCACATATGGACCATTCATTTTGAATGCTAGCTAAATTCTAGGCTAAGCATATATTGTCTGTATAAGTGTCCTGTGTATTCTTGCTTGAATTTTTGTGTGTGATTTGTGTATTTCTTCCAGAGTATGCACAGTTAATAAAGACCACTCACTGCTGCTCTATCTCTGTGTGCTGAGTGACTGGTCTTGTCTCCGCCTCCTCTTGTCATTTTCTGCAGGCAGCCTGTAGTGGGTGGAGCCTGCTGTAAAGACTATCATCATGGAGACTGTACAAACCCATCCCCCGGTCCCCACTGTACTTACATCCAAAGGGTGCTGAGCTGTCAACAGGGCAGGACTTAGGGTTGTGGGTGCCCCTGGGCCCTACCTTCTATACATTACTTTAAATAGAACAAAATGATGCATACACAAGCTATGTATTAGAGCTACACAATTCTGGATAAACTGAGAATAAGAATAGAAATCACGAATCTAAAGTAAACCCCGGCAGATTTTTGCAGCTTTTAAATTATTAAGTTATAACAGCTCATCGCAATCATATATATATATATATATATATATATCTCCCCCAAAAATTAGGCCTGCAAATACCTTTTTTAAAATGGTTTTGTTCTCTGTATTTACGGGTATCTCAAGCGCCATTCGTACTGCTGTTATGTGATTCAAATTATGACGACGCTTCCGCCCTTACTGTGTCCCTGACGGTAATCTTGCGCATGTGCCGTTGCGCCGTAACCATACGTTGCTGCGGCTGCTGTTTACTTTCACTCCCCTTTTGTGACGTCTTAATTAGTCACACGGGGGAGTATCAGGAAGAGTAGGGTAAACCCTGCAAGACTTCTCCTCTGTGCCGAACAGAGGGGAAGTTCTCACAGACTGCATTTCAGCAAGCTTTAAATGCCGTTTTAGAGAGGCTAATGTGCGAAAGCGCGGTGACGTCATGCAAATGATCAGCTGGCTGTGTTTTGGGCTTTTTTTTAAGACAATGTTGTGTCCGAGGGTTTACATTACAACTACTTTAAATGACTGGCATTATATTGAAAAAACGTAAACGTAAGTGGCCCCCTATTGGGTGGGCTTTATGGGCTTGAGCCCAGTCAAGCCCAATGGTAAGTCCAGCCTTGGCTGTCAGCAATCTGGGGATTTCAAATCCCCGCTCTGCTCCTGCGAGAAGAGCGAAGTCAATGACACTACCATTGATCAATACCACAAATGTGTAAGAGCTAGTCGAAGGAGGAATGCCTTATCTCTGTGCAGTGCTTCCAGGACGAATCGGAGCAATGCTCTGTGACACCGCTGACCAATCGGCATCACCCTGATCTGTTCAGAAAGCATTGCACAGAGACGGGCAGGGATTTTGAATTCCGTTAAACGGAAAAAAATTGTTTTTAAAAATAAATGTAATGACATATTAATGAAGCTGCATTCATTTTGTTACTTTTCTATCCGCCTGAGGTTCAGTCTTAAGTTTTCTGGTCATGTAGAGTGATGAAAATTGTAAACCGGATTTGGGTGATGAGGATAACACAGAGGATCCACGTTCAGGTGTGTATATGTTCAGATTTTCTCGAATTGTTCTATGATGTTATCTGGCTTCTGCGTCCTTTCTCTTCCAGTCTACTTTCATTGGAAGGCTCATCAGTAAAAGAGGCAGGTGGGCATTGACCGGGGGTTCTGACGTAAGGGTATGGATTTCCTATGACCGCTGCCAGGGGGACAATATTTGTATATTTACTGCTAATTAAGCTGTAAAAAGTCTATGAAGACGCAGCACATGAAATCAGTGCAGCCTGCCAGGGTCTGCTGGATAATGAGCTGTCCCTGGGCTCTGCTGGGATTCATTCACAGCTGTCCATCTGTTCAGTGTGGCCCCACATCAGCCAGCCAGCGTGCACTGTATGGGCCCCGGTGACAGGGGGACCTTATGGCGTGCTTGTTTCCAGGGACACATTACTTCTGAGCTGATATATTCAGGTGTGCTGTGTTCCAGTATTGTCTGTAATTAAAGCCATAATCCAATTAGGACAAATAAACTTTGTGCATTAATACTAATAAACAACCACAAACATTTTTTATGTAGATTTTATTACATCTAAAATGGTAAGGTACTAAAAAGTAGGGACATTTCCCGGGACAAATGTTAGAACATGAGATTGTCCCCGAGTGTCATGGATGGTAGGCAGCTATGATATGGTGAGGATGGTGATGGAGATTATTAGGCTATACGTCATACATGTCTCCTCTGGGATCCAGTGCCAGGTCTGCTTTCTGGTGTGCTGCCGCCGGCACTTTTGGGTTTAACTATGACTACAGTGCACCCCGAAGCATCTTGTGTTGTCTAGTAAGCCTAGGATGCCCCATCACTCCAGTGCAGCACCAAGCGTTCTGTATCATCTAGTTATCCCAGTGTGCTCTGTGACTCCAGTGCATGCCAGGACATCCGGTGTAATCTAGGGACCCCATTGTGCTCTGTGCACCCTGTGACTTCAGTGCATGCCAGGACATCCTGTCTCATCTAGTGACCTTAGCGTGCTTTCTGACTCCAGTGCATACCCAGGGCATCCTTTGTCGTATAGTGACCCCATTGTGCTCTGTGCTCCCTGTGACTCAGTGCATGCCAGGGCATCTTGTGTCTTATAGTGACCCCATTGTGCTCTGTGCACCCTGTGACTGCAATGCATACCGGGGCATCCTGTGTCATATAGAGACCCCATTGTGCTCTGTGCACCCTGGCTGTGACTCCAGTGCATATCGGGGCATCCTGTGTCATCTATTGACCCAGTGTGCTCTGTGCCTCCAGGGCATTCTGTGCCATCTAGTGACCCACGTGCTCCCTGTTACTACAGAGAACTATAGAGCATCCTGTATCTTCCAGTGAGCCCCATGTCTTCCGCGCACCCTGTGTCATCTAGTGACCCCAGTATGCTCCAGTGAGTGCACCCCAGAGCATCCTGTGTCTTCTCGTGACTACAAGTACGCCCTCTGTGCTACTGTTTCTCCCTTTGCCAGTGTGCTTCCAAGCATGCCCTGTGTTGCCCACTTACTTCTAGTGCATCCAGTTGACTTCCATGACACCTGTGACCCCACACAGCATCTGATATGCTTCTGCTAGACAGCGATTACAATTAAAACCTTTGTCTGGGAAACTGTATTGAGGAATGCACCTGATTTTAGCAGTACATGCATTCATATATATAATACAGCATGATTGATTTTCAGAGGGGTGCCAGCTCATTGATTTTTTCAATGTTCAACTATTTTCTAGATCCATGAGAAATGTTGAAAAATCTTTCATTAAATAATTGAAATCCTAATATTAAATAAACCTTGAACTAAAAAGCAATGCCATTTTATTTAAGCACCCACCCCCCCTTTTTTTCCCCCTGTGCACAAATGCTGCAATAAAATTAAAATTAGAACTTTGGGGAAAAGATAGCAAATCTATTTACTGTAGCCCATCTCCTGCCTGCGGCATCCAGGCAAGGGTGATGTCGCCATACTTTTCGCAAGATCCTGGAGAATGCAGAGTACCCTAGATCGCACTAGATGATGATTGTGCACAGTGCTGGAGCGTCGTCTTAAAAGATCTGGGCTACTTGCCATTCCCAAAGATGTTGTCAGAAGGACTACAGAAGTTGGGGTTATGCCCCGTACATTCCCGTCAGAATAAACTCCAACGGTTTTTCCGACGGAATTCCGCTCAAGCTGTCTTGCATACGCGCGGTCACACCAAATTCCGGACGTCGTGAACGCGGTGACGTACAATACTACGACGAGCCGAGAAAAATTAAGTTCAATGCTTCCGAGCATGCGTCGTATTTAGTCCGTCGGAATTGCATCCAGACAAACGTAAATTCCAATTTTGAAATTGAGAACATGTTCTCTATCTAATTCCATTGAAATTTCCGACAGAAAAAGTCAGATGGGGCATACACACAGACGGAATATCCGATGAAAAGCTTCCCTCGGAAATTCCGCTTGTGTGTACATAAGGCATAAGACAAATATATTTACTAACCTTTCCCCACCCCCTTCTCTACTATGTCTAAGGAGGTTGCGGGTGAGTGATGAGAAATGGTAGGCTATTCCAGGGAAGAAGTAATATTTTACGAAACGGACGTAGGGCGGGCGGCGCGCTGTCATTACTCAAGAGCTCCAAACGTTCCCCCAGTGGACGGGTGTCTGGTAATTTGTGTACCGGCCGACACATCAGATTCAAGGCATTTTTTAACTGCATGTTTGTAAGTGCAACATGACTTTTAAGAAATCTTTTTTTAGTCATTTAATGCACTATGTGGCGCTGTTATTGTTTTTTACTTGGTGGGCATTGATGTTGGTGAAGTTTAATCACTTGTGGATAAGACCCAATGTTAAAGCGGGGGTTCACCCTAAAAACAAATTTCTAACATTAGAGCCAGCATACTAAGCACATTTACTGAATGCAGGTTTTTTTTTTTCCTCCTTACATACCGTTATATTGTCATTTTGTCCAGGGCTTCTGGGTTCTGATGACAGTTCCCCTGTCGCACAACGAGCGTCACCAGATTTCCGTAACGAGCCGAGCTGCGAGTCAGCACTATACGGCGCCTGCGCAGTCAGCTCTGTACGGCGGGTGCAGGCGCCGTATAGTGCCGACTCGCAGCTCGGCTATTTCTGGAAATCTGGTGATGCGCGTTGTGCGACAAGGGAACTGTTTCACAAGCTGTCAATCATCTAACCCAAGGATAGGAACACCTAGTCCCGCAGTCATCAGAACCCTGAGGCAGGGATAGAAACGCCCAGTCCCGCAGTCATCAAAACCCAGAAGCCCTGGACAAAATCAGAATATAACGGTATGTACGCAGAAAAAAAAAAAGACCTGCATACAGTAAATGCTGGCTCTAATGTTAGAAATTTATTTTTAGGGTGAACCCCCGCTTTAAGCATCGTATCTGTCTAAACTGCAAGACTGGGAGTGACTACCTTATATATGCTGTTCATGATGACCTGTCAAAGGGATCATGGCGATTTTGGTAAGGAGCCAATCTATTGTTTGGTGGAGGATACATCACTTTTCTTTGGACACATTTTCAACTGATTTTGAAACTGGCATTTCATGTGTTAAACATTTATGGACTTTATTGCTACAATATTTGTTTTATTTATATGTCTATATATATTTTTATTTTTGGTTAATATTTATTGATCTAATGATATGATCTAAAAAAAAAATTGATGTTCATTTATCACTGTTTCACTGTTATTGAGGTTCTTAAGAGTGCTATATAGTGCCCTCTAGTGGCTACCAACCTCTCTTGTTTTTTGGTATATTAGTGATTTATATATACCATCATATACCTCATAGTTTATGATTTATATCCAATATATATCACATAGTTTTGTGCTTCAAACATTTGTTTCACGTGGTTTAGAGGTAGCGCGATTTAAAAATGTTTCACTATTCCAGGGGGACTGGGAGTGGGTACCTGGCAATACTAGGTACCCACTCCCTAAAAAAATAAAGTTCCAAAAGTAGTGGGAGGGGGCTGGAGGATCAGTGGAACTTCCCTTCAGGCTCCATTCAGACCTAGGCGTTTTGTCGCCTGAAGCCCGACGCTGAAGCAGCCTGACATACGCTGGAGGGGAGAATTTACATTGTCGGCTATGGAGATGGTTCACATTTCCACGCCAGACGCCTGAAGCCTGAAACAAGTCCCGGACCCTTTTTTTCAGGCGTATCGGGCGTTCGGCAATAGCCGACAATGTAAACATCACCGCTCCAGCAAAAAGAAAAGGGCAATCGCGGGGACAAAACACCTTTTTTATGTCGCCCAAATACGCTGCTGCCGCAGACGCCTAGGTCTGAATGCAGCCTAAAGTCAACAGGGTTTATTTACTATAGCTGGAGAGTGCAAAATCAGGCTCACTTCTGCATAGAAACCAATCATCTTCCAGGTTTTATTGCCAAAGCTTAATTGAACAAGCCGAAGTTAGAAGCTGATTGGTTTCTATGCAGAAGTGAGCCTGATTTTGTACTCTCCAGCTTTAGTAAATGGACCCCAATGTCTGTAAGAAGCTTTATTTCCATAAACATATTTCAGCAGCCACTAAGACATTGACCATTACAGGTGGAATGTACCTAACATTCCCACAATCTCCAGCAGTTTAATGGCAGATAATCCTGTTTTCCAAACTCTTATTATTTGGGGAGAGGAAGAATTGTAGCATTCGATTCTCAGCTTCCCCCAAATGGAAATACGACAGCGGTTTTATTAAAATTGGCAGCATGTTCTGGCTGTAAATAACCATTAGCATATCCTATTTATTAACCTTCTTTGAAGCCTTCCGACAATGGAGAATACAAATGAGGAATGGCACCTGCCTCCATAAATTCTGTTCTCTTGGTGAGGTTTGACGTTTTCCTTCTGAATTCCGTCTTCATTTTATTGATTTCCAACACACGATTTCTTCCACATCCCCCCACACCTCATCTGTTTGAGAGCCCAATAAAGGATTGGGACAATTGTAAAGGTAGAGCTTGATTTTTATTCTCATTTATCACCAAGAAATGTGCTTTCATGAACCCCACAACACATTATTAATGTGACAACACAAGAATATACACTCTCCGGGCCACTTTCTTAGGTACACCTGTGCGATTGCTTGGTAACACAAATTGTTTATAGGCCAATCGCATGGCAGCAACTCAACAATGCATTTAGGCATCTAGACATGGTAAAGACGAACATGGCTTGGTTGTTGGTGCCAGACGGGTTGGTCCTGAGTATTTATTTAACCACTTAGTCACCGCCCTATAGACGAAATACGTCTATAAGGCAGTTCCTGTACTCTAACAGGACGTCCATGGACGTCCTCCGTTAGAGTCAGGTGTGCGCGCCTGACCGGGCGCGCACACGCAATCACCGGTTCCCTTACCGGGTCCATGGGACCCGCAGCATCGATGATCGCGGTAAGGAGCCAATGGCAGCGGCTCCTTACCACGTGATCGCGCCGTCCAATGATGGCGCGATCACAAATGTAAACATTGCAGGTCATCTCTCTCCTGTCCTCACACCATTGCAGCGTGAGAGAAGAGGAGAGAGATTAGTGCCACCAGTGCCCCCCCCCCAGTGCCACCAGTGCCACCTGTGCCCCACCAGTGCACAACAGTGCCACAACACTGCCACATCAGTGCCGCCTGTGCCCACGAGTGCCGCCTGTGCCCACGAGTGACGCTTGTGCCGCCTGTGCCCATCAGTGCCACCTGTGCCCATCAGTGCCAATCAGTGCTCATCTGCACCCCACCAGTGCCATCTGTGCCCACCAGTGCCATCTGTGCCCACCTGTGCCACACCAGTTCCACCTGCACCACTGCAGTGCCGCCTGTTGTCTTGTTGGGGTCTCAAGAAATGAGAGAAGCTGTCAGTACTTCAGGTGTGATCAAATTGATCAATTTTCAGAAATTGGTACCATAGCTTGTAGACCCTATAACTTTCACCCAGACTAAATAATATCCAATTTTTTTTTTATTTTTTTTTACCAAAAATATGTAGCAGTATACATTTTATGCCAAATTTATGAGGAAAAATTACTTTTTTACAAAATGTTATGATAGAAATAATGAAAAAAGAACGAAAATTTTGTAAAAATATACATTTTTCTTCAATAGCGAAAAAAATAAAAACCGCAGAGGTGATCAAATACCACCAAAAGAAAGCTCTATGTGTGGGAAAAAAAGGACAAAAATTTCATTTGGCTACAGTGTTGTATTACCGAGTTATTGTCATTCAAATTGTGAGAGCACCGAAAGCTGAAAATTGGTCTGGTTATTAAGGGGGTTTAAGTGCCCAGTGGTCAAGTGGTTAAAAAAATGCTGATCTACTGGTATTTTCACACACAACCAATCTAGGGTTTACAGAGAATGGTCCAAAAAAGAGAAAATATCCAGTGAGTGGCTGAAAATGCCTTGTGGATGTCGGAGGAGAATGGGAAGGCAACACGCGAGAATTGCAGAAAATAAATCCATGTCCCTTTTCCAAAGTCACACTGTTCCAAAACTTTGGACAATACATGGTGGTGCTATTAAGAATTAATGGCCACACCCCAGGTCTGCTAAAGGGCAACGCGTTTCTGTACATGTTGGGAAAGCATGTGACTTTGTACGTATACCCAGCCAACCTGCACTAGTGTAAACCTAGCCTAAAGATCATAGGTGGAGTTCAGCATTACAACACATGTTAAGTGACCACCTGTATAATTTGCATACTGGGAAAAAAGGCCCAGTGGACCATTTATAAGATGCTCATAAAACATACCTTGATATCATCTGTGGATAATCTTTTTTAATGATTTTTTTTATTTATTTTGTATTCTTTATAAATAGAATTTTTTTTTTTTTATATATAGAATCTGGCAGATATTTGAACATTCCTGATTAATGATACATTGTAACATTGTAAGAAGTAGCCACTCTCCTAGTTACATTGTATTCAAGTTTGGATCCCATTGTCAGTCAGCATCACACGTCTTTGCAGACACGCAATGATTAATGTATGATCTATATTGTATGGATTTATGTATAAGCACTGCTCACATATTCACCGCAGTGCTCCATGTGGGTCCCTGTCCTCGCCTTTGCCGGCGATAATGAAAACGTATCATTTCTTGTACAAGCTGCCCCTGTGAAGGACGGGAATTAAACTGGAAAAGGCAGCTGCATGGCTCAGGCCTGACACAGGGAAAGAGATGGCAACATGAGAAGGGAAATGAATTCTCCTGCACAGGCGATCGGATGGAGTCATAGAAACAATGAGGAGCTTCTGATGCAGGACGTAGATTTTCAATTTCGAGATCTGTGGCTGAAAGTAAACACATGTGAATATTTTCAGCCTTATTATAGGAAAATGGCAGATCTGCAGGGGCGGCGAATGACGGGCAATTCGCCACCTGTTTGTAGCGCTCTGCTACAACTGAAAATAGTCACACTGCATCGCGTTTATATATTTACTAGTAAACGTCGTTTTTTGGAATTATTTTAGGTATCTTTCACAGCATTATATAGAGATTAAACTCAAAAACTACTCGTTCAATCACTGTGATATCATCAACTGCTAATTTGCAGCAGTTGGAGGACATACATTATATAAGAAAGAACTGAAACGTTGTGCTTATTGAATTCCCCTTCAATAAGGGGGGGGGGGGCGGCCCGCACTTAGTGGTGACAACGGGCCGCCGCTAAACACTGTGCAAATTGTAGTATATAACGCAGTATATACATTTACCGCGCTACTCGAATAACACACAAAAATGGCAACCAACACAACTAAATAAGGTCAATTTAGCAGGAGACAAACAAGAAAAAAATGTGTAGCGCTAGATTTGGTAATAAATGATGAAAGTGTGATGAGTGATCAGCACAAAAATAAAAAACATAAACAAAATTGCCACCGATAGTGTTCGAAAGAGTGTCTATTGTGTTAGAATAGACACAGACTGTCCGTCTTCATCCGATTCCCCATAGGGGAGAGCGGAGGAGAGACAGGGCGGTCCCTGCACACTGTGCGGGAACCGCCCTGTCCGCCGACAGCTGAGCGGGGATCCCTGCTGAGCCAACGGACACACACGGAGCGGACCGAAAAACGGTCCGCTCCGTGTGAAAGGAGCCTTAGTGTTTCCAGATGATCCACCACCGATAAGAATGATGAAAGGCTTACCAGATGATATAGACCAAAATAAGCATATACTTATTAGGTCAGGCATGCTTAAAGGACGTCATAGATATAAAATCACATCCAAAAGGTCATCCAAAGTAGTGGAAAAACTCAAAGACCCAGATTAGGAAAAAAAGGAAATAAAAATGCACATAGCATAAATCTGGATAAGAATTTACTGAGCAAAAAAATAAAAGTAATACACTCACATTTAAATGAAGATGCGCATGGATTAAGACAGGCAGTAGGGTCAAGTGTTCCCCGACGTTTCGTTTTCTAAAATATCCTCATGGGTACTTTTATTTTTTTGCTAAGTAAATTTTTATCCAGATTTACGCTATGTGCATTTTTATTTCCTTCTTTTTTTCCTAATCTGGGTCTTCTGAGTTATCCACTACTTTGGATGACCTTTTGGATGTGATTTTATATCTGATCTCTCTTCACTCTGGTCTGGTGTGTCACTACACGGTCCCAACATTGGAGTCTATCTGCAGAGAATCTATGACGTCCTTTAAGCGTGCCTGACCTAATAAGTATATGCTTATTTTGGTCTATATCATCTAGTAAGCCTTTCATCATTCTTATCGGTGGAGGATCATCTATCTGGAAACACTAAGTCACGACTTCATTGATCCTGATGGATTCTTCAGAGACTATTCTAACACAATAGACACTCTTTCGAACACTATCGGTGGCAATTTTGTTTGTTTTTTATTTTTGTGCTGATCACTCGTCACACTTTCATCATTTACTACCAAATCTAGCGCTACACATTTTTTTCTTGTTCGCCGCTAAACACTGTACTTTATTGCTTGTAGTGGATCACTATACAAACCCTTACTGGCCCTGTGCCATCCTAACTTGCCCTATACCACCCTAACCTGCCACTATACCACCCTATATTACTTTAACCTGTCAATATACCATCCTATAATATAATTTACAGGGGCCGGTTTGGGGTGCACCTCGTGACTGTGTGCTTCCTGAAGGGTGCTGGGCAGCCTAGACAGGAATGGGGGGTGACACCATGTTTTACCGTGCCAGGTGACACCAACCCTAGTGACGCCACTGGTTAGAAACCAACTGAAAATCACATTCAGTGTCTTCTGTGATCTTTGGCGATGAATTACTCCACAGTACATGCATCTACAGAGGTCAATTGGGGCTTGCTTCAAATATCTTAACACTTTTATTAGTAGGATTGTCCCGATACCGATACTAGTATCGGTATCGGGACCGATACCGAGTATTTGCGCGAGTACTTGTACTTTTTTTTTTTTTGAGTGCGGGTGGAGAGGGGGTGGAGAGCGGAGCAGAGCAGTCCTCGTATGGGGGAGAGGAGAGCTGCTGCCGCCTTGGACAAAAACAAGTAAATCCCCCCCCCCCTTCCTCCCGCCGCTGCTGACATCTACTTACTATGCGCTGGGGGAATACAACAGCTGTCATTTGCATTTGAATAGCTGTGTTTCCCCGCCGCGCCGACAAGTATAGCCCCTCCCTCTTGCCCACAAACTTTGATAGACAGGTCACCCGTCGGACAGGTGATCTGTCTATCAAAGTGCCATGGCTGAACTTAGAGGGACATGGCTGCATTTGGGGACACAAGGCTGCATTTGGGGACACAAGGCTGCATCTAAAAAAAAAGTATCGGTATTCGGTATCGGCGAGTACATGAAAAAAAGTATCGGTACTTGTACTCGGTCCTATCGTATCGGGACAACCCTACTTATTAGAATATTTAAATATTGTCAAGTCTGGGCAAAGGTGCAATTTCATTATGACGTAATTACTCAATGGACACTCTGCAAAAGAGTGTCCATTGAGTGTCCACTGACTCTTTAAAAGTAAAAATTTACATAGGCCAACTTTCAATCATGGTGGCTCAGCGTGAGCCGACTCCTTGTCAGTGTCCGGGTTTGGCTGCATATTACTAAAATGCAAAAATCCTGGGAGGCTGGAGGAGTCGGACTACTCAAGCTGTCTCCAGACATTTGGGGTTTTTCGTAATTCAAGGTGATAGTCTAGGGGAGCCCACACACGTTTGGATATGATTGTTTCATAATCTAGTCATTTAGTCCATCAAAAAAAAATCCAGTATGATAGCTTGTACTTTTTTTATGTGGTTTTGTATATAAAGATTTAAAAATTTGAATCCAGTAGATTGGTCATAATTTTGATCAAAAACTGAATCAATTTAAACAAACAGCAAACACCTGTTGGGGGTGGGGGGAAGTATTTGCCAATTTATTGAAAATTCCAGTTGAGTCTACAAAAGTTGTGGCAGAGTTTGTGGTATGGTTTTATACCTACAACACCTGCTAAATAACCTCCTGTCTCTATTCCTTTAGGTAAATCCTAAGTTTGTTTAAACCCAGCCGGGTTAGAATGTTTCAGCAGCAAAGTGTCCCTGGAAATGACTTTCTAAATGTTGGAGACTCTGTCCATCCTATAATGTATGCAGTCATTAACATTCTTATACGAATGTTTCAAGTCTCTGCTCATTATTCTGCTCATTAATATGGTTAGGCTTGCATGTTTTTACTCCATGCAGTCACTTTGGCTGGAGATCGGGTCCCGAGGGGCCCAAACCAGAGTTCCAGCTTCTCATTTCCTAGTCAAGATCGGGGAAGGATTAACGAGAACTGGTCTGAAAATGAGCGTAAATGTTAGGATCGCCTGCTGCATATAAATCAGGCAAGGGCTTATAGTATGTGATCGGGAATAATGAAGAGCGGAGTACGCTTAACCAGATCTAGGGAGCAGTTGCGGCTGGTGGTTTTTTTGGGGGGCGGCAAATAACCACCCTGCTGGTCAGTCCCTGGCACTTACCCCATCTAGGCATCAGGCATCAAGCAGCGGTTAGCGGCTCCTGTGTCCCTTTCCTCCATCATGGCGACTGTGCGTCTCCTCCCCTCCTCCTAGGTGTCAATAGGATTGCCTATCCTTTCAGCCAATCGGGTGATGGGTCTCAGACCCGCTTACTGATTGGCCGGGAGGAGGATCAGTGTTAGAATAGCAAATTATTAATTTTCTATTCTAACACACCTGGGTGAGCTGTGAGCGCATTCTCTGTGCCCGAGCCCACCCTATTTTGAAGCCTATTAAAACCTTTGGCTCTAATCCGTGCTTCACAAAAACACCCCCGTGGAGACCGCCCCTGCCAGTCACTTCAATGGCACTTTATGAGAGACTGTGTATTTGTGCGGCTGTCGGGAGTAGGTAGGGGCCGCCCCCCGCAAAAAGCTGTCCTAGGCCTGGGCCGACGAGGATGGGTGGGCTGGCTCTTGGGAGGAGTTATGCAAATATAGAAATACCTTGATGGTTGGATGTCGGTCAGGAGAAGTGGGTGTTTCTAGGCAGGCTACATTGGATGTGAGCTGCTCAGGCTGTAAAGGGGTGTTAATCCTAAACCCACCTCTAAGCCAGGCCAGAGAAAGGAGCTTGTCCCGGTTCCAAACTTCAATGCATAGTGAATGGACACCGTCTAAGCCGCACATCCACGCAGACCCTTTGTGGTTAGGTATATGGCAACTTCAGCCTGGTCTCCCACCAGGTCACGCCACCAACGTGTTTTGCTCCCTCCTCTGAGCTTACTCATGAGAATGGGAACTCCAAGAGTAAAGTTTTTTTTTTCTTGACATCATCAGCTGCCGCATAAGTTAGAAAGAAAGTATCAGGTGTGTAAATACTTACCTGGCAGGGGAGACACCATGATCATGAAGGTGGTTCTCCCAGGGCGAGGCTCGGCCATTGCACTCCGGCTGTGCTGATCGTGGTGTTTTCCCTCCCATTGCTCGGCCTTTTGGCTAAGATCAGGTGTGGTACCCGTCCTTATCAGTTGTTAGAGGAGCGCTGAAGCACCTCCTATTTGTGGAGGGTGGATGCAATCCAATAACGTCATTGCACCTGGAAGGGTGGTTTCAGCAGGGACTATGCCGTGCTGCCCGACAGATACTGGGGGCCGGCCAATGGTTGCGTCTGAACCACCTGGAAGGGTGCTTCTGGTGAGGATGGGTGGCTGTGCCTGGTCTGGTCTTTTTGCCGGGTTTTAGTCTGGCCTTCTGGCTGGCTGGTGTAAGTGCTATCTCTGTCAGAGATCTGGTACGAGGAGCTGGAACTGCCCTGGGATGAGACGGGGTAGGGCCATGCAAATCCTGCTGGGTTGACAGGGAGTCTGGAAGGGTTAGTATTGGTGGAGGCTGCTAAATGGGGGCAGCTTTCCCCCAAGAAAACCTTGAAGGGCTCTCTATCTGGCAGGGGTGGAGGGCTGCCCTGGCCGGTCGGGGGGTTGGATTTGGAACAGGAAAGCCTATGGTGCATGTGCCCCTGGAGTGGCAGTCCAGGGGTGTCTGAGAATCACTGTGAGTGAGGGTCACTTTGATTTAAAGACACCATGGTCACTGCACCAGCTACACGTTTTTTTAGCACCTGCCTCCTGGGCCGGGCCTTTTGGCCAGGACCGGAGGAATTTTTTATTCCTGGCCGGAGGGCCTGGTCATTGTTGAACACAATGACCACGTCTTTCACTCTCCTCTCCACTATCCCTTTCCCCCACTTTATTTAATTTATTGCCTATGTTTGTCACGTTTTTGTCTTTTTTTGTTTGTGCACGTTTTGTACACAGTGTGATTAGTAGGGTGCCGGTCCTCGGGCCAGCCCTGAACGTCTTGGGAGTGGGTGGACATGGCCTTTTGGCTTAGTTCGCCTGCTCTCATGGGGTTTCCCTTCGGGGGAGTCCCACCTAGTACTTGGAGGATTCTGTTTCGGCAGTCCCTCCAAGGAAGTTGGGTCCGTGTCGGCTTCGGTTGCTCGGACCACAGTACCTCAGTCCCCATCTGGAGCCTAACGCCCCGGGGGGATCAGGGTTTGGGTCCCTTCTGCACAGGAGGACCACTTGACGTTGCACCCGTCTGCACGTTTTTGTGAACACTCTTTGTGTGTGCACATTTTTTCTGCACCGGGTGGAGTTTTTTGAGTGTGTTTCACAGGCTTTTCAAAAAAAAAAAAAGTGTGTAAATCTGGTCTTAAGAATTGAAGCCAATAAGGCTCCAAATGCAGACACAGTGGTTATCTATCTTGAAGACCAGATTTTCACACACCTGATACTTTTTCTCCCTTATACAGCTGCCGATGATGCTTAAAACCCAGCTTCACTCATGGAGTTCCCAAGCATCTCATCCCATCCCCATAATCAAGCTCCGAGGGGTGGAGCAAAACATCTTGGAGGCGTGGCCTAGTAGGAGACTAGGCTGAGGTTGCCACATACCTAACCGCATCGGGTTGGCAATGGATGTGCGGTTTAGAGGATATCCTTTCACTAGGCTACATTGGCATGTCATTGCTAGGCAACTGAGCTGTGGCCATGACATTCCCTGTACACAAAGGGGCAAGTGTGCTCCTGAGATAATTTACTTAATTTTCGTATACACCTGTTCTCCATGCTGATCCTGGTCAGGGTTGGTATGATCTTCTACGTGGCTATATTAGGCCAATAAGATCAAAAGCATGCCGCCTCTTTGCATATGTGCAGATGCGAGGTGTGGGAATTCCTTGGCCCTAAACAAGTAAAAAAGGCACAAACCACAGGTTCCTCAAGTAGTGGTACCCAATAGTCCAAGGGCAAAGGTAAGAAGGTGTGTGTGTGTATATATATATATATATATATATATATATATATATATATATAGATATATATGCACACATAGAACTATATGGCAGGGTATCAGTTCCTTGGCCCAGCACTGACAGCTTCGGATAAACATGGGTTTGGGCCAAACGCAAGCTCACCCCTACTTGTCAGCTGTGCTTCTGCTTACTAGTTCTGCATAGTGACCGTGTTTCATTATAGCAGACATTCAACAAGGATGCTAATTGCATTTGCCCATTATAGTCACTAGAGGGCGAAGCTACAAATCTGTATCAGTGATCGCTTGTAATATGATACAACAAATGTAAAACTGCCCAGTAAATGTTGCAGCTCAAAATACGTATTTTCTGAAAATACGCAAAGCTTTTCCTTTAGGTTTTCTCTCCTTACTGCAGAGAGCAGCCCAGCCTTTGAATACTGCTAATACAAGCAGACTGAAATAATGAAGGACAATGTGAATTATTAACTAGGAGTAAAGCAATAGCTCTCATAGGGGGTATTTTATGGCAGTAGAGGGACACAGAGGTGGCTGAAGGGGAAGAATATGAGACTTAACCCTTTCCTGGCCTGCGCAGGAATCCGCTCTCTATTTGCCATGCCAGGAGAAGGGATTAAGGAGGTTGGAAGGCTTCCTATCTCTGTTTTAGCTGCTCATCCTGGCCCAGCCGTCGGGTCCAACTCTAGGAAAGGGCGCCGTGCTGCTTGCTGGCTAAAGACTTATTAATTAGAGCTTAATCTCCAGCAGATAGGATTGTGAGAGGTGTCACTCAGACTGGCAGGAGGTGGGGGGGCTGCTGGCAGGGAGACAGCGGGTAGGAAGACAAGTCAATACCTCTTAGTGGGATCATACATTTCCTTGGAAACATCCTGCACTGGGCAAACATTTGAATAATTTACCTTTTTATCCTGTGCGCTGCTCTGTCTGTGCCAAACAGGTTCCAACCACCGGACGGCGGCTTCAGCAAATTAATAGAGAGCTTCAAAGGGAAAGGATGTTTGAGGGCTCTGGGGAGTTTTCGGGTGTTTTTTGTGTGTATTTTTTTTTTTTTGAAGCAGATTTTATTATATCATTTTACTAAACTTGTCAGGCAATTTAAACTGAGCAGATGATGTCAAAATAAGAAGTCGATTAGACATATAGGCAGCCGAAGTCCTATGTAATTCTTGATATTCATGCTTATTCATACCTATGCATGCGTCTTTGTGCCTGCTGATTTGCAATAGTGTGTGGAATGCATGTTGCAGTCGTTTTAATGGCACTCCAAAGCACATACATACAGTAAAAAAAAAAAACACAGCTTCCCCTTTGTGCACTGCAATGCATAAAGAATATATGCACCCAGGCCAACCGAGCCCACCTTGAAGGGTCTTACCTGCCTCCACTAATCCTTTGTAGAAAGACTTGTGTTTCTAAGCCTTTAGCCTTGAAGAAGGGGTTTAATCCCCAAAACACATTGGATATTTTCTGTATACATTAACCAAGTTTTTAACAACCATAAGCACTTTTTACAACCTCAGTTTCTGAGGTTTTACCCCCTTTCTTACCAGACCATGTTTACGAACTTGGTTACTTAATAAAATAAAAGGTTTGGGACTTTAAATGAGGCAATTAATAACACAATTGTAAAAAGTAATAGACACATTTATTAACATGGGCAATGAAGACCCATAACACCAAGTAGGTACATAAAGGACAAAATCCTGAACATGCAGAACACAGCAAATTAGCAAGATAAAATATAAATACTGTATATACTCGAGTATAAGCCGAGGCCCTAATTTTACCACAAAAAAATGGGAAAAGGTATTGACTCGAGTATAACCCTAGGGTGAGAATGCAGCAGCTACTTACTGTGCCCATTCTCGCTGTGCCCATTGCAGCCTTACTGAGCCCATTGCAGCTTTACTGTGACCATTCTCACTGTGCCCATTGCAGCCTCAGTGTACCTGTATTCTTGACAGGCTGCGGGCATCCATTTAGCAAAAGTCACAGCTTCCTCCTGGTTCCGTTACATGATAGTCAGTGTACCTGTCGGGTTGGGGGCGTCCATTTTTCAAAAGTCGTGGCTTCCTCCTGGTCCTTAAAAGGCGTTTGACACTATGTTCTTCTACCGCCTATCACGGAGGTCCTCTCATCCTCGGACTCCGTTTCCCAGCAGACACTGTTTTCAGTGTTCCGCCAATCACGGACCTTCTTTCATCCAGAGGACATCCATGATAGGCGAAAAACACTGAACACGGTGTCTGCTGGGAAAGTCTGAGGATGAGAGGACCTCTGTGATAGGCGGTAGCAGAACACAGTGTCAAATGCCTATCGTGGCACAGGAGGAAGCTGCGACTTTTGAAAAATGGATGCCCGCGACTCGACAGGTACACTGACTCAAGTATAAGCCGAGGGGGGGTATTTTCAGCCTTAAAAAAAGCCCTAAACTCGGCTTATACTCGAGTATATACGGTACCTGAAAAATAGGACCATATAGGACAGTAAATACAATGTCAAAAACCACATATGCAATATAGGTGGGTGTGGTAGGGTAACCATAGTGGATGGAAATGAGATATGGTAATGTCATGTATAAGCTGGCAGCTGCATCCTGTAACGCATTTCATCGACAAATCCGACTCATCAGGAGCGGATGCTGCATAGTCTGTAAAGAAAAATATGTAAGATAAAAAGTAAAAAAAAGGTATCTGTAATGGTCGAGATCAGGAGTGTCAAACTAAATTTCATTGTGGGCCGCATCAGCATTATGATTGCCCTTTAAAAGGGCCGGTTGTATCTGTAAGATTAGATGTCCAACGCATCCCCTCCCTTTACATTAGATGTCAAGAGCCACCCCACCATCAGAATTTGAGTCCCCCACTCTCCCCTACATCAGTGTACCCCCCTTTCCTTATGCTGCTGCTGGGAAGCAGCTGGATGCATTGCTTGAAAGCAGAAAGTAAGGTTCTGGGGTAGGACCAGAGGAGGGCTGGAGCTCTCCTGCAGCTACTGGAGAGGTGTGGGAGCCACATGACATGACCTGGAGGGCCGGATTCGGCCCTCGGCCTTGTGTTTGACACCTGTTGTCTAGATGGAAAAACATGTTTTAAAAAATATAGGAAAATTAATGGTCTGATTCAAAAGACTTGCATCCCATTATGGGTTCAACCTGAACAGTACTCCCTCCCACATCATACCAGGCCATTCGGGTATGGTACGGATTTTAAGAGGAACCTCACACCAAAATAAAAAAAATGGAGTCCCCCCTCAAAATCCATACCCTGAGGGACCCCATGTTGGTTTTTTTTCAGAATTTTTTATTGCCAGCATTTTTTTGTTTACATTTCAGCTCTTTGTGGGGAAGCCCGCTGGCAGCTGATGAGTCATTGGTTGTCAAGGACACGGCGGCCCACTCTCTAACCAGCTATTTTTTACATAAAATTACAATCGGTTGATAATTTTTCGACCTATCTGAATTCAAATCGTGATGAAAATTTTGAATTTGTTAGAAAACAAATAAACAAAACGAAATTAAATGCATTTCAACTAAATTTGTCACTATTTCATTCGGAGATTCGGATGCATCCGAATAACCCAAAATGTTTTGTACTGAAACGATTTGCACCCGTCTAGAAAATTGTGAGCCAAGCAGAGGCTGCATTCATTCCAAAGGTTGTGTGTACAGAGCCATTCATCTCTGCTGTGAAATTCTATCATTTTCTGAATTGGCAGCATCACCAGACTTTTTCTACATCTGTATTCATGGGTAAAAATAAAGAAAGAAGTGTAGCGCAAACATTAAATAGAAATGGTAATAAACATGATTATAAATGGAATGGTATTAAACATGTGATCCCTTCACCAGTAAAGATGGGTACTCTCACCTCAAACGGAGACCTAAGTTTTACCAAAGGTCTAATAAGCTTAAAATCAAATGGTAGGAAATCCGGATAACTCAGGGGTCAGGAACCACTCCACATCACTCGTTGTTGTCCCGAGTTTTCGCTTGAGCTGCCTACTTTACGGTGTTGCATGCCTTTTAACTACATCCAAATATGTGAGTAACCTGCACTTCCTGACGTATTAAAGTCCTCTGGTTTTTACGGAAGCTCTTAGATTTCGTTTTTATTTCTTTGTATACATGCTTGTTCGGTGGTGCCATTGAGGATATCTATTTATCACCTGGTCCTACGGCTGAATATTATGCATCCCTGAGTTATCCGGATTTCCTACCATTTGATTTTAAGCTTATTAGACCTTTGGTAAAACTTAGGTCTCCGTTTGAGGTGAGAGTACCCATCTTTACTAGTGAAGGGATCACATTCAGAATTGATATTTGTTTACCAGTCACGTGGTGAAGATTTTCCCCTTATTTGGTCGCAGGATTTTTACTCTTCATAATTATATATTCTTTTGGACATTTTTTCCTTTCTTTGTTTTCACATTTATGAGTATGTTTAATACCATTCCATTTATAATCATGTTTATTACCATTTCTATTTAATGTTTGCGCTACACTTCTTTCTTTATTTTTATCTACTATTGGGATTTTGTGAATGTCCTTTTTTGGTGTTTAGCTTGCATTCATATGAAATATACTCTGGTAGTTATTTCATTCTTACATTTATTAGTACATTTTTGATATATTATTTTCTCTATTTTTGCGCTGAGTGCACCCCTCACTTTTGTTGTATTCATGGGTGTCCGCTCCATAGGGCAAGGGGGGGCAATTGACCCCCTCCTGGAAAATCGAGAAGGTGTTGAGTCTCGCAGCTGTGGGCTGTCTGAGCAGTCCTGGGCTGGATGTCACACAGGCACAGCGAGCAGAGTGAAGCCGCCTCCCCCTCCAGTTTTTATGTGTACACAGGGGGAGGGAACATGCTGCCGGTGCCGTGCTCATGGCTGATCTGAGGTACTGAATGGGATGGGGGAGGGGGGTCCGTCTGTGCTGAAGGGGAGGCTTTGTGCTAAATGGGGGGTCCACCTGTGCTGAATGGGGGTCTGAACTGATGGGGGGGTATGTGCTGAAGGGGGGTATGTGTTGAAGGTGTGGTCCATCTGTGCTGAAGGGGGGTATGTGTTGAAGGGGGGTTCATCTGTGCTCAAGGGGGTATGTGTTGAAGGGGGTCCATCTGTGCTGAAGGGGGGGCCTGTGCTGAATGGAGGGGTCTGTGCAGAATGGGGGGGTCTGTGCTGAACGGGGGGTCCATCTTTGCTAAATGGAGGGGTCAGCCACTATCGGGGCACTTTTAACCTCTGCTAGCATTTGAAGAAATGGTTGAATGTGACTGTGTATCGCCGCTGCCGAAGCGCCCCCCTGAAAAAATTTCAGCGGACTCCCATGTATGTATTAATATTAATTTTCATTATTACCTAGTGATAAAGATGTACTAGCAGTTCATTAGCTATCCAGGCAGTATACATTGTGTAACTGATGATCTTGTTATTCTGCCCCTAGCCTGATTTCCATGTTTTAATTATCACAGTGGTCTCCAGGCTGGTTATTGTGTTACCAGAGCAGCAATATGAGCCCAAAGACCCCCCTGAAAGAGCCTGGCGGGTGATCCCCTCCTAATCCCACTATTTATCCAATTAATTCTACAGCTAAATAATTATATCGCAGATTAATCATTTATGAGATTGTTGTAGCCATGAATTCCAGTACAAGTAACTGAGAAGCGATATGGCAAATTTCTCTTCCATCATCATATTGTGGAATGGGAAAACATTTTTGATATTTTTCAATATTTCATTGGTCGTGTGTCTATAAGGCAACCTTGAGCACGGCATTTATTGTACAGACACATTGTTGGGCCGCATAAAAATATCTGATGATAATACAGATATACATAGATATACAAAGGCACATAGATATATAGAGACACATAGATATACAGATCTATAGTTACACATAGAGACACATAGATATACACATGGATCCAATGAAAAAAATATTTTGGATCTAGTGGATAAATGACTTGAAAGATATGTAAACCTAACATTTCATATTCCTGATATTTGACTGCTGTAACATTTACTTGTATGAAACCGTATTCTGTTCTCTTTTTTATTGCTTCCTTTGTGTGAAATCCCTGATGTTCCTGCCAGTTCCTCTGCTCTCCTGATTTAAAACTGACCACCCTAGACATGAGAGCACAGCTTGGTCGGTTTTCTGGCTGTGGTGGGAGCTAATCCAATGGTCACACGTGTGCTGACATGCCCCCTCTGCACAGACTCTCACTGGAAAGATCAATGTGTTGCTGTTTCTGCCTATTTAAACAAGGCAGCGCTCCGTCCTGTCACAGTGATGTGCTGGATTTTGTTTCCCTGCACAGCAGCAATTCATTGATGAAAGTGACTAGTAGAGTCCATTCCGAATATAAGTATATCGTCAATATACTGTATCTACACCAAAGCGTGACATGGCACCGGTAGCTCGACAATGTATCCCATTATAACATTTCTTGTCCTCCCCCCTCGGTACAGTTTACCCTATGATGGGGCACACAGTCCCCATCACCATGTCCTGCACCTGGAACTAGTGAGAACCATGAGACGTAAATGACTTATGCCTCAGGGTAAACGTAAGCATATGCAGAATGAAATTATTATATGATGTAATCTCAATGCTGCTTTCACTAAGGAAAGATGCTATCACTGATATACCATTATTTTAAAGTATGATAATGTCTTTTTATTTTTTTCCTTTTTATTTTTTTTAACTGTGATTCACCATTTTGAATCAGAATTCAAAGTCCCATTTCTCTATGGTATTGAGGGGATGGTGCCTCTAATGGAAAATGTATTACTAATTTCCCTCCACCTGAATCTTCTCTTGTAAACCCTTACACACCACTTTTATCTACAGGTAAGCCTAAGGCCCCATACACACGAGCAGACAGATTTGTTCAAATCGGTCGGACAGACCGATTTGAACAAATCTGTCTGCTGGGGACGTATTGGTTTGATCGTGTTCACACGATCAAACCAAAATCCCCGCCGGCAGACGGCGCGCTGACGTGGCGGTGACGTTGACGCCGCCACGTCACCGCACCGAGAAGTAAAACACTTCCGCGCATGCGTCGAAAACATTCGACGCGTGTGCGAGAAGACATTTCTGCTGGTTAGCGTACTAACCAGCAGACATGTCAGGCGGACGGGTTCCCAGCCAACAGATTTAAAAGCATGTCTGCTGGGACGGTCGTGCCGACCGTTTCCAGCAGATAGATTTGATTGTGTGTACGCGGCCTCAGGCTTACCTATAGGTACCGTGTATATCTCCTACGCTTGTACAGTTTGGGAGATATCCCCTGTATCAGCTAGTGCCGTTTCCTCAGCAGTCATGCCGTTACCGGTGGCTCCCGCGTGCATGCGTCTATGGCCAGCTTTATGTTTATAGTTTGGGTTAGGGTTGGTATTACTTTTTATTGTTCTAGGTTTCTGGCACAAGGACAGGATAGATTAAAGGAATTTCTCTTACTTCTAAAAACCTTCTTTATTTTGCCTTTGCCATTGACCCCAGTGCCTTCCCAATTTCACCAAATTGTCCTCATTTACAAACAAATTTTGGCAAATCAAAAATTCCCAATTACATTCATCTTTTTTTCTCGTGTTGGAAGTTTAATTTGTCCTTAAAGACTGTACTAAAACTGCCGGTCACAAGGTATTTATTGTGCAGAATTACAGAATTTTTAATTTTTTTTTATACAAATGTGAATATTACCATGTCTTGTCAGTATAATTCGAGGCAGTTCAGTTAATGTTGGACGTGTGCCACAGAGATATGTGATAAATAAAACATCAACGAGGACAACATGACCTCTCCATGCAGCAATTACCTAATATCTTCTATTTTACAGTCATCCATATGTCAGTTATAGGGATGAGCAGAGGAATTTGGGGAAATTTCACTCCAGTTTTGCTCCTGGAGCTGCTTAGGTGATATTTTCTTGGGAAAACAACTTTTTATTTTTTAAGTGTGGGGGGGGGGGGGGTATTTAGAATAGTTTATTTCATTGAATGAGTGTTCATTATATAATTTTTTTTCTTTCTTTTTTTTTTTGCATTGTTATTCATGTACTTTCAGTTTAGGATTCCAGGATAGAAGAAATGATCTTCTGTGAACCTCAGAACCTCCAAACCTCAGGAGGCAAATACATCTGACCTCCAGTCTTCCCTTTAGTCTTGCACGGTTGTACAGATCCCTCTCCTGTACTGAAATTGCTTACTAATTTTACTGAGACGCTCACAATGTGCATTAGAAGCTGCAGAGAGTCAGATAAAGATAACATCCCTATTTTCTGGATGGAGAACATCCAGCATTATAGATGCTAGAGCCCATGGGTGCTCAACCTAAGCCCTCCAGCTGTTGTGAAACTCCAAGTCCCATCATGCCTCTGCCTTTGGGAGTCATGCTTTTACCTGTAAGACTTGCAATGCTTTATAGGACTTGTAGTTCCACAACAGCTGAAGGGCCACAGGTTGAGCAACCATTAATTCTAGCCCTCTCCCCTCCAACCTTGCCACCCATGGTCTACTACAGGTGTGCGCAACCTTTTGAGGAGCGAGGGTCACTTTAGTGACTTTTTAACTGCTCACGGGCCATAGTGAGCGGAGGTGGCGGAGAGAAAGGTCTGTGTCCACTTCTGTTTTTATTAAGTGGATCGGATTGGAGATAGGCTGGTGTAAACGGACACAAGACCGTTTACATCTGCTTCTCTTTAGAGGTAAATGGAGGGTCTAATTGGGTCCACCTGAAAAGCAGACAGGCGGACCCAATTGGACCGATCATGTGAAAGGGGCCTAAGACCCCAATATTCACTTCTTCCTCAGGATTCCTGCAGGTATCGCTGACTGCTACCTGTCCCCCAGGCGGGTATGGCTGGTGGCTGCTGCTGTCCCCCACGCGGGTATGGCTGGTGGCTGCTGCTGTCACCCAGGCGGTATGGATGGTGGCTGCTGCTGTCCCCCAGGCGGGTATGGCTAGTGGCTGCTAATGTCCCCCAAGCGGGTATGGCTAGTGGCTGCTGCTGTCCCCCCGGCGGGTATGGCTTGGGTCTGCTGCTGTCCCCAGGCTGGTATGGCTAGTGGCTGCTTCTGGCTGTCCACCAGGGCTGGCACTGCTGGCGGGTACTGCTGGCTGGTTCCCGACTCGCCATTCCAGAGTGTGGCATCAGTGTGATAGGAACCGGCGCTAGAAGAAGCATGCGGCTGCAGTAGATGGCAGAGCCGATGCTTCCTGTATCGCTCCTGTCACAGGCGGAGTACGTTTGGTATCGGTGGCTCTGCTTCCTCTAGCACCAGCTCCATTCTTCAAAATGATGCTCAGGGATAGCGGGTTGGGAACCCATGTTTGGGGCTTACCGACCGGCCATCCCAGAGCAGGAGGTGGTGGGCCACATCAGGGGGCGCACATGTGGGTCAGTGGTTAGTAGTGTTGCTCACGAATATTCGCATTGCGAATATTCGTTTCGAATATTGCATATTTGAGTATTCGCGAATAAATCGAATATCGCGGTGAATATTTGCTATTGCGAATATTCGTATTTTTTCGAATTTATTTTTAAAACAGATCACATCCTAGTGATCTCCATCGATGTCTAAAAGCATTGCTGGTATGATTAGAGACCCTGGGCCGAGTAGCTGAGGTGATCCTTTTATGTTGCCGAATATTCGCAATGCGAATATTCGTATTACGAATATTCGCGAATACTTTCTCTGCCCTTCTGTGTTTTGTGTATAAAAAATAAAATAAAAAATTAGCTTTAGTTTAGTCATATAAGTTTGTGTAAGTAAAGTTAGTGTTTAGTGCATATTAGTTTAATAATCCAGGAAATGATCTCCGTTTTCGCGTGTTGACGAGAATTTCGCGATCAATTTTTTTTTAATAAAATATCATGAATATTCAAAAAAAAATTTTTTTGATAAAATATCATGAATATTCGATATTAACTAATATTTCGCGAATATTCTTCTATATATTCGTGAAATATCGCGAAATCGAATATGGCGTATTCCGCTCATCACTAGTGGTTAGGCAGCCCTGGTCTATTACTTTCATTCATTGGATTTCAGTTCTTTCAGTCATGGCGGTTCAACGTCAACGTCACGTGGGGCGGGGTTACCCCAGCTTCCTCTTTTCGAGAAGCTATGTACAGCTCCCTGCTTGCCCCTCCCACCAACCATGATCTGCCTGCATTGCATAGAGAAGAGTCTAAAATATGAAATCAAAATCGGTTTTATTTAATGGTTTCATTAGCTTGTTGATGAGAGGGGAACAGGAGGGATCAGAGAAGAGAAAATATAAGCAGATTAAAGTTAAGCTTTAAAGGCCCATGTAGACTTAAAACCCACCAAGAACTACCTTAAAGTTAAAACAAAGTCAGGTATACTCACCTGCACTTCCAACAGACAATCCAACACATTTTAGGTATTCCGGTCTTCTCCCGAGGTTTTTCCAGGTGCTGGTCTTCAGCCATCTTGATTGGCAGATGTGGGATGACATCAGTCCTGCACACATATGGGATTCATTCATCCCGCCACGCTGGCACCACACCAGAAATGGAGTTTCATTGCATGTCTCCAATAAAAAAAACTCCCAATTTTTATTCAATCTTTAGTTCCACTTTAAGGCCTCATTCATGTATCTGATTAGCGCCATGTACCTCCACAAATCAGAATAACAGGTGTTTGTGATCATCTGTGATCAGGAAGTCTGTACAGATCATTGACAAGCTCCACAGTGCTTCTATGTCATCAAACGTTGAGACGTTACATGTGATTAGGGATAGATGAGTGTCCCTGAATGCATCGTGACATTGCAAAGCGGGCCGGTCAGCACTACAGATGGACTGCAGCAATAGATCTCCAGTCTTCATACTGGAAGAGACAGTGACCCAGGCAGGTGACTAAGCAACTGCTTTGGAAGGGTTTTAAAAAAAAAATCGATAAATGGTCAGTAGGCTGATAAGTATGGGGGTTTAATTGTGCCCAGAGATAGGGGGGGAAAGGAAGACCTCGGGTGCTTTATACTTGTTTTTGGTTTTCTCCTACCCACCAATATGGCACAGGGCAGCTTCAATGCAGATTTCTGAAGGTCATTACCCACATTTATCATATAAACACTAGTTCTTCTAAAGGAAAAAAAAAGAAGCCCCAGCCTCCTCGACTATCCTGCAGCAGGTTTTGAAGAAGCTTGTTAGGAAGAGGACGGGATGCCTAATTTCATCCCAGCGTGAGCGTGGATCAGAATACAAACACTCATCAGGAGTGCGCAGGAGAGGGATGAACGCACGGGGCCTGGGGGAGACGCACAAAGATGGATACACAGCAGCTAATTACAGATAGAGGGAATTCATCAGTATTCACATCCACAAGAGCTGAGAAACCTTCGTCCTTATGAAGTATACCAGAGATCAGTAAAAGCTGTCTTATTAGAACAACGCGGGAATGATAGATGCAGGGCAGCAGAATGTACAAATAATAATCCATTATATAGTACGACATCCTGGAGGGAACATGAAGAGGATGCCACCCTAGGTGCTCTCCACGGCTCCATTTTCATCTGACATTTAATAATACTAAATTAATTATATACAGTTAGGTCCATATATATTTGGACACGGGCACAATTTTCATACTTTTATCTCTGTATGCCAACAGAATAAAATTCAAATGAAACAATCCAAATACATTTGAAGCGCAGACTTTCAGATTTAATTCAAGGGGTGGAACATAAATATCAAGTAAAAATTTTAGGAACTGCAACCATTTATATACACAGTCCCCCATTTCCAGGGTCTCCAATGTTATTGGACAAATTAATATAATAATAAAATGTTCATTTTTTAAAATTTTGTTGAGAATCCTTTACTGGCAATGACTGCCTAAATGGCATGGACATTGCCAAAGACTGGGTTTCCTCCTTTTATAATGCTTTGCCAGGCCCTAACTACAGCTGTCTTTGGTTGTTCTTTGTGAGTCTTTCTGCCTTTAGTTTTGCCTCCAGTAAGTGAAATGCTCAATTGGGTTGAGATCAGGTGATTGACTTGGCCATTGCAGAATATTCCACTTCTTTTCCTTCAAAAGCTCCTGGGCTGATTTTGCAGTGTGTTTTGGAATATTGTGCATCTGCATCTGCATTGTGCATCTGTACTGTGAAGCGCCGTCCAATCAACTTTATTGCATTTGGCTGAAACTGGGCTGACAGTATATCTCTAAACACTGCAGAATTCATCCGTCTGCTTCTGACTTCTGTCACGTCATCAATAAACACCAATGACCCAGTGCCACTAAAAGCCATGCATGCCCATGCCATCACACTGCCTCCATCATGTTTTACAGATTACGTTGTGTGCTTTGGATCATTGGCTGTTCCAAGCCTTCTCCACACTTTTTTTTTCTTTGCGTCATTCTGGTACAGATTAATCTTCGTTTCATCTGTCCAAAGAATGGGTCTGGCTTTTTTTTTTTGGCAAAGTCCTATTCTTCAGGCTTATGAATGGTTTGCACCTTGTGGTGAACCCTCTGTATTTGCTCTTGTGAAGTCTTCTTTTGATTGTAGACTTTGACAATGATACACCCACCTCCTGGAGAGTGTCCTTCACCTGTCAGGATGCTGTAAATGTCTCCTTTTATTTTTTTACCATAGAGAGGATCCTGCGATCATCCACCACTGTTGTCTTCCGTGGATATCCAGGCTTTTTTATGTTGCTGAGCTCACCAGTGCATTCTTCTTTCCTCAGAACATTTTTGAAGCCTCATGCCGCGTACACACTTTTTGTGATGAAAAAAAACGACGTTTTATGTGACGAAACAAAACAACGTTTTTCAAACTTAATTTTCCAAAACGACGTTGCATACACACCATCGTTTTTCCAAAATGCTCTAGCAAAGCCTGGTGACGTCCACCACGTTCGACGGCACTCTGTTCCATTGAAGCTCCGTTTTATAACTTGCTTCTGAGCATGCGAGGGTTTAAAAACGTAGTTTTCAACATCGTTTTTGCCCACACACGATCACTTTTTATGACACAAAAAAATTACATTTTGAAAAACGACACAAAAAATTCAAGCATGTTCGAATTTTTTTTTTGGTCGTTTTTTTTTTTAAGACATAAAACAACGTTTTGCCCACGCACGATCATTTTAAATGACGTTTTTAAAAACGTAGTTTTCTTTTTCATCACAAAAAGTGATCGTGTGTACACGGCATTACAGTGGACTGTTTCACTTGCATTGACAGCTCCTTTGAACGCATGATGTAGATTCACAGTAATAGATTCCAAATGCAAATACTACACTTATGCCGGCCATACACTATACAAAAAAAAAGTCAGAAATTCAGTCATTTGGCCAAGTTGTTCGTTTTTTGGCCAGTTAATGGGCACAAAATCGAAAATCAAACAAGTTTGGAAATTTTCGGCCAAATGAACGATAAATTGAAAGGTTAATGTGTTTCCGGTCCAAACTGTTTGCACTAAGTACATGTTAAAAAAAAAAAATGGATTCATTTATGTCCACTGAAAGATTAATTGGTCGTTACATGATGGTACTATGGTTTGCTCTCATGGCCGAATGTTAGTTTTTTTCGAAAATGGGTTTAGCCGATTTTTCGTATAGTGTATGGTCAGCAAAAGTATCAACTGCAGAACATTTACCTGCTTAAAGCGGAGTTCCACCCAAAAATGGAACTTCCTCTTAACCCACTCCTCGCCCCCTTACATGCCACATTTGGCATGTAATTTTTTTTGGGGGGGGGGGAGTGGGACTTCCTGTCCCACTTCCTCCTTCTGCCGAGGGGCTGGTAAGGCGATTAGCTTAATCGCCTTACTGCAGCCCCTCCCTGTACACGTCACAGGTCCCAGGTGATCGCCTGTCCAATCCAACGGCGCAGTGCCGCTCGCACATGCGCAGTGCCGTTCGCGCATGCGCAGTGGGTGCCCGGCCGTGAAGCCGAAAGCTGTCACAGCCGGGTGCCTACACTTGGCATGAAGATGCCGGCTGGGGAGGGGGGGATAGGAGCGGAGCCCCGGCCGGCGCGTCACTGGAACCGTGGAGCAGGTGATTGTATGTTTATTAACCACTTAAGGACCGCCGCATGTACATTTACGTCGGCAGAATGGCACCGACAGGCACATCAACGTATATATACGTTGGTGCCTTGGGGGGGATCGGGGGTCCGATCGGACCCCCCCCCCCCGTACATGCAGCGGTCCACGCGGCTGTAGGAGCGATCCGACAATAGGTGGCGGCTATTCGCTTTTGTCCATCCCCTCCGGATCGCTCCCAGCCAATGCGCGTGCCCGCCTGCCCTGTCACTTCCTCCTCCTGTGTAAACACAGGAAGGAGGAAGCGATGTGATCTCTCCCTCTGCGTTTTTTCAACCACCGCTGAGGAGAGAACACCACACAGTAAGTCCTGCACCAACACTACACTACACACAGGCATATTTAACCCCCCCGATCGCCCCCCCCTCCCCCCTGTCACAGTGTCACTGAATGCAGTAATCGTACATGTATGATTACTGTATTTAGTGTCAGTGTGACAGGCAGTGTAAAAGTCAGTTAGTGTTCGGTTCAGGGTAGCCCTGTACCCCCCCCTAATAAAGTTTTAACCCCTTGATCACTGCCCTAGTTAACCCTTATACTCCCTATTGCCAGCGTCACTAAGCGATCATTTTTCTGATCACTGTATTAGTGTCGCTATTCCCACTAGGTAGCTAATTTTATTTTTATTGCGATTTTTTTTTTTTTTACTAAAGACATGTGGCTAAATAAATTTTGGCCTAAATGTTTGACTAAAATTTAGTTTATTGACTTTTCTTATAACAAAAAGTAAAAAATATAGATTTTTTTTCAAAAATGTCGCTCTATTTTTGTATATAGCGCACAAAAATAAAAATCGCAGAGGCGATCAAATACCACCAAAAGAAAGCTCTATTTTTGGGAAGAAAAGGACGCAAATTTTGTTTGGGAGCCACGTCGCACGACCGCGCAATTGTCTGTTAAAGCGACGCAGTGCCGAATCGCAAAAACCCCTTTGGTCATTTGGCAGCATATTGGTCCGGGTCTTAAGTGGTTAAAAGCCAGCAGCTACACTTTTTGTAGCTGCTGACTTTTAATAAACATAAAACAGGCTGGAACACCCCTTTAATTGATAAAGAAATAACTAAGGAGTAGCCCACACCTGCCCATGAAACCGCTTTTGAATCAATCAATTACTTTTGGTCCCTTGAAAAAGGGGGTTGGCTAATCTTAGGCGCTGTAAATCCTAAATCCTTCCTCCAATTTGGATGTACATACCCTCAAATTAAGCCCGAGAGTGTGCACTTTCAGCCTATATCCATTATATAACTATAGCTTGAATAGGTTTTGGGTAAATACATGGAAACAAAAGAAAATTGTGCCTGTGTCCAAATATATATGGACCTAACTGTACTATGTCTAGAGACAGGCTGCTTTGGCAAAAATCCATTGCAATCAATGGGCAAGGTGAATTTAACCACTTGCTTACTGGGCACTTAAACACCCTTCCTGCCCAGAGCAATTTTCAGCTTTCAGCACTCTCACACTTTGAATGACAATTACTCAGTCATGCAACACTATACCTAAATGATTTTTTTGTCCTTTTCTTCCCACAAATAGAGCTTTCTTTTGGTGGTATTTGATCATCTCTGGGTTTTTTATTTTTTGCGCTATTAATAAAAAAAGACCGAAAATTTTGAAAAAAAAAGATTTTTTCTTAGTTTCTGTGATAAAATTTTGCTAATTATTAATTTTTCTTCATACATTTTGGCCACAATTTATACTGCTACATGTCTTTGATAAAAATAACCCAAAATTTTTCGAAATTATTTGGTCTGTGTGAAAATTTTAGAGTCTACAAGCTATAGTGCAAATCATAAAAAATTATCACATCTGATTACACCTGATGTACTGAAGGCCAATCTCATTTCTTGAGACCCCAACAAGCCAGGAAAGTACAAATTCCCCCCAAATAACCCCATTTTGGAAAGTAAACATTCCAAGGTATTTATTAAGAGGCATGGTGAGGTATTTGAAGTTGTAATTTTTTCCCACAATACTTTGCAAAATTAAGATTTTTATTTTTTATTTAAAAATGTTCTCAAAATTGTCATTGTAATAGCTTATTTCTCTCACATGGCATGTGCATACCACAAATTACACCCCAAAATACATTCTGCTATTCCTCCTGAGTAAAACGATACCCCATGTGTGAGACTTTTTCACTGCCTGGCCACATACGGAGGCCCAACATGCAGGAAGCGCCATCAGGGGTTTTAGGAGCATAAATTGCACATCTAACTAGTTGACTACCTATTACACTTTTGAAGGCCCTGGAACACCAGGACAATGGAATTACCCACAAAATGACCCCATTTTGGAAAGCTAACACCCCAACGTATAATCTATGAGGCATAATGAGTCTTTTGAACGGTTCATTGTTTTCCAGAAGTTTTTGGAACACGTGGAAAAAAAAATGAAAACGCATTTTTTTTTACACAAAGTTGTCCGTTTCTAAGATATTTCCAACACATAGCATTTAGATAGCAAAAATGACACCCCAAAATACATTCTGCTACTCCTCCTGAGTAAAACGATACCCCATGTGTGAGACTTTTTCACTGCCTGGCCACATACGGAGGCCCAACATGCAGGAAGCGCCATCCAGGGTTTTAGGAGCATAAATTGCACATCTAACTAGTTGACTACCTATTACACTTTTGAAGGCCCTGGAACACCAGGATAATGAAATTACCCACAAAATGACCCCATTTTGGAAAGCTAACACCCCAACGTATAATCTATGAGGCATAATGAGTCTTTTGAACGGTTCATTGTTTTCCAGAAGTTTTTGGAACACGTGGAAAAAAAATGAAAACGCATTTTTTTTTACACAAAGTTGTCCGTTTCTAAGATATTTCCAACACATAGCATTTAGATAGCAAAAATTACACCCCAAAATACATTCTGCTACTCCTCCTGAGTAAAACGATACCCCATGTGTGAGACTTTTTCACTGCCTGGCCACATACGGAGGCCCAACATGCAGGAAGCGCCATCCAGGGTTTTAGGAGCATAAATTGCACATCTAACTAGTTGACTACCTATTACACTTTTGAAGGCCCTGGAACACCAGGATAATGAAATTACCCACAAAATGACCCCATTTTGGAAAGCTAACACCCCAACGTATAATCTATGAGGCATAATGAGTCTTTTGAACGGTTAATTGTTTTCCAGAAGTTTTTGGAACACGTGGAAAAAAAATGAAAACGCATTTTTTTTTACACAAAGTTGTGCGTTTCTAAGATATTTCCAACACATAGCATTTAGATAGCAAAAATGACACCCCAAAATACATTCTGCTACTCCTCCTGAGTAAAACGATACCCCATGTGTGAGACTTCTACACAGCCTGACCACATACAGAGATCAAACATGCAAGGAACACGGTCCGGTGTTCCAGAGACACATAGCATGCACATACCAAGAATTACACCCCAAAATACATTATGCTGAGCAAAGCGTAAACAAAAGATTACCTGTGGTAATAGTAGCGCAGTTCTACACAGCAGGATAGCACTGGTCCAGGCAGCAGGCAGGGACTTGGTCAGCAACGGCATACACAATTGTCCAGGCAGGGATACTGTCCCGTCAGGGTTAGTGCAGGTGGTCAGTTCATGCACCAGGCAGAGGCATGATGGCATAGGTCCTACAGGCAGAAGTAGGGCCTCGTTCAGAACAGAATGGGGACAGGGGTGGAGGCTTCTCCCACCCAAATCTCTTTGAAGCCTCCGGGCAACCAGACCCTAATCTAGAATGAGAAAACAAAAACAATTGTTTTCTTCATCCAGAAAAACAAATTCTGGAGCCCCTCACATATGTGAGACCCCTGTGCTATGAATCCCACTAGTCCACTGGCAGGGTAAAAGATCAGTCCAAGAGGCAGGCAAAAAGAATGGTCAAACAGTCCAGGGTCAGTTCCAGATCAGGCAGAGGTATAAACAAAATCAGTAGGCATAAGCATGGTCAAATAACAGTCCAGGGTCAGTTCCAAATCAGGCAGAGGTATAAACAGAATCGGTAGGCAGAATCGTGGTCAAATAACAAGCCGGGGTCATAAGCAGAGGTATAAGGGGTGTGAAGGTAAATGGCAGAAAGTGACTAATAATTTAGTGAGGTATGGTAACGGGCGAAACAACCAACTACGCAGAGGGCTGGTTGGGAAGGGCATTTAGGACAATAATAAATGGTGTCGCTTCTCACTCCTGCTTTGGAGCACACCTTGCATCTTTTTTGGCATTTATGGCCTGTTGGTCTGGGAGGGAGTTTATCTGGAAAGTGGCGCTCGCTGAGTCGGCTAACCACATCGGATCGAATGTATTCTGGTGGGTTGCTGGGGTATAAAAGGGCAGTGGTGATTTCCTCCAGGTAGAAAAGGTAGGGTTTGGGTCTTGGAGTGGATTTCCGATATATTACGTAGGTATTGTACGCGGCCAAATTAAACAAATAAATTGAAACTTTTTTATACCACTGGTATGATCTTCTTGTAGAAAGGTAGGGTTCCAGCATCTGGTCGTTCAAATCGACACCCCCCATGAACTTATTGTAGTCATAAATGCATTTCGGTTTCTGGATTAGCCCATTCCTTGTTCTGGTCTCAACGAATGTGTTGTTGTGGATGGTAGAAAGCACGTACACATCCCTTTTGTCCCTCCATTTCACAGCCAGAACTTCCTCTGTACGTAAACTCGCCGTCTCCCCTTTTTCTAATTTTTTGACGACAAGACTTTGAGGAAAGCCCTTCCGGTTTGATCGCACGGTGCCGCATGCTGGGGTTTTTTTGTGGAAAAGGTTTCGGAACAGGGGCAAACTTGTGTAGAAATTGTCCACATATAAGTGGTATCCTTTCTCCAGGAGTGGGTTCAGGAGTTGCCAAACAATTTTCCCGCTGGTTCCTACGTAGTCTGGACAATTAGGGGGGTGTAGCTGGCTGTCCTTTCCTTCGTATACGTTGAAGGCATACGTATAACCTGTGGCTCGGTCACATAACTTATAGAGCTTCACCCCATAGCGGGCCCTTTTACTGGGAATGAATTGTTTTATGCCCAGCCTGCCAGAAAATTTTACTAAGGATTCGTCTACACATATTTGTTGGTCCGGGGTAAACAACTGGGGGAAAATTTCGGAAAAATAATTTAGTAGTGGCCGTATTTTATAAAGTTTATCAAAACTTGGGTCATTTCGGGGAGGGCACTGGGTATTGTCGTTGTAGTGTAGGAATCTCATTATCAATTGATATCTGGTCCTGGGCATTTTTGAGGAAAAGATGGGCATGTGGTAGATGGGGCGGTTTGACCAATAGGCACGTAGCTGGTTTTTGTGGTTTAGTCCCATACAGAATATGAGGCCCAAAAAAATTTTAAACTCTTCCACTGTTAGGGCTCTCCACTCGAAGGGACGGGCATAATAGGATGTGGGGTTACTGGAAATAAATTGTTCTGCATAAAGATTGCACTGGGTAACAATTGAGGCAAGCATGTTGTCGGTGAAAATTAAATTAAAAAAATTAATCGGGGCAAAATTTTCTGTGTCCACCTGGACTCCTGGCTGGGCAGTGAAGGGGGGAATGTTGGCTTCTCCTGAATTAGAAGGAAGCCACAGGGGGTTCTGAAGGGAATAGGGAAGGCTGGCATGGGACCTAACCCTTTGGGACTGAGGTGACACCCCACTGGTACGTGACCTTGCTTGCTGAGGTCTTGCGGTACTGGTGGATGGCACAGCGGTGCTGGTGGATGGCACTGCCTCCTTAGCAATACGCCTTCTTCTGGCGGGTGGACCCTCCTCCTCCTCTTCTTCTTCTTCCTCGTCCTCCTCTTCTTCCTCCTCGTCCTCCTCCTCGGATGTCTCTTCTCCACTGCTGACTATCGGCTCATAGGTGATGTCAGATTCATTGTCGGAATTTTCAGTGGAATCTGAATCGCAGAGCTCCCCGTTGCTCTCGTCAGCCGCCATAATTTCATATGCCTCCTCGAGCGAAAAGGATCTTTTAGCCATTGTTGGCACTGATGACACTGACAGGTGGCACTGACGGCAAATGGCACGGACTGATGACAGATGGCACTGATGACAGATGGCAGGTGGCACGGGCAGATAGCACTGATGGCAGGTGGCACAGGCAGATGGCACAGGCAGATGGCACTGATGGTAGATTGCACTGGCAGGTGGCACTGATGGGAGATTGCACTGGCAGGTGACACTGATGGCAAATTACACTAATTGCAGGTAGCACTAATGGCAGCTGGCACGGGCAGATGGCACGGATGGCAGATGGCACCGAAGACACTGGCAGATGGCACGGGCAGATGGCACGGGCAGATGGCACTGATGACAGATGGCACGGGCAGGTGGCACGGGCAAGGTGGCACTGGCAGATAGCACTGATGGCAGGTGGCACACAGATGGCACAGGCATGGCACTGATGGTAGATTGCACTGGCAGGTGACACTGATGGCAGATTGCACTGATGGCAGATTGCACTGATGGCAGATGGCACTTACGGCAGATGGCAGGTGGCACTGATGGCAGGGGCAGGTGGCACTGATGGCAGGGGCAGATGGCACTGATGGCAGGGGCAGATGGCACTGATGGCAGGGGCAGATGGCACTGATGGCAGGGGCAGATGGCACTGGGGGCAGGTGGCACTGATGGCAGGGACAGGTGGCACTGGCAGGTGGCACAGGCTGTTTGCACTGGCAGGTGGCACTGGCAGAGACACTGGCGCTGTTTTTAATTAAACTTTAACTTTTTTTTTTACTCACTGACTTTCACTCTCTCTCCTCACACGCTGTGTGTGAGGAGAGAAAGCCGGCGATGAGAGATGATCTCATTTGTTTACAATTGAGATCATCTCTCATTGGACATCAGGATCGAGTGCTGAATGGCCTCTGTGATTGGCCATTCAGCACGATCTGTGATTGGCTGTGTCCAAGGGACACGGCCAACACAGTTTTTTGCCGATGCGCGATCGCGGGGACGCGCAGGGAGCGGGGAAAGGCTGTCACGTCCAAAGACGTCAACCCGGCGCCTCAGGTTTGCGCGGTTCACGTCTTTGGACGTGACGGGGAAACCAAGTGGTTAAGGATGTCTGAACCCCAAGACAAAAATGTAAAATATTGCAACCTATCAGTCCTTTTGATGTCATGGCTGCATTAGATTTCCCCTTTTCAAGTCCTTTTTTCCACACAGTTATCCTGCTACATACTTCCTGCCCTAGGGTTACACTCTCCCCTCCACTGTATCCATGGAGTAATCCATGGTTGTTACCCTGCCTTTGTTCATCTCCATTATGGCGGAGAATCAGAAAAGTAGTTGATAAGCAACTTTTTTATGCTTTAACTGGTTGCCGACTGCCCGCCGTCATTTTACTGCGGGAAGTCGGCACTGCTGGGCAAGAGCCCGTATCTATACGTCCGCTCTAAAGCGGGGCGCGTGCGTGCCGCTGGCGGCGAGTCCCGCGCGCGTTCCCGGCGGGTACGATCGCCGCCGGGCACACGCGATCGCGAGGTACAGAGCGTCCTGTCAGCGGGGGAAACGCTGATCTCCTGTTCATACAATGTATGAACAGAAGATCAGTGGTTTCCCCTAGTGAGGCCACCCCCCCATACAGTTAGAACAGACTTAACCCCTTCCCCGCCCCCTAGTGTTAATCCCTTCACTGCCAGTGGCATTTTTATAGTAATACAATGCATTTTTATAGCATTGATCGCTAACAAAATGCCAATGGTCCCAAAAATGTGTCAAAAGTGTCCGAAGTGCCCGCCATAATGTCGCAGTACTGAAAAAAAATGCTGATCGCCGCCATTACTAGTAAAAAAAAAATATTAATAAAAATGCCATAAAACTAACCCCTATTTTGCGCAAACCAATCAATAAACACGTTTTTTTTTTTTTTTTACGACGTAACTTGCCTACACCGGCGTATAGTGGTTTGATATGTAGAAGAATACGTATCGGCCTAAACTGAGGAAAAAATATGTTTTTTTTATATATTTTTGGGGGATATTTATTATAGCAAAAAGTAAAAAATATTGCATATTTTTTCAGAATTGTCGCTCTATTTTTGTTTATAGCACAAAAAATAAAAACCGCAGAGATGATCAAATACCACCAAAAGAAAGCTCTATTTGTGGGAAAAAAAGGACGCCAATTTTGTTTGGGAGCCACGTCGCACGACCGCGCAATTGTCAGTTAAAACGACGCAGTGCCGAATCACAAAAAGTGCTCTGGTCATTGGGCAGCAATATGGTCCGGGGGTTAAGTGGTTAAAGTAGTTGTAAAGGAAAATGTTTGTTCACCTTAATGCAATCTATGCATTAAGGTGAAAAAACATCTGCTGCCGCCCCCCCCGAGCCCCCGTTATACTTACCTGACCCCTCGAAAATCCTGCGTGGTCCCGATATCCTCTTCGCCGCTCAGCCGGGCCGCTGATTGGCTAGAGTGGATGGATTGAGAGCAGCGCAGCCATTGGCTGGCGCTGCTGTCAATCACATCCAGTGACGCAGCGCACCGAGGGGCGGGGCCAATTGATACAGTGAGCGGCCATGGCCGCTCGCTGTATCACGGGAGTGTGCCGGCAATTAGTGACCACCTCTCACATGACTGTGGTGACTAATTGCAGGGAGGACCAGAGACAGCCGTCGAGGGACCCCAGAAGACGTGGATCGGCGGCACTCTGTGCAAAACGAACTGCACAGTGGAGGTAAGTATAACATGTTTGTTATTTTTAAAAAAAAAATCCCTTTTTAGTAACCCTTTACTCGCAGGAAGTGACGATGACACTACGTTTATGGCAGGATCAACTGGTATTTTCTGTACTTGCTGAAAATATTCTTTGTCTGGAAACTGGAAAGAAAACAAATGCAGTCACCACATCGAAGGGGTGTGCCCACATCACCAGGCAGCGATATGGATACAGAAAACTAAAACCCTTCCACTCTGCAGGCCAGAAGATTAGGAATGTGGTGCGTCATGTGACCACAGTTTTGGGCTCCTATTTTGAGCTTCTAGTGTTCATGCACACACATTTTTTTAGTCCTTTTATATGCCTTGCGTAATTTTCTATTGCTTCCCTGCATCCAGGGAGCTGCAGGTGCCGTGTACAGCCTGCCATACATATGAATGTCTGTATGCAGCTGTTCTCTTGTAAATGCCAACGCTTCTTTGCATCAGTGTTTACCCATGCATGGGCGTCCAATATAAGGTGAAACTTTTTATCTTTTTTTTTCTTTAAGTACATTTGGGCAATTAGCTAGAAACGGGGTTAGTTATAACGTGGGCCTGTTTTTTTTTTCTTTGCATTGGCAAAGCCCAAGTTTACTTTGCTTTCTTTAAAAATGATGCGTGTTTAAAAAAAAAAATATGTTTTTCTGTTTTGTTTTTTTGCCCTGATATTGGTACTATGCACTTTGAAACAATGTTGTTGTTCTGTATTCCTTGTGAAAATGTATTAAAAAAAAATGTTGGTTTTCAAAAAAAGAATATATTTTGGTGAAATCCTAATACAGGGACTAACAGCGGGATTCTGACTTTGCAGTACTGTGGGTGGAGATATTTCTGGACAGTACCTGGTGACGGGGATTATTACCAGCCTTGCGGTACCAGTATGTTCTTATAAAGATCTAGGTCTGGATTCACAAAGCACTTATGCCGACGTATCTCGAGAGATGCCGCGTACGTGTAAATATGCGCCTTCGTATCTGTGCGCCATACCCATAGAACTAGGATACGCCAAAAAACTGACTTCATTCGACCGACGTAAGTTGCATACACCGGCGTATAGTGGTTTGATTTTTTTATGCAAATGAGGGAGATACGCCGATTCACGAACGTACTAGCGCCCGGCACATGTTTTAAGCAATTTGCGTAAGGGTTACGTCTGGCGCAACTCATGCAAAGGTATGTACCAGGGAATGAACGCCGTCGAAATTTACATTGTACGTGAATATGGCTGGGCGTAGGTTACATTCACGTCGTAGGCAGTGATTCGACGTATCTTGGGCAGTTATTTCGACATGACTGTGAGCATGCACACTAGGATGCGTCCAAGGTACGATGCATGCGCCGTTCGTTTTTAGTACTTGTTTGAAGCTCAGGCAATCGTTTGCATGGGGTCACGCTTCATTTAAATGTATCACGCCCACTTCCACCTATTTTGACTTACATCGGCTCATGCCGACAAACAGGGGTTGTCCCGATGCCTCTTTTTTAGCACCGAGTACAAGTACCGATACTTTTTTCCATGTACTCGCCGATACTGAATACCGATACTTTTTTTAATGTGTCCCCAAATGCAGCCATGTCCCCCCAGCCATGTCATGTCCCCCACATATTGCAGCCATGTCCTGTCCCCCACATATTGCAGCCATGTCCTGTCCCCCACATATTGCAGCCATGTCATGTCCCCCATATATGCAGCCATGTCATGTCCCCCATATATGCAGCCATGTCATGTCCCCCATATATGCAGCCATGTCATGTCCCCCATATATGCAGCCATGTCATGTCCCCCATATATGCAGGCAGCCATGTCATGTCCCCCACATATTGCAGCCATGTCATGTCCCCCACATATTGCAGCCATGTCATGTCCCCCATATATGCAGCCATGTCATGTCCCCCACATATTGCAGCCATGTCATGTCCCCCACATATTGCAGCCATGTCATGTCCCCCACATATTGCAGCCATGTCATGTCCCCCACATATTGCAGCCATGTCATGTCCCCCACATATTGCAGCCATGTCATGTCCCCCACATATTGCAGCCATGTCGTGTCCCCCACATATTGCAGCCATGTCGTGTCCCCCACATATTGCAGCCATGTCGTGTCCCCCACATATTGCAGCCATGTCGTGTCCCCCACATATTGCAGCCATGTCGTGTCCCCCACATATTGCAGCCATGTCGTGTCCCCCACATATTGCAGCCATGTCCTGTCCCCCACATATGCAGCCATGTCCTGTCCCCCACATATGCAGCCATGTCCTGTCCCCCATACCTTTTAGTACCGTAGATGATGCTGCATACCATCGTGTATTGTAATCGCATTACAGGCACCTGTTTGTATTCTCAATGGCTCCCGCGTATAGACACTCCCCTTCTCGGGATTGGACGAATCTGTCCAATCCCGAGCAAGGGGGAGTGTCTATACACACGGCTCAGTGCATAGACACTCCCCCTTGCTCGGCATTGGACAGATCCGTCCAATCCCGAGAAGGGGAGTGTCTATACGCGGCGGGCATTAAGAATTCAAACAGGTGCCTGTAATGCGGCGATTACAATACACGGCGGTATGCGGCGGCGGCTTTGTGGTATGCGGTGGCTTGCGGCGACGGTGGAGGCGGGAAGTATTCTATTTAGGCATCGGGGGTATTTGCGCGAGTACAAGTACTCCCGCAAATACTCGGTATCGGTCCCGATACCGATACTAGTATCGTATCGGGACAATCCTACCGACAACTATACGCTACGCCGGCGCAACGTTGGGAGCATTTGCTTTGTGAATTCCATGCTTCCCTCTCAGCGTTGCGCCGGCGTAGCGTAAATAAGATACGCTATGCCGGCATAAAGATGCGCCGATGTATGTGAATCCCAGCCATAAAGACCTTCTTCTGATATTGATTTTTTTTTCCTGCAGCTTGCAGAAAGCGATGGATTGTAATTATGTGTGATAGCGATGAGAATTCGGGATAAAATTACAGGCACAATTAACTGGATTTCTATATTGAACTCCTCATCTCTATGGGATTGTTTTTGTAAATTGTTCTTTTAACAAATAGAATATCATATATGTCCTCTGTGCGGGACTTGCAAATGGCATACTTGTACGTGTTTTGTGTGAATGTTAGTATTACGGTGGAGCTCGTTATACTATATCCAGATTTGTGCTCACCGTGGCTTTCATGTTGGAAAAATACAAGTGCCAGCATTCCTTCATCTGTATGTATTGGGTATACTCGGGGCTTTTTTACAGGGGGAAATTGGTGGAACTCAGTTCAGACCTACTCGCCACAATCACTTGTAAACACAGAAGTCTGGGTTCTGTGTTTACAAGTGACAGCTCTGCACCCTGTATGTAATGCCCCTTTAACATCCTCCTACTGTTTTTGTGAAATTTGTCTGAACACACCCAGTATTTGATGTGATTTGGAAGGTGTGTGTGTAGGGAGGGGTTTTGTGAGGCCGTGGTTAATTTATTGACCAACTTCAGTACAACCAGCCTGTCTGTTTTTTTATATGATTACTACCACTGGCTATAGCTGGCAGCAGTGATCATTGTATTCTGTTCAGAACTGATAGTGACTGATAAGTTTTTGTTGATGAGGTGGTCTTCCCATACACAGCTGAGGTTCTGGTCAGGTTTCCTATTGCTGGGGGCCATCTATGGACAATCTCTCATGAGTCTCCTTTAGCGTAAATGGCTAAATGACTTGCTGGGGCCTCTAAAGCACAATATGAGAAGCTCACAGTGTGCAGTGAAATCAGAGTAGGTGTTTTCAGTACAGGAGAAGAACTGTACAAGACTGAGGGAAAGGCCGGAGTTCCGCTTTAAATATAGTGCCAGATATCTGCTGTTTGGGAAGTGTTGCATTCTTCATGATGCCATTTGTTAATAATTTGCACCTTCGGTTCAATCGTCCTTTCAGCAACAAAATGGCATCATAAATTGAGACGTTGCTGCCATGAAAATACTTTTGATCAGTCCCTGGAGACTTGGACACACACTGATCCCCGATCAATACCACGGAGAGGAAATGTCACCCTGACATTTTGTTCTTGTAACATTAATAACGCTCGGCGCACTAGTATTTAGGAGCATAAAACAAACCGCCGGCGCGTTCCTTTAAAGGGAAGTGTTTGTTTGCCTGTCATCGCCCTGTGACGGATTTTAGGAAATGATGAGTTTTCTGTCTCTTCTTTATATGTCTGAGATATTTGTCCACGATCGATTCTTTCATGAGACAACCTGTTAGCGTCCCGGCAGGCAGCCGCGTCCTGGTGGATGTTATTAGGAAGTTGTTATGACATGCTACATTGAGTACGGAGGTATTATTGGGTACAATGGCCGTCTTGGCCACCTCCGCCTTTGTGCTGCCTCCGTTCTGCTCACCCTTGCCATCATCCTTCGCTCCACCGATACACATCAAATAACAAGCCCCTTCGTATCAAAGACTCCACCAGGGCCGTTATCTGATGGAGTGCGCGGCGCGGAGACAGTAAAACGGATTTGTTATTGTTCCCTACAAGAGTCCATTTGTTGCCTGAAAAGGAAGAGATAAGCGAGCGGGGAGATCGATAAGAAGCTTTCTGAGATCTGCGAGAAAACATTCAACGTTTTCTAGAACAAAACCTATAACTCCATGGAGAGGGACATGTATGAAAGAGGACGAGGAACATTTGTATATACAGATCCTTTAGATTGTAAGCTCTTGGGATCAGGCCCCTCCTAACCCTCTTGTCATGAGTTGTAACTGTACTGTCTCCCTTTATATTGTAAAGTGCTGAACAAACTGTTGGCACCATATAATCATGATGATAGTAATAATTTTATTACTATCATTTTTAATAATAATATGTGTTGGCAATGAGAACTGTATATAGTAAAACGTTCTGATCCTGAGGGTATATAATCTGCTAGATTAGTGAACAACCTCGTCTCCATTTGACCACCTATTTAACCACGTGCTGACCAGCCACCATCATTATACTGCGGCAGGTTGGCCCAGCTGCGCAAATCGCTGTAGGTGTGCTTTAAGAGCAATAGCAGGCGCACACGCGCCACCAGAGCCGATACGTGTGGCCGGCGGCCGTGATGTCTGCTGGCCACCCGCGATTGCTCCACAGAGAGCCAGAACGGGGATCTGTCAATGTAAACAAACAGTGTCAGGAACAGCGATCTCTCTTTACTCCCTGTCCGTGCACTCCCCCCACAGTTACAAACACCTCCCTAGGGAACACTTAACACCTTCATCACCCCCTAGTATTAACCCCTTCCCTGTCATTTATACAGTGATCAGTAGCTATATTTAGCTCTAATCATTGTAATAATGTCACTGGTCTTAAAAGTGTCAAAAGTGTCCGATCTGTCCGCCGCAATGTTGCGGTCCCGCTAAAAATCACTGCTGACTGCCATTACTAAGAAAAAAAATAATAATAATGAAAATGACATAAATATATCCCCTATTTTGTAGACATTATAACTTTTGTGCTTCTTGTGATTTTTTTAACAAAAATATATATTAGAAGGGTGTTTTTTTTAAAGCACCTGTTCAGAACCATAAGCTTTATTGGGCTTCAAAATAGGGTGGGCTCAGAGCCCACCCAGCTGTGTTAGAAAAGCAAATTATTCGCTTTTCTAACACCAAATCGCCTCTCTGTCAATCAGGAAGCGTGGGTTTGATAACCGTTTCCCAATTGGATACAGGTCAGGCAATCCTATTGGACACCTAGGAGGAGGGGGAGGGATGCATGGCGGAAGGCGCTGTATTCCACACCACAGGAAAAGGAAGAAAGCCACTGGACATGCTGGGGGGGTGTTGTTGCCGCCACCGCCGACCGACTGGGGGGGTGATAGTTTGCCACCCCCCACCCAAAAGAAAAAAAAACACCAGCCCCCACTGCTGACATCCATCAGGCTGTGCGCCACATTGTGGGTCATCGACGGTGACTCCGGATATCTCCATACATGCCTGTCGATCTGGTCTGTTGTGTGAGTAACCATTTGGCTGTTTAATAAAGCCCTTTAAGGTTATACTGCTACACTTGGATTGGTGCACCTTTTTTGCTGTTATGCTTTAGTCTCGGTGCCCTGCAGCACAGTCAACTCCTGGCCTCTGGATAGTGGTTCTCCTGACACCCAAGTTCTTGGATGTGGTGACTGCATTAGTTTGCTTTTTTCATTCTTTAGGTGATCCTGTCAGTAATGAATTGCCTATGGGAAAGATTCTCAGCAAACTGATCTAGGTAAAATCCATGTGATGAGCTTGCATGATTGAAAGAATTGAAATCCAATGAATGAAAGAGGTGAGCCAGGGGTGGTCAGTGTGGAGGAAATATGAGGCTTGACATTCTCCAGGGAGGAAATGAGGAAGGCTCTATCTTATTTGCTGCAGTTTTTTATTCACATTATGAGAAGCTCACAGTGTGCAGTGATATCAGAGTAATTTATTTCAGTACAGGAGAGGAGCCGGTACAAGTGTGCAAGACTGAAGGAAAAGCTGTAGTTCAGCCTTAAGAAAATACAGAAGCTAACAAGCCCAGCAAGCACTGTGCTGCATGCCAGGCCTATGTGACTTGCACCCTGTGGATGGATTGGCTGTCCCCTGGGCTATTGGGTTTATTTGTGTAATGCTACCCCATTCAGGAGCCGCTGATTAGATTGGGATCGGCGGATTAAGTTACCTCTGTGTGGTGTCTAGGGGTGGATGCAGTGAGTAGAGCAGTAACAAATGTCCAACCTGTAACTGAAGTTTTCAGAATGCTTTATTTTCCTGGTCCAACACGACCAAAACATCAACATGAGGTAGCTAGAAAAGGTTGATGAAAGTAGAGTAACTTCGTAGAGAGTCAGGCTTGGATAGATAAAGCAGTCCTGCCTTCTATAGTTAAAGGGGTGTTCCAGCCAAATGTAATGTTTATTTAAAGTCAGCAGCTACAAAAAGTGTAGCTGCTGGCTTTTAATAAACAGACACTTACCTGCTCCAGCGTTCCAGCGGCGTGCCGGCCGGGGCTCCGCTCCGCTTCCCCCCTCCCCAGCCGGCATTCTCATTGCTACTGTGGGCACCTGGCCGTAACAGCCTTCGGCTTTACGGCCGGGCACCCACTGCGCATGCGCGAGTGGCCCGGCGCTGCGCCGTCCTATTGAACAGGCGATCACCTAGGACCTGTCAGTGTCCTAGGCCATCGCCTACAGGGAGGGGCTGCAATAAGGCGATTAAGCTTAATCGCCTTACCAGCCCCTCGGCGGAAGGAGGAAGTGGGACAGGAAGTCCCACTCCTCCTGAAGCCCCCACTCCCCCCCACCCAAAAAAAATAATTACATGCCAAATGTGGCACGTAAGGGGGTGAGGAGTGAGATAAGCGGAAGTTCCATTTTTGGGTGGAACTCCGCTTTAAATGATCCCGTCGCCACTCCAGCGGGAGTGGGCGCAGTGCACCTGGACAGGCCTCTCACACAGACCTGGCAGCCAGAGTGTCACTGAGAATGCTGAGAAGGAACAAGTCGCTGCCACCGATTTGGCTCTAGAAGATTAGTAGAGGCCTCTTCCACAGGTCTGGTACTTAACAGCAATAGAGCGTATCCTCTCACTCCCGTTCTCTTGAGATGCGGAACCCCAGTAAGTCACTAAGGTCCCTCATGCATTTCAGTGTCTCTGAGCCAGGAGGGCCTAGAGTCGGGAACTTTGCGTAGCACAGGCGCACACGCTGAAGGTGGGTACCGCACCTGGAACCAGGAACCTGCGAAGAACCCCGGAATATGGCGTCTGCCACAGATATACCCTCGCCCAAACGCTCCTAAATTGGCTGCTGGGGAAAAGCGGCTCTGCCTGAATCCCTCTGGCGCCACCTGCCGCCCAGAGATGGGACCACATCTCTGGAGTGCAGAAAGACCCACAGGACAATTCAAGGCTGACAGCTGCCGAACTTGAACAAATCAACCTGGGTGAGAGCAAGTAAGTCTCTCACCCTACTAACTTTAGCGTAGCGCCCTTTCTGAAAGTAAGGGGGCGCTACATTTGCTATGGGAAAAGTTATGTGAACATTGCAGTTGTCCATAGCAATCACATTTTAAATGAAGGATGGGAAGCCTTCCATACCTGCACATTGCAGTCTACCTTGATAGGCAATCTCTTATATAGGGGTGCAGGTTCAGGTAACGCTACACAGAGGAAAGAAAGGAATGCTATACAATCAGTTAAAAGTAAATATGCTGTAAGTGCCATACAAATGATTCCATGCAAAGCATCAGATTACATGTAGACCATCCATAGACTATATGGCTTCCCCAATAATGTGCTCAGCTTTACTGCACTGGGAGATGTATCTATGTAGTTGCACATCTAGGAACCTCTGAGGGTGAGGGATACTCTGTTTCTTATTACAAGACTGAGGCCCCGTACACACGACCGAGCTTCTCGGCAGAATCCAGCGAGAAGCTCGCTGGGAGACATATTCTGCCGAGATTCTCGGTCGTGTGTACACTTCCGACGAGCGTCCCGTTGGGAAGCTCGTCGAGCCAAAAAAGAGAGCACGCTCTCTTTTTCCTCGTTGTTCAATGAGGACTTTGGCTCGACGAGCTTTTTCAACCGCTCATCGGGAACCTCGTCGGGCGGAACGATGGGTTTAGCCCGACGAGGTTCTCGGACGTGTGTACGCGGCCTAAGACCTGTAAAGTAATGAGAATAAGGGCAGAGTCTCCCACCTAATGCAAGTTTTTAAAGATCTCAGTAAATTCATTGGCCAATCCTGACTTTAGCTGTACAAATCTAAACCGAGGAGGACTTTTTTCAGAACTATGGCCCTGAATAAAACCAGAACAATGTTTATTGCAAGGCAACTGTGGAAATGTTAATTATAGTTTTTTTTTGTTGTAATTTAGTAAATTATTGTAGATCATTAATAAATCAAGTTGTTGATAAAGAAATATAATTATTTGTAAATACAGCTTGTATAAAAAGAAAAAAAAACGCACAAAACGATCCCTGTCCCCGGCCTAGATCATTAGTGACATCTTGTGGTAGGTTGTGTGAAGTGCGGTTAAGAGTTACAGTGCCCACTTGTGATTTTTTTTTTTTTTTTCACAATCAATTCTCGCATAAGTGTAGCGCTACCCCTTCAGGAGCCGCTGGTTAGATGTGGGATCGGCATTAATTAAGTTACCCTTGATGTGTCTAGGGAAATTGATGGTAGCAACCTGTGAGAGCAGTAACGGAATGTCCAAGCCAAGGGTTGACGTTTTCTAAGTGCTTTATTTTCGGTCCAACACGACCAACAGTCAACTTGAGGTAGACATGATAGGTTGGTGAAGAGAATAACTTTGCAGAGTCAGGCTATGGATAACGAACAGAAGCAGTCCTGAGTATATTCTTTTCTCCCGTCGCCACTCCTGCCGGAGTGGGCACAGTGCACCTGGACAGACCTCTCCCACAGGCCTGGCAGCCAGAGTGTCACCGAGAAGGAACAAGTCTCTGCCACTGACTTGGCTCTAGTAAATTAGTAAAGGCCTCTGCCACAGGTCCGATACTCAAGAGCAATAAAGCGTATCCTTTCAGTCAATCCCTCTTGAAGTGTGGGGACCCAGTATGTCACTGGGGCCCCTCGGCAACTCGGTTGCTCTGAGCCATGAGGGCCCAGAGTAAGGAACTCTGCATAGCACGGTCCCCAGCCAGGTAGGCCATAGTGGTGGGGCCCATGACGTGCGTACACCCTGAAGGTGGGTGCCGCACCCAGAACCAGGAACCCGCGAAGAACCCGCGAAGAACCCCGAAAAATGGCGTCTGCCACAGATATACCCTCCCCCAGCATGCCCCGCGAGGGAAACACTCCTCCAATTGGCTGCTGGGGAAAAGTTGCTCTGCCTGAACCCCTTTGGCGCCACCTGCCGTCCAGAGATGGAACTGCATCCCTGGAGCACAGAATGACCCAAAAGATAATTCAGGGCTGACAGCAGCCCAATTTAACACAAATCAACGTGGGTGAGAGCAAATAAGTCTCTCACCCCACTAAATTTACAAATTGCGTCCCTTCTGAAAGTAAGGGGGCGCTACATAAGAAATAAAGTATTTTGTGTGTGTCGCATGTAGTTTGACTAGTAGTAGGTAGTCACATTCAACTGGATTTGGTCTGGAGTGCTGTAGATGTTTTGTAGCTTCTCCAAACCACTTGTTCAGCTCTGAGTGCCAGAACATACCCCAGCATTTATATCAAAGTGGAATTTGTCAAGGCAGATAGATGTTGGTTGTCCAAGAACAGGATCGGAGGTGCCCAGGATTGTTGGTGGGAACGAGCCCTAAACTAACTAACCCTCAAGAACATAAATGTCATATATTGTAGTTTACCGGTCCTTGGATGTGGTGGCTGCTGTAGTAATTTTGTAAGACATTTCATAGCTTCTCCAAGCTACCTTGTTTCACTCTAGTGCAGTGGTTCTCAACCTACTAGTGCCGTGACCCCTTGATAAAACTTCCCAAGTTGTGGGGACTCCCAGGGGTAAAATTATTTTCGTAGCGTGGGTTTTGATCAGCCAACTTAGGTGCTCTTGATCAAGGTCATCTCCTGATCCGAGAACTGAAGTGGGGACTTTTAATGGAAACTATAATCACAGGTAGTGTTACTCACTGTGTTTCTGACTTTGTGGTGTCTCATAGCAGTGACACCTATGCCAAAATCAGGAGATGGGGTCTACTTCAGCCCCTCCCACTTCACAATCCTCACCAGTCACATGACCTCTTGTCTCTACCCCCCAGCCATGCCGTGAACTGAATGGGCAGCTGCAAAAAGGCTGGGATAAACGATGCAGGCTTCAGGAACAGCCCAATATTTGGTGACCCCTGGTAAATCATCATTTGACCCCCGAGGGGGTCGCAACCCCCAGGTTGAGAACCACACTTCCTGAGTGTCAGGTACATACCTAATCCTTTATATCTACAGCGGGAGCAGAGACTCCTAAATCCAGTCACCATGGTATTTGTGTCAAGGCAGATGCCCATTTTTCAATTGGAAGGTGAGAAACTTGTGGAGTCAAGTTAAATTCTCTGTGTCATTAAAGTCTACATATGTGGTAATCGTTCAATGCTCCTCTTACCTATTGGTGAGACCTCCTGTCTCTTGGCTGGGGCTCCTCCTACCTCTTGGTGAGACCTCCTGTCTCTTGGCTGGGGCTCCTCTTACCTCTTGGTGAGATCTCCTGTCTCTTGGCTGGGGCTCCTCTTACCTCTTGGTGAGACCTCCTGTCTCTTGGCTGGGGCTCCTCTTACCTTTTGGTGAGACCTCTGTCTCTTGGCTGGGCTCCTCTCACCTCTTGGTGAGACCTCCTGTCTCTTGGCTGGGGCTCCTCTCATCTCTTGGTGAGACCTCCTGTCTCTTGGCTGGGGCTCCTCTTACCTCTTGGTGAGACCTCCTGTCTCTTGGCTGGGCTCCTCTTACCTCTTGGTGAGACCTCCTGTCTCTTGGCTGGGGCTCCTCCTACCTCTTGGTGAGACCTCCTGTCTCTTAGCTGGGGCTCCTCTTATCTCTTGGTGAGACCTCCTGTCTCTCTCTTGGCTGGGGCTCCTCTTACCTCTTGGTAAGACCTCCTGTCTCTTGGCTGGGGCTCCTCCTACCTCCTTGGTGAGACCTCCTGTCTCTTGGCTGGGGCTCCTCCTACCTCTTGGTGAGACCTCCTGTCTCTTGGCTGGGGCTCCTCTCATCTCTTGGTGAGACCTCCTGTCTCTTGATTCCTGGCTAGGGCACCTCTGACCCCTGGGTGGGACCCTCTGTATCCACACTAGGTGCCCTGAGTTATCCTCGGGGGTTGGTTTTTAATGACCTTGAACACCTGTGTGCTTATACAGACGGCAGGCCTTCAGTGTAGTCTAGACATGTGCACAGAAAAACATTTCGTTTTTTTTTTGTTCCGTTTCATATGGTCCCGTCTGTTCGTTTCCGTTCGTTTTTTGTAAGACACCCGTTTTCCCGTTCGTTCCCATTAGTTTGTCGTACGACGCGATTTTTCTGTATTCCGATCGTTTCGTATTTCCGTTACCGTTATATTTTCGTACATGCGGGATGGTTCGTTATTCTGTTTAATTCATGTTCGCTACTTGTTAAACAATAATTATCGTGAATTTTCGTCAATTTGCATTCTGTGTATCTTGAATGCTTTTCTTTTGTTAGTGTCAGTTGTATGTTCATTGTTCAATGACATCTATACCAAAAGAATTTCATTATGTATATTGAATGAATTCCTTTTTCTGTTCGTATTGTGTATTCAAAATACTGAAGGCAAATCTTTTGTTATAGGTGTCATATCAACATACGAAAATAACAAAACGGATTCAAATGCAAATCTTTTGTTTATCGTTTTTTTGAATGGCCAGAGAGTTAGGCTGGCCATACATGATACAATTTTCTGTACAATTTTCTTTAGATTTACCTTCAACTATGTAGTGCAAGGGCCTGCCTGATTGCATACAATTGAAAGTGTTGTTTAGTTTGACCTCATATTATATGGTTTTTGGTAAATCTAAAAGAAAATTGTACAAGAAAATTGAACATGTATGGCCAGCCTCAGTGACTGAAAGCAGCTTCTCTTTTGTGCTGAGTAGTGAGTACACTAGTACAGTAAAGCCAAATAAACTTTTCTGTGGATTTTCATCTGAAGGGAGATCAGTTGGCCAGATCTCCCTGAAAATATGGACAGAAAAAAGGATTTTCATCATTTTGTACTTTCCTAAATATATTGTGGGATTCGTGGCACTTTCAACACGCGGCTCATCCATATTAACTATTGTTAAGCCCCATACACTTGTTCATACTGTTTTAACAACAAACATAAAAACTATAATTTTCCGATCGTTCTCAGAAAATTAGTTTGTTTTTAAACTGCATCAGAAAACCATTTTTGGGTTCAAAAGTCTGGCCAACTGATCTCCCTTCAGATGAAAATCCACAGAAAAGTTTATTTGGCTTTACTGTACTAGTGTACTCACTACTCAGCACAAAAGAGAAGCTGCTTTCAGTCACTGAGGCTGGCCATACATGTTCAATTTTCTTGTACAATTTTCTTTTAGATTTACCAAAAACCATATATGAGGTCAAACTAAACAACACTTTCAATTGTATGCAATGAGGCAGGCCCTTGCACTACATAGTTGAAGGTAAATCTAAAGAAAATTGTACAGAAAATTGCACAGAAAATTGTATCATGTATGGCCAGCCTAACTCTCTGGCCATTCAAAAAACGATAAACAAAAGATTTGCATTTGAATCCGTTTTCTTTTGTTATTTTCGTATGTTGATATGACACCTATAACAAAAGATTTGCATTCAGTATTTTGAATACACAATACGAACAGAAAAAGGAATTCGTTCAATATATGTAATGAAATTCTTTTGTTATAGATGTCATTGAACAATGAACATACAACTGAAAACGAACACAAAACGGATTCAAACAAAATACACAATGCAAATCTTTTGATACAGATTTCATTTTCGTTATTTTGCCGTTTTCGTTTTGTCGTTTTTTCCCGTCAAATCGTTCATTCGTATTTGCGGTCGTTCGTTATGCGGCTCATCCGTTATCCCGTCGTTTTCGTATTTTGGTGCTTTACCGTTTTCGTATGTACACATTATCCCGCGGGTACGAAAATGAACATTTTCGTACGAAAATAACATTCGTACGAACGGGAATGCACATATCTAGTGTAGTCCAGACTCAGGATTGAAGGTTGCATCCCACACAAGATACTTTGGAACCTTCAAGCTCCAGGCCCCAATCTATATAATCCACAGAAAAACATAAACACAGCTTTCTTCACTCAGAAACGATAGTCTGGAACTTTGCATTAAAATGAATTCTGAGTAATTTTCTCTTACATTTGCACAGTAGCAGGGCGTTGCATTTTGTCACACTACCAATAGCTATGAGCATGAGCTGGAAAAATCAGAACTGTCACAAACCCATGTCACTTGCCTAATGAGGGGTCCTTGTGTGGCTCCCTAACATAGCTTTGGTCCTTTTAGAGGAATTCTTGGTGTGCTGGTGACATTTCTTCACTTTGGTCCTTCACAAACACCTTCTCTTTTGGTCTTCAGAGAATAAAAAGACAAATTCTACCTTTTCCCACACCACCCTCTGCACCTAATCTTTATTTGTTTATTAAGAATCGGCTTAAAAGCCCCCCACTTATAACACTGGTCATGGTGTCAGGTTGGGTTCCAGGTCATTTTCTGGTCTATAATATGAGCGGGTTCAGCCTGCGTTGCTTCCTGGTGACGTGGACACAAAGTTCTAAAGTCTTTAGTCACAACGTGAGGGGCAGACACAAGACCTGACGCATAAACGGAGAATGGGAGCAGCTTCCAATCACATGTCACCATTACTGAAATAGGTACTGTGGAGGATTACAGAAAGTGCATTCAGGTAAGTTCTGGAGGAGAACCGGCTTTATTTTTTGATTTGCGTTGTTCCTGAATGGTAACAGCCAAAGAGGAAAGCCAATGGTTTACCACAGACATGGGCAGGAGGTTCCAATGTTGTCCTACCAAACAGTAGAGTGGGAAAGATGTGTCTTCTAGGATACATTGTATTTGTAATGGTTGCTGATTTCAGATGCAGCATCTCCTGGGACTTCACACATTACAGTTCTAGATTTTACAGAGAAAAAAAAACATCCATTGATGGCACTTCAATGGAAAATGGTGCTATCAGGGGTGGACTGACAACTCATGGGGCCCCCGGGCAATAGAAGATTATGGGGCCCCTGGGCTTACAGATGGCCACCACGCCAGGAGGCAGTGCAGAGGCGGGACATCAAAAGCATGTCGGTTTCGGACATATCAGGGACAGATGTAAAAAAGATTTTTGCATACTGTCCCTGGTTTTATTGAGTCTGGCAACCCTGGTGGGGCCCCCTAGTGGCAATGGTCAGTCCGCCCCTGGGTGCTATGTAAATGATAGAGGTCAGAGCAGAATGAATGGACTTATTCATGCTGATAGGACATCCAAATGTACTCTGAGAACTCCTCTTTACACAGAAGTACAGATATACGGTATACAATAATCATTAAAGTGGACCAGCTAGAGTTGCAAAAGACTACGTTAAAGTGGATGTAAACCGATTCATGAAATTTTAGCTGGGCACATATATCTGCAGTATTGTTTTATCTCTCTTCAATGAGTGAAGTCCCATAGCTCTCTCCTGACCTGTTCCTCTGTTATCAGCCTGATAACTCCTAACAAATTCTCGGACAACTTAGACAAAAGCATCCTGAATCTTCAGTCTGGGAAGGTTGCTAAAATAGATTAGCAGGGAGCTGGCCCTATTACAAAACACCTCTGAGAGTCTCTGCCTATGATGAGAGGGGGTGTGTGCCTTTCCTCCAATCAGCAATGTTAGCCATCTTGTGAAGACAGCAGATATACATATAAAACCTATGTAGGGAGATTTGGTTAATTTCTGTGTATCATCTGAGGCTGTTCACTTCACTGCCTGTATGGAGGGTTTACATCCACTTTACGTCCCACTGCTTTTGAATAAGAGCACAAAAATGAGGCCACAGGGGACACTGGGTGCCCTGAATTGAAGGCCTGACTAATTGTTACATGGGTTGCCAAATCTTTATTTCTGCTACAACATGCAGATGAAGGTTAAAAAATTGTATATTCATGAATCCATCTGGTCGTGTGTGACCAGCTCAGGCTGATCATGGTGCAATGGTGTGGGAAATGTTTGTTGGTACACACTGGACCCCTTTATACCAGTTGAGCTTCATTTGAAAATAATGGTGGTGCTATTGTTGACCATGAGCTCCAATATAGGTAACACCTTGGCCACAGTCTGTAATGTCTCTTAACCACTTAAGCCCCGGACCAATATGCTGCTAAATGCCCAAAGGTGTTTTTACAATTTGGCACTGCGCTGCTTTAACTGGTAATTGCGCGGTCGTGCAATGTTGTACCGAAACAAAATTTGCGTCCTTTTCTTCCCACAAATAGAGCTTTTTTTTTACGGTATTTGATTGCCTCTGCGATTTTTATTTTTTGCGATAAAAAAAAAATGATATTTTCTAATTTTTGTTATAAGAGAAATCGAATAAACAAAATTTTAGTCAAACATTTAGGCCAAAATGTATTCAGCCACATGTCTTTAGTAAAAAAAATTGCAATATAAAAAAAAAAATGAGCTACCTAGCGGCAACAGCGACACTAATACAGCGATCAGAAAATCGATCGCTTAGTGACACTGGCAATAGGGGTTAAAGGGTTAACTAGGGCGGTGATCAAGAGGTTAAACCTTTATTAGGGGGGGGTAGGGAACCTAACACTAACTGCCTGTCACACCTACTGTCACACTGACACTAAATGCAATGATCAGTAAATTAATGATCACTGCAATCAGTGACAGTGTGACAGGGGGCTGGGGGGTAATCGGAAGGGGTTAATGTGCCTATGTGTGTGGTGTCAGTGTGCTGTTGTGCAACTTACTTGTGATGTCTTCTCTCCTCTCACCGGAACAAAAATACCACCGAGAGGAGAGGTGACATCACTTTGGGCGGGCAATGGGGGGGGGAGCGGATTCGCTGGAAGCGATCGCGAGGGGGCAGACAGAAACGAACAGCCGCCCCCTCATCCCGGATCGCTCCCAGAGGCTTACCGACCACCGCAGGGGGGTCCCGATCGGACCCCCGGTTAAATTTGACTATGTGTAGTGTGTGTCAGTGTAGTGTTAGTGCAGACTTACTTGTGTTGTGATCTCTCCTCAACGGTGGTTGAAAAAAACGCTGAGGGAGAGATCACATCGCTTCCTCCTTCCTGTGTTTACACAGGAGGAGGAAGTGACAGGGCGGGGGGCGCGCGCATTGGCTGGGAGCGATCCGGAGGGGGCGGAAAAAAACGAATAGCCGCCCCCTCTTGTTGGATCGCTCCTGCAACCGCCGCATGTAGGGGGGGGCGTCCGATCGGACCCCCGAACTCCCCCAAGGCACCAACGTATATATACGTTGATGTGCCTGTCGGTGCCACTCTGCCGAAGTAAATGTACATGCGGCGGTCCTTAAGTGGTTAAAGGAACCTATTTTAGAAAATAAAAACAAACCTTTACAACCCCTTTAAGACTGAGTAGCAAAAAGTTTCCATGCACTTCCCACTTTTGTCCACCAGGTGGCACTGGCTAGGGAACATTGAGAAGCACATTGTTGAACAGGACATCAGCATGCAGGGTGGCAGTCTCTTCGCCCGCTCAGATCACTTCGGCCTCAGTCCTTCATTAATATGAATTGCGCAGTCTGCTGGGAAATCAAAGCCCATCCGCTTGCAATGCAGTCTTTGTGGCGATATTAATTAACTTCAAAATGTTTTGATTTTGCCGTGTAATGAATCCTGTAAATAATGACATTAGAAGCAGCCAATTTCCATATGCAGCAGAGAACATCACACTGGGGAAGGCAAAGAAAAACAGGCTGCTTGTGCAGAATAAAGATATGGGGAAATACAAATTCCTCGGGTTTAAACAATACCTAGACCGTATTTTCTAATTTTTTATAAATATTTGTAATTGTGATCCGTTCAGTATGAACAATCTAACGAATGTTTGCTGATGAAACTCTAAGGCCTTATTTGCAGGGACCAGTAGTCCATTAAAGTGGTTGTAAACCCACTTTTTCATTTTTACCTACAGGTAAGCCTATAATAAGGCTTACCTGTAGGTATAGAGAATATCTCCTAAACTTGTACGGTTTAGGAGATATTCCGCTCGCAATGCGCCGTTGATTGCAGCGGCGCATGCGCAGGGGGATCCTCGGCTAATGGACCGGCAGTCGTTGGACCATGCCAAATTGAAAACTCCTGCACGCATGCGCGGGAGTGACGACATCGCCGCTCCAGCCAATCACATCGCTGAAGCGGCGATACACGGAAGACACGCCAGGCAAGATGACATTTCGCTTGGCGTGGACCAGGTAAGTTCCTCTCACCTCGTTCCGAGGTAAGTATTTCATAATGAGCTAGTATGCGGTGCATATTGGCTCATTATGGCTTTTGCCTTGCAGGTGTAAAAAAAAAAATGTATATGCGGGTATACAACCGCTTTAATATTGTGTTTATGCTGCTGGAGCCGCTCGGTAATTGTGTGCAGGTACCCCATGTAAGTGGATGGGGGAACGGTGGTTGCACGGACACAGCCACTCATCCTAATTTGACAGGGGGCTGGTGAGTGGCCCCGAATGTACACTGTTTGCATTCGGGGCCGCTTACTTACAACCTCACATCTACCAAATTTGTGTCTGCACGGTCACTCCCTCCCCATACATTACATGGAGTGTCTGCACACAGCACCTAGCAGCTCAAACTGTAAAAAAAAAGCCCATTTATCAGGCCAGCTACAGGCCTCGGTGCCTATGTGAATGAGGCTTAAAGAGTTTAACCACTTGCTTACTGGGCACATAAACCCCCTTCGTGCCCAGGCGAAATTTCAGCTTCCGGCACTGCGTCGCTTTAACTGACAATTGCGCTGTCGTGCAAAGTGGCTCCCAAACAAAATTGGCGTCCTTTTTTTCCCCACAAATAGAGCCTTTTTTTGGTGGTATTTGATCGCCCGTGCGGTTTTTATTTTTTGCGTTATAAACAAAAAAAGAGCGACAATTTAAAAATATATATATATTTTTTACTTGTTGCTATAATAAATATCCCAATTTTTTATTTTTATTTTTTATATATTTTTTTCTCAGTTTAGAGCGATACGTATTCTTCTACGTATTTTTGTAAAAAAAATAAAAAAAAAATCACAATAAGTGACTGCTTAGCGCAAAAGTTATAGCGCCTACAAAATAGGGGACAGAATTATGATTTTTTTTTAATATTTTTTTTTTTTTTACTAGTAATGGTGGCTATCTGCGATTTTTATTGGGACTGCGATATTGCGGCGGACACATCGGACACTTTTGACACATTTTTGGCGCCATTCACATTTATACAGCGACCAGTGCTATAAATATGCACTAATTACTGTATAAATGTGACTGGCATTGAAGGGGTTAACACTAGGGGGTGAGGAAGGGGTTAAATGTATTGCCTGGGTGTGTTCTAACTGTGTGGGGGGAGGGGGGTGACTGGGGGAGGTGACCGATGCTGTGTCCCTATGTACAAGGGACAAAGCATCGGTCTCCTTTCCTCTGACAGGACGTGGAGCTCTGTGTTTACACACACAGCTCCACGTCCCTGCTCTGTCACCGCCAATCTCGTGTACCTGACGGACATCGCGGCCGCCGGGTACATGCATCGAATCCTCGGTGATGCGACGGGACTGTTTTTCCCCGCCGCGCGCGACTGGGCGGGGAATTACAAGTACATCACGTCCAAAGACGTGACCCCGGCGCCTCAGGTCCGCGCTGTTGACGTATTCTGTCAATAGCGCGGACCTCTAGTGGTGAAGTAAAAAAATAATAGATCCTGCTTCTTTTAAAGCATTTTATACAGTGCGTGTGCTGTGTCATTTGGCCCCCCTGTGATCCTGCCAGTTTCTGCCCTCCCCTATGTAAACTGACCACTATGTACCATGGCTGCTGAACCCTGAAACCGTGGTCCGTTTACATGCCTCCGTCATCCGCAGCCTTGCTGTCTCTCCTCTGTCCTCCTCCCCCTTCCCTCTCTGCCTATCGGCTCCTGTGTCAGGGCCCCCGCCCGTCCCGCTGCTGCTGTAATTACATGTCTTACTTTAAAAAAATCTGTTCTTTTGTCTAAGGATATGTATCAATGTGTGTATGTTGTGAAAAAAATAATTCAAAAAAGCTGTATATACCTTATTTGTGAGCGTTGATTAGCGGTCACATGACGGGCTGGCTCTCTCCTCCCCTTCCTCCACCCAGACTGATGTCAGCAGGGGAATCTCTCCCCCCTCCCGCTGCATCTGACAGGGAGCGGAGAGAGGCGGCGCGTCGCATGACCGCTGACCAACACACACACAGGGGGACATATCCTTAGAAGACCGAGCAGATTTTATAAAGTAAGACATGTGGGTTAACATCCCTTTAAAAAATGTTTTTTTTTTTTTTCTTGCAGGCAGTGAAGGAGGAAACGGTGATGGATCAGTAAGGCATAAAAGGTGTGCACTTTGCAAAGTTGCTCCAGAGTCTGATAAATGAGGTAAAGATTCAGGTTGTAAAGAATACCCAATCATGTGCAAAAAAATTTTTTTTTGCTTGAACATGATTGGATGATGGAAGTCAGCAAAGCTTCTGCTCATTTACTAATCTCTGGAGCTACTGCTCTTTGCAAAATGCACAGTCTACTTGCCTTTAATAAACTAACCCCTGTGTGTCTTGTTAGACAGTGGAGGAGGAAGCCGTGATGGATCAGTAAGTTGTATATAAGGTGTCAGTTTGTACATTTTCAGTATACAGTGCCTTGAAAAGTGTTCACACCTCTTAAATTTTCCACATTTTTTCATGTTACAACCAAAAACGGAAATGTATTTTATTGGGATTTCATGCAATTGACAAAGTGCCATATGATTGTGAAGTGGAAGAAAAATTATAAATGGTTTTCAAAATGTTTTGCAAATATGTGAAAAGTGTGGGGACACATTTGTAGTCGGCCCCCTTTACTCTGATACCCCTAACTAAAATCTAGTGGAGCCAATTGCCTTCAGAAGCCCCCCTAATTAGTAAATAAAGTCCCCCGTGTGTAATTTATTCGAAGTATAAATACAGCTGTTCTGTGAAGCCCTCAGAGGTTTGTGTCAAGCAGGGTTAGGTTTTAAAAAATATCCCAAGCTTTGAACATCTCACAGAGCACTGTTCAATCCATCATCATCCTAAAATGGAAAGAGTATGGCACAACTGCAAACCTACCAAGACATGCCTGTCCACCTAAACTGACAGGCCAGGCAAGGAGAGCATTAATCAGAGAAGCAGCCAAGAGGCCCATGGTAACTCTGGAGGAGCTGCAGAGGCCCACAGCTCAGGTGGAAGAATCTGTCCACAGAACAACTATTAGTTGTGCTCTCCACAAATCTGCCCTTTATGGAAGAGTGGCAAGAAGAAAGCCATTGTTGGAATAAAGCAATAAGAAGTCCTGTTTGCAGTTTGTGAGAAGCCATGTGGGGGGGACAGCAATCATGTGGAAGAAGGTGCTCTGGTCAGATGAGACCAACATTTAAAGGGTCACTAAAGGAAAAAAATGTTTTTGCTGAAATGAATGTTTACAGGGTATAGAGACATAAAAGTTAACTGATTCCTAATGAGGCTCCACATTTGTGAGAGCTCTAATTAGACATGTGCAATTTTTTTCGTTACGAATACGTTTTCCGTCATTATTCGTTATTTTCGTTGATTCGTTAACCTAAGAATAAACGAATGGTTTAGCGCAAATAATAACGAATAACGATATTTCCAAAAATAACGAATATGGAAAACTACGAAGAAACTAAACTACTAAATGTAAAAGAACAACACAACGAAAGAAAAAATAAACAAAAACATAGAAATAACGAAAATACCGAACACAAAAAAAAATCATAATTACGAAAAATAAACGAAAATGCAAACTTACTAATATTCGAAGAACGAAAAGAAAACAACCGAAATGCCGAACAAAGAATAATAAACAAAAAGCAAAACTAACGAAAAATAAATTACGAATCTTCGGAAAACGGAAATGAAATAACTTAAATTCACTTTCATTAGTACTGCCCCAATGAGCTTCTTTCTTATTACCTAGTGGCTCCTTGACCTTGTGTCTTTATCTGTGTTAGACTGCAGTGCATTCCATTCAGAGTCCAGGGTGTGTAGGTTGCACCGGTTTTGTGGATCTGTCAAGTCAATCGCAATAAATTACAATGTTTTACAAAATTACGACGAGTAGTGTGTCGAATAAACGTAAAATGTATTTTAACAGAATTACGAATGCAAAAAATCTACAAAAGAACGTTGTTACAATCAAATGAAATTAGACACGAAAATACGAATGATCATAAAGCAACGAAGATTTATTTCTTACGAAAATACAAACGCGGCATGATGGAAAATATAATGTAAAAACGAATATCAAAACAACGAAAAATAAACCAACGTAAAAACGAATGAACGAATAAATGCATTGTAAAAATACGAACGAGACAGAATACAACATTTAACAAAAATACTAATCTCGAATCAACGAAAAATAAACGAACATAAAAAAACGGAAACGGAAAAAAAAGTGTTACGAAAATACTAAAGAGTACGAATACGATAACTAACGTCTTACGAAATTACGACTCGTTACGAATCACGATAAACGAACAGAAACGAAACAGAAATAAACGAAAATTTTTGTTGTGCACATGTCTAGCTCTAATATATCCCAATCAGACTGGTTTCCAGGCAGTCATAATATTTGAATTAAACCTCTCCATTTTAGGTTACTATTGTTTTCATTATATTCTTTGCTTTGTTTGTAAAATTGTGTGCGTCGCCCCTTGGGGCTATTGTAATTTCTGATGCTTATGTACTTGATGTAACCTTATCTGAAAACTCAATAAAAATTTATTGAAAGGAAAAAAGTTAACTGATTCCTTTTCAAAATGATTAAAAATAGATAAAAATCAATCATATAATGTGCCTGCAGGTTAGTTTCACTTTTGAACTGGCTTCATGTTTCTGCAAAGTAGAAAGAGACACACAGAACAAAAACAAACAAATCCAGGGCAGTGTTTTGTTTTTAAAATGAATCTGATTGGTTCTAGGAAGTTTTAGACACACAGTAATGACAGCTTAGACCACCGTGAGAAAGCTCCCAGTATGGTGGTTATAAGGAAACAGACAAGCAGGAAGTGTGGAGATCAGAGCAGGATTACAGCAACTTCAAAGCAAAAACGAACAATAAGGACATGAAACCAGTACTGCACTAAAGTAAAGGAAGCTATTTAGCAAAACAAAAAAAAAATTCTTTAGTGATCCTTTAACTTTTTGGCCTAAAAGCAAAACGCTATGTGTGCTGACTGACAGGGGGAACCCACCTTACCTTCTGCGCGATTCGCCATCCTCTGCCCTTATTGGATCCACTCTTGCAGCAGTACACACACACATCAACCCACCTACCTTCTGCTCTGTTCCGCTGACAGTAGCCTGCCTAAAATGCACTGGTGGGGGGAAGCAAGCAGACCAACAGTTCTGTCCCTGCAGTCCCAGCAGTATCTGAATGAGCTGCGGGGCCAGGTAGAGCATGCAAGCGGGCTGGGGTTTGGAGACCCATGGTTTAGATCAAAGCATATTCATGTGTTAGAATGGCCCAGTCAAAGCCCAGACCTAAATCCAATTGAGATTCTGCGGCAAGACTTGAAAATTGCTGTTCAGACACTCTCCATCCAATCTGACAGAGCTTGAGTTATTTTGCAAAGAGTAATGGGCAAAAATGTCACTCTCTAGATGTGCAAAGCTGGTAGAGACATGCCCAAAAAGACTTGCAGCTGTAATTGCAGTGAAAGGAGGTTCTACAAAGTATTGACTCAGGGGGGCGCTATACAAATGTAGCGCTACCCCATTCAGGAGCCGCTGATTAGATTGGGATTGGCGGATTAAGTTACCTCTGTGGTGTCTAGGGGTGGATGTAGTGAGCAGAGCAGTAACGAATGTCCAACCTGTAACTGAAGTTTTCTGAATGCTTTATTTTCCTGGTCCAACACGACCAACACGACCAACGCATCAACTTGAGGTAGATGGGAAAAGGTTGATGAAAATAGAGTAACTTGGCAGAGTCAGGCTTGGATAAAGAAAGCAGTCCTGACTTCTGTAATTAAGTCAATCGCGTCGCCACTCCAGCCGGAATGGGCGCAGTGCACCTGGACAGGCCTCTCACACAGACCTGGCAGCCAGAGTGTCACTGAGAAAGCTGAGAAGGAACAAGTCTCTGCCACCGACTTGGCTCTAGACCAGTGGTTCTCAACCTTCTAGTGCCGTGACCCCTTGATAAAATTTCCCAAGTTGTGGGGACCCCTAAGAGTAGGGCACGGGCCCCGGCCAGGTAGGCCATAGTGGTGGGGCCTGTGATGTGCGCACACCCTGGAACCCGCGAAGAACACCGAAAAATAGTGTCTCCCACAGATATACCCCTCCCCAGCATGCAGTGCAAGGAAAACGCTTCTCCAATTGGCTGCTGGGGAAAAGCGGTTCTGTCTGAACCCCTCTGGCGCCACCTTGCGCCCAGAGATGGGATCACATCCCGGGAGCACAGAATGACCCACAGGACAATTCAGGGCTGACAGCTGCCAAACCTGACAAAATTAACCTGGGTGAGCGCAAGTAAGTCTCTCACCATACTAACTTTAGCGTATCGCCCTTTCTGAAAGTAAGGGGGCGCTACACAAATGTACACCAAACATTTCACATATTTGTTTGTAAAACATTTTGAAAAGCATTTATCATTTTCCTTCCACTTCATTATTATGTGAAACTTTGTGTTGACCTGTCACATAAAATCCCAATAAAATACATTTACGTTTTTGGTTGTAACATGAAAAAATGGAAAATTTCAAGGGCTATGAATAATTTTTCAAGGCACTGTATATAGTGGCAGTGTACTCCTTGTTAGGCAGTGGAGCAGGAAGCAGTGATGGATCAGTAAGTTGTATACAACGGGACAGAAATACCCCAGTCTCTTTCTCTGGAGCCTCAGCTACACTGGACATTGAACCAATGGGAAGCATTGTGCTGAGTCGCATCCTGTTCATTCATAAACAGAAGCATAGTAACCATAGTTTACTATGCTTTAGTTAACCATGAACACAGGAGTGATTAGTACAGATCACTCACTGTATTTACTCAGAAAATATTTACCGACCCCATCAGACACTTTTCTTCCTGAAACATCCCCCACAGCAGCCGGAAGGAGGGAAGCTGGCAGCACTGCAGGGGGGGGGGGGAGACACGGGGCGCCAGGGAGCAGGAGAAATTGGCACAGCTTGGGATTATTAAGGTGTGCCCGCGCCTATGGTGTCTTGTCTGATGGTGAGAAAGAAACGGTGCTGGATCAATGACGGCAGGAAATGTATTGGGACACATTAGCTGGCTGCCTCAATAGGTGAATGGTTGTGGGTGGTGTTGGAGGTAAATGGCCAGGTGGGGCATAAATGTATGAGGAAGGGGGGATCAGAGAAGGTCGAGTTCTGTCATTGGGAGTGTGAAATGGAGGAGACAAAGCCTATGTACATCAGATGGAAGAAATTGTATTCTATTTATTTCATGTGGGACCAGCCAGGTTACAGAAAGGTGTGTAATGGATTAGAATGATGATTGTGCAATAAATCTATTCCTTGCCACACACATTGAGATAGGGGGTGTCACCTTTTCTTCAAATCAAACCCAAACACTTTAGCGACGCACATTTTTTTTTAAATTTTTTTTTATAGTATAAACTATACATATAATTTGCTATTAAATTTCAAATCCTATGATGTTGATAACAAGAGTCTCCCTTTACATCAGAGTCCACAGCGTTCCCCTTTTACATCTGAACTCACAGAGTTCTCTTTACTGTAAGGCCTCGTACACACGAGGGGATATGTCCGCTGAAAACGGTCCGATGGACCGCTTCAGCAGACATCTCCGCTCGTGTGTATGGGCTAGCGGACAGATTTCTCCACCCGACAGATTTCAAAGCATGCTTTGAAATCTATCCGGTGGGAATCTGTCCGCCCGACATGTCTGCTGGTTAGTACACTAACCAGCAGACATGTCGTCCCGCACCGCCGCCGCCGAATGGATTCGGCGCATGCGCGGAAGTGTTTAACTTCCTGGTGCGGTGACGTGGCGGCGTCAACGTCACCGCCGCGTCACCGCCACGTCACCGCGCCGTCCGGCGGCGGGGAATTTGATCCGATGATGTATACACGCCATCGGATCAAACTCCCGATCGGACATATCCGATGGAAATGGTCCGCGGACCGTTTTCATCGGATATGTCCGATCGTGTGTACGAGGCCTAAGGAGGGGACTCTGCAGACTCTGATGTACAGGAGAAATCTGGGGACTTTAAGGCACAGGTGGCAAACACAAGGCCCGCGGGCCGAATCCGGCCCTCCAGGATATTTCATGTGGCCCTCACGCCTCTCCTGCAGCTGCAGGAGTGCTCCAGCCCTCCTCTGGTCCTCCTCCCGAACCCTTACTTTCTGTTTACAAGCAATGCATCCATCTTCTTCTCAGAAGCAGCATAAGGAAAGGGGGGTGCACTGTGATGTAAGGGAGAGTGTGGGACTCGACTTCTGATGGTGGGGTGGCTCTTGACAGGGGATGCGCTAGACATCTAATCTTACAGATATGGAGGACAATCATAATGCTGATGCGGCCCACGATGAAATGGAGTTTGACACCCCTGGGCTAAAGGATTTTCTGGGAATGCTGATTTAAGAGGGGAACACTGAGCACTCTGATGTACAGAGAGGACTCTGATGTAAGGGGGAACACTGTGACCTCTGGTGTAAAGGGGAACTCTGATGTAAGGGGTGCTCTGAGAACCCTGATTTACCTTAATGTACTCATTTAGAGGTAGGAGTGAGAAGGGGGAGACTTCAGTGACAGGCAGTTGGCACCTCTCATTTAGATGTATCTGAGGCTGCTAGACTTCCAATTTGCGGCCCCCACTATCCTCTTCTGAGGCACAGCGCCAGGGATTGGAGTGTGGGCAGACACAGATAGGTAGGGGTGGGCAGGGATGGACTGGGACAAAAATTTGGCCCTGGACTTCATCCAGACTGGCCCACTTAGACAGGTCTCTCCCATGGTGGCCGAACAACTCCCGCCCCCCGGCCACCCAAGTCCCCTATCCCCCTTCACTAGCCGGTCTACTTTATAGAGTAGAATGGCCGGTATTGGTACTGTTATAGGCAGTACCAGTGGGGAATCTAGACAATATTTCCCCCGGGACAAAGAATCAGTTTGGTGCTCCCCTTTATGGGACAAGATTAGGCAGAAGTGAAAAACTCCCTGGCCATAGCTGTTGAGTCAGCTGTCTGTCCCCTCCCCCATGCTCCTCTGTCATCGCCCATGCTCCTCTGTCATCCCCCTGCTTCTCTGTTCCCCCCAGGTGAGCGCTGCGGGGAGGGAGAGGAGGTGAGCACTGCGGGAAGGCAGAGAGGGAGCGGAGGGGGGCGGCAGTCCGCTGTCACTGAAGCCGGCCCACTGAGACATCGGCCCACCGGGAAACTCCCTTTAGTCCCAATGGCCAGTTAATCCCTGCGTACACACGATCGTATTATCCAACGGGAATCCAACCATTTGTACGCTCCATCGGACAATTGTTGTCGGGGAACTTCAGCCAACAAATGTTGGATAGTGTGCTTTCAAATTTTGCGACAACAAATATGTGGTGTCGGATTATCAGATCGTGTGTACAGAAGTCCGTCAGGGGAAAAGAATTCAAAGTACAAACACGCATGCTCAGAAGCAATGCTCACCATAACACAACATGTTGTAGCTCAGAAGCAATGCAAACCATAGCACAACATGTTCTAGCAGAAGTTGCCCAAAGGGTGGCGGTAAAGAGCTGAAAAAACATGTAGTTTTGTGTTTGTTTGTCTTCACCATTGGTGTCAGTGAGAGGAATTGTACCCTATTGTTGGTGTTAGTGAGAAGAGTTGTGCCCCATCATGGGTGTCATTGGACCCCGTTATTTGTGTAATTGGGAGGAATAGTGCCCCATCATTGAGTGTCATTGCGCCCCATTGTTAGTCTACTGGGAGTAACAGTGCCCTATCATTGGGTTCCATTTTTTGTCTCAGTGGGAGGAACATTGCCCCATCATTGGGTGTCATTGGGCCCCATTTTTGGTCTAAGTGGGAGGAAGAGTGCCCCATCATTGGGTGTCATTGTGTCCCATTGTTGATCCCAGCGTGTTCCATTTTTGGTCTCAGTGGGTTCCACAGTAGACAATTATGTGGAAATGCAGAAATTCAAATCTAAGAGCCTGTTATGTCAGACATATAAAGGTCTGCTGTACCCAATGAGGCTGTCAGTCATCTTTTTTGATATCGGATTACCTTTGGGGTCATAGCTCATTGAAGCCCTGCAACAACAATAAAGGTCTTTTCTGATGGCCTTATTTTCTGGTTCCATTTTCTTATCCCTTGTCCTCAAGGTATGTACAATCATACATATATATTTTTTTCATTGACTGTCTTCAAGTGAGTTTATTAATTGAACTCTACTCACTTATATTTACCCTATCTTTTGGACATTTATATGTCCGTCATAACAGGCTCTTTATAGGCTATGGTTTTTGACTACTTGCTGAACCACCTGGACATTTAGGCTCCCACTCTCGTGGCAATTGTGTCTTTATATTTTATTCATTCAAAGAATCCGATTTCTTGGGGTCAGTCCCTCTGCGCCTTCACTCTTCACTTTTAAACTTTTGAACTGCTATTGTGTTATACAGGGCTGGACTGGGACAAAAATTTGGCCCTGGACTTTATCCAGACTGGCCCACTTTGACAGGTCTCTCTCATGGCGGCCGGACAACTCCCGCACCCCCCCCCCCCGCCACCCGCACCCCCTCTCAACCTTCACTAGCCATTCTACTTTATTAGAATAGAACGGCTGGTACTGGTACTCTTATAGGGAGTACCAGTGGGGAAGATAGACTTTATTTCACCCGGGGAAAATAATCCGTTTGGTGCCCCCCCCCCCTTATGGGACAAGATTAGGCAGAAGGGAGAAACTCCCAGGCCATAGCTGTTGAGTCAGATGTCTGTCCCCTCCCCCCTGTACCTCTGTCGTCCCCACTGCTCCTTTGGTCCCCCCCTGCTTCTCTGTTTCCCCCAGGTGAGCGCTGCGGAAAGGGAGAGACAGAGGAGCGGAGGGGACGGGCGGTCCGCTGTCACTGAAGCCGGCCCACTGAGCCATCGGCCCACCGGGAAACTCCCTGTACTCCCAATAGCCAGTCCATCCCTGGGGGTGGGGGAAAGAGGAGTAGATCAAGCCCTCTCTTCTCTCCTTTAGGGGGGTGGTTGGTAGTGTTGGCTTTGGGCAGTGTGAAAAAGACTGTAACGGACACGCTCAGCTTAGCCAACTGCAGCCAACAACCCTGCTGGAAAGCCATAGTCCAGTCTGAATAATGTGTCCGGGTTTCAGGCAGTCTGAAACCCAGACGCATGATTCTAAACCGGGTGAATCCCAGACAGTTGGCAACCCTAACTGAGATCTTCTTTCCCTTGTATTCTGAGATTTTACATAACGCATGTTCTGATATTTTGTTGCAACTATACATACATTTCTAAAGTGTTCATTTAATAAGAAGTAATTTTAAAACAATTGCAACCAAAAATGTATGTGCTATAAATATATTTTCTAGTTTGTGCAAATCCAAAAGAGTCAGAGGTAGACGGCTTTAGCCCCTTCACTACCATCAGATGGCAGCTATGACAAATGTACCCAATTCACCTGAATACTTACCTTTCATACAATTTCTCCTAGTCTAGTTACTCTTTCCCTATTGTAAGTTATCAGTCTCTGTACACTTCTCCATGCAATTAAATGGATGAAGAAAAATGCTTTAGTTGTCCACAGGATGGCAGCAAACACTTTATATTACCATAGAAGCGCAAATTACCAGCTACAATGTGCTCATTTGTGTTGAATTTTTACACTTTATTTGCATGGGAGTTTTTTCTAACATATTCATAAAGTTTAAGGCCTGGTTCACACCTATGCAGGTTGCAGTTTGCATATTCCAGGTGAATTTTGTGTTTTTTAATACACATTTTTGATCCATTGAAGTCTTTGGAACCTAAAAGTCCCTGGCTCTTTCCATAAAACGCACAGATGTGAACTATATCCATAGGAAACCATGTTATATGGACTGTAGTGTGATTCTGCAAAACTGAACATGCACAACAAAAGGTGTGAACCAGGCCTTAGAGGAAATAAAAAACTTGCATCCTCAGGACCTGTGCAAACTCTGAGCAAACTCTGAGCAACATAAACTTGTCTTTGTTCACTAAATAGGCTACAGGCAGATATGGAAGAATAGTTGATTGAACAGGACAGAAATCCTGTGCCAGTTGCTATTGGTTCAATAATCGGTGCTGTTTGGTGTTTTTCTATTCAAAAGAATCTTTGGCTAAACATTGTTCTCATTTATTAGGTTACTCTAGCATGAAATTGTTCTGGTCACATGTCTAAGGTCTGCCATCACTGCTAATAAAAACCTATAGTAATAATTGTTATTATTTATTTTAGTGCTGTTTCTATTATTATTACATTAGCAGCATTAGTACATTATTTTTCTAAAGTACCATTTTTAACCACCAGAGAGCGCTTATATTATTTTATATAATTATGCAGTACGATGAAATGTATATTAAAAAAACAAAAACAAAAAAACTATTATTATAGTTATATTATACTATTATTATAAATATATATGTACAGTGTGTGTGTGTGTGTGTATATGTATATATATATATATATATATATATAATGTTTGTGTATGTATGTTTGTGTGTGTGTGAATATATATATATATATATATATATATATATATATATATATAAAACTCTGTGTGTGTATATATATATATATATATATATATATATATATATATATATATATATATATATATATAATGCAATTACTGTTATAATTATTGTTATCAGCAGTAGCAGTTCTTATTTTCCTGCGGTACCACATTCAACCACCAGAGTGCGCTTATATTCATTCATAGCATTATAATACATTGTTATGTGAACTGTAACAGATCAGCATTTATTTAAATAATTATTACCAAATCTAATACTATATATATAGTATGTATAAATGTGATTGCTATTATTATTATTATTATTATTATTATTATTATTAAAAAAGTAGTAGTAGTATGTTTAATATGTTGCTGATGTACCATTTTAGATCAGCAGAGTGCTCCTATATTCATTCATATAATTATACAATACATTGCAATGTGTCCTCTAACAGAAAAGGTTTTTAAATCTATTACTCTATCTAATGTATATAAAAAAATTATATATGTGTATATATATATGTGTGTATATGTATATGTATATGTGTGTGTATGTATATGTGTGTGTATGTGTATGTATGTATGTATGTATATATATATATATATATATAATGTGATTTTTATTATTATTATCACTAGGGTTGTCCAGATACCGATACTAGTATCGGTATCGGGACCGATACCGAGTATTTGCGGGAGTACTTGTACTCGCGCAAATGCTCCCGATACCTAAATAGAATACTTTTTTTGTATTTATCAACATGTTCTGTGAAAATTCTTTGAGTTTTTTACTGCTGCGTGACAAGAAAATAAATTTTTTTTATTCATTTTTACTCATTTTTATTCGTTTATAATGTCTTGAGTTAGAGTTCTTCATATTTCTAAAGAAAATATCCTTAGTCTGTATTGTGGTTTGAAAACTGTCACATGACATTTAAAAAAAGTATCGGTATTCGGTATCGGCAAGTACATGAAAAAAAGTATCGGTACTTGTACTCGGTCCTAAAAAAGTGGTATCGGGACAACCCTAATTATCACTAGTAGTAGTGTTATGTTAAAGCGGAGTTCCACCCTTAAAATCACTTTGTTTCATTCCATCCAGCATACTGGCGTCAGCGCCAGTATGCTGTTTTTTTTTTTAATGCACGTACTTACTTTATATAAAATCATTGAATTTAGGCGCAGGAGCTGACTGCGCAGGCGCCGAAAATAGCCAGTCCTAGTTCGGCTTTTTTCGGAGGGCGTGACGCGGCTATATACGGCGCCTGCGCAGTCAGCTTCTGGGTCTGTGCGCAGGCGCAGAGAAGAGCCGAATGCTAATCGGCTGTTTCCGGAAGGCGTGACGCCTTATAGCGGCGACATTCCGCGGTGCGCCTGAAATTCAATGATTTTATATAAAGTAAGTACGTGCATTAAAAAAAAAAAAAAACAGCATACTGGCGCTGGCGCCAGTATGCTGGATGGAATGAAACAAAGTGATTTTAAGGGTGGAACTCCGCTTTAATATTTTCTGAGATACTACTTTTGACCACCAGAGAGCGCCTAAATTCACTCATACAGAATCCATAAAAAAAAAAATCCATCACTACATCCAATATATATAAAGACATGCTGGTAGGTTATTTGCCTCCTGTCTGTATTGGTCCTAGTATGTGTGTGAGATAGGGACCTTGGATTGTAAACTCCTTGAGAACAGGGACTGATGTGAATGTACAGCACGTTCTGTGCACACTGTTAGCACCACATTAAATACCTGTTTTATTTTATATATATAAATAAAACCAAGTGTAAAGCTGTATGTCATGTTGTAGAGTCCCACTGGCCCACATTGGATACCCAATACAGATTTATATATATAGTTTAAAGGATGTGTGTTAGATTGCTGTCTGTGAAAGGCAAAAAGTAGTAACAAAGTCAAAAATGAAAATGAAAATGAACAGCCCAAATAAAATACTATTTTTATTTTTTATTATTATTAAAACCAGCTTTTGTTTTAATACCTTTAAATAAGGAAATGTCTTCTGGGGTGCTTTTCTGCTGCCACTAGATGCCCTCAGTCCGATAATAGAATTATTAATCTTACGTCTCTGAGCCCAGGTCGTCCTGGACCCACCCCAGCCTGTGACTGAACAGTGAAAGGAAAAGCAGTACAGTGATGATCTCCTCTTTCTATCACTCTGCTCTCTCCTCCTATTAGCATTCTTCATGTCTGCATATGAACTGATTGACTCCTACAGCTTCTTCCTCTCACACTCCAGCTCTACGGCTTCTACATGTGTCAGTAAACCACATTGATGTGAACTGGCTTAATTTCAAACAATGGCTAACCCCTGTACATAGGCTAAGGGACAGTTAAACCCATAGGTGGAAATAGACTGTTAAGGTCCAGTCACTCTTCTCTATTCCTGTGCGTTGAATTAACGTACGCTTTATTATTGCACATTGTGTCATGTGTTACTGTGCGTTGTATTAGGCAACCTATTCATTTTGAATGGGCTGCTAATGAACAGGAATGGATCAGTAAATGGATATGCTCCTTTCCAGCACAGCACACCATAGCACATGGTACCTTGCATTGTGGTGCATTGGGGCTGCATTTCCTTAGTGCCTTGGGATGCCATTGAAAATGAATGGCAGTGCAACCTGCTGATACGCATTACACAGAAATTGGTGTTACTGCAACACCCCCGATCACACAGTGTGTATCGCCCTTTATCTTTATATTTCAAGATTCGCCATATGACATAATATCCCATTTTTTTTCTTTTAATAGGCCTCACAATTTGTGCTTGATAGTTTAAAGGCTTTTTCACAGGAGCAGCATAAATTCCGGCATTTTTCCACCACCCCGGAACAACAAAGTACTGCATGCATCCCCCATAGACATGAATGGCTCTGCGTGATTGTATCGGTATATGCTGGTGCTTCTGTAATCACAGCAGGCACAGCGCATGGATATGTAAAAAATAGGACATTTTCTATCCATACCCTATTCTCTATTATGTCGTTAAAAAATAACAAAAACAAAAAAAAACTGCCAAAATTTGTTTAGCTATAGATTTTTATTGGCTTTTGGCTGTTCTGACTCTCCTTATCCCCCCTAACAGCCTGAAACAAAGGCAAATGTGCAAAACTGTCCGCAGACAGCAGGGGGCACTGTGGCACCAGCTTCCATCATCCTTCCAGCCCCTTCAATAGAATTGGCTTTACTATTAATAAATAATCTATTCCGCAATTGAAAGTGATAATTAATGTCAATGATCCTTTTTTTTTTTTTTCTCCTTCATGTGTAATTCGAAGGGAAGCTAAGAAAAATACAACAGCGGTTTAATTTATACTTGAATCTTTTTTGGGAAGGTGGGGGGATGGTTATTTATATGGGGGTGTTATATTATTAGTTTATTTTCTGAAAAAATAAATAAAAAATCACTTCTCATTACATTTTCATAATTACTTTCTTATTAACACATGATTTTTTTAAATTGCAATTTCATGTCAATTAGATCCAAGTTGTTGTTTTGTAGAATTTTCTTTCATAAATGATAAAAAGATTAATGAGGAAAAACATTATAATTTTCTCCAAGTCTGCTGACACTTTGCTGGTTGTCTTTTACAATCTCTTTTTGCCATTTTAATACAAAAGCTGAAAAAAAAAGATAAAATGAAAACAACGTTCATTCCCTCGTACTGCCGACAGCGAGACACGAAGGGCTGAAACGCACTTTTCCGCTGCGGTGCATTGCGGTCATGCGTGTGTTGCTACAATGTACAGTAAAGCCGCACATTGTGGTGCACAGTGTTGCCAAAAATTGTGAATTTCCTTTCCTGAAGCATTTCAGTGCTCAGCATTAACCACTTCAACTCTGGAAAGGTTTTACCCCCTTCCTGACCAGGCCATCTTTTGCGTTACGGCACCGTGTTGATTTTTTAACTGACAATTGCGCAGACGTGCGATACTGTACTCCCCACAAATAGAGCTTTATTTTGGTGGTATTTGACCACCTCCGCTGTGTTTTTTTTTTGCGCTATTAAACAAAAAAGACTTTTACTTTCTGCTATAAAACATACCCAATAATTTATTATGTATTTTATTTATTTTTTATAATTTCTTCATCAGTTTAGGCCAATATGTATTCTACTACATGTTTTTGGTAAAAATAAAATCCCAATAAGCGTATATTGATTGGTTTGCGAAAAAGTTATAGCGTCTACAAATTATGGGATCGATTTATGATTTATTTTTATTTTTACTAGTAATGGCGGCGAGCAGCGTTTTTTTTTTTTTTGCAGGATTGCGGTGGACAAATCTGACACTTAAGGCCCCTTTCACACTGGGGCGGGGGCGGCGTCCGCAGTAAAGCGCCGCAATCTTTTGCGTCGATTTACCGTCAAATTCTCTGCACTATTTGGCCGGTAGCGGGGTGCTTTTACCCTCCACTAGCGGCCGAGAAAGGGTTAAAACCACCGCAAAGCGCTTCTGCAGAGGCACTTTTCCGGTGGTGTAGCCGCAGTGGCCATTGATTTGGGCAGGAGTGGTGGAGGTGCAGTATACACACCACTCCAAAGATGCTGCTAGCAGGACTTATTTTTACCATCCTGCTAGCGCACTGCTCTAGTGGGAAAGGGGTCTAAGTGACACTTTTTGGGGACCAGTGACACCAATACAGTGATCAGTGCTAAAGCAAATGCACTGGTAGGGAAGGGGTTAACATAAGGAGCAATCAAAGTGTGTCCCTAGGGGGTGCCTTCTAACTGTTTGGGGGATATGTTTGACTAAAGGAAAACAGATCGCAGAAACAAGATCTCCATTTTCCCCTCTGGCAGAACGACAGTCTGCCTTGTTTACATAGGCAGACCACCATTCAGCCTCTCCTCAGAATGATAGGCAGGTTACGGCCGACATCACATCGGCTGATTGGCCCCTGCTGTGTCCATTCACAACAGGAGCGGGTTGCCGGGGCACATGCAAAAAAACACATACAGGTACACGATTTCGTGCAGGAGGGCCGCAGTATATCTGCGTGGGGCAGTTCTTAAGTAGTTAAAGAGGAGCTTCAGTCTCCCCCCAAAAATGTTTTAAGTCAGCCACTGACTTTAATATTAGGGCACTTACCTGTCCAGGGATCCAGCGCTGACGTCACCCGAGTCGATTCTTCAATGGGCTTAGGGTGCAGGAGCTGGCACTGTAAGTAAGGAAAACTGTCAGATTTCTACTGCACATGTGCGAGTCGCACTGCGCTTTGTAAATGGTCCCATAGTCTTCTAGCACCTGCGTTTGTCTCAGAAGGCTGCAGGGGAATTAATTAATGGGGGCAAACATGCTCTCAGATCATTGCAGCCATCTGAGCCAGAAGTGGGAGCCGGGGGGGGGGGGTGGTGGGAGCCGGGGGGGGGGGGGGGCCCTCTGCCCATTCTGAGGGGAGTCTCTGATCCAGGTTTCTTGATACCACACTAGATGATTTGTACTTATTTTCCATATAAAATATTGGCTGTAGAGTATTGTCTCTTTTCTACCTGATCACCTTTTGTAATTTAAATCTTGTTATTGACCAGGTTTGTATGCGGCCTTTGAGACACTTTGTTAAAGAATAAAAATGGAAAAAAAGAAGTGGGAGCGGGTACCTGTCAAAACCAGGTACCCGCTCCCCCCTCCCCACCAAAAAGTGTCAAATGTGGCAGAGAAGGAGGGGAGGGTGCAGACGAGCAGAGCTTCCTCTTTTGGGTGGAGCTCCGCTTTAAGGTTCCTATTCTATCCTATGGTGCCTGTTCATACGTGAGCATGGTTCCACTTGAAGCTAGACATGTGCATTCGTTTTTGTTAGAATGCATTTTCGTCCAAAAATCTGTTTTTTTCGTTATCGTTTTAACAAACGATAACGAAAGTGCAAGTAACGAAAACCGAAAGATCCGACATAAAAAATGCTTTATTTTCGTTTTCGTTGCAGTAAAAATTCGATATAGAGAGATTCGACATTATAGGGAAAAGATTTGACATTATAGAGAAAAGATTCGACACTATAGAAATAATAGATTCAACATTACAGAGATTAGATTTAGATTTATGAGAAAATAGATTCGACATTATTACTAGTCCTACAACATTAGAATTCTTGTAGGCGGAACATTCGAACTGAAATGTACGGTTAGACGTAAAGATTCGACGTTCCGTCGAATATTCTTTTGACCATTCGACAGAAACCAAGTATTATTGGATTTTCGGACGAAAGCTATTCCCCAACGAAAAACAAAATAAATCAAAACGATTTTCGGGAGTAACTAAATACATTTATTTACCAAACGAAAAAACAAAACAAAATATTCCAGTCTGCACATGTCTACTTGAAGCTTGTCACTTGTTTTTAGTTGCTATAGACTTCAGTGGGAGTGCTTGAAAAATTGCAGAATTTTTTCGCACAATTTTCTGCCTTTGCGCCCCAAGCCCACCCACTTGTTATATTAGCGAATCAACATTCGGTATTGTCTTCCTGCTTCTTCTCCTGGGCCAGTCAGGACAGGAGCCGGGTCCTAAAACTGGATTGGCCAGGAGCAGAAGCGTCCAGATTAGCTGGGAGGAGAAGCCCACTACCTGGAGTTAGTGTGGGTGAGCAAGGGGGCGAGAGGGGGGCAAATGGGCAATAACGTACGGTCAAAAAAAGGATGCATGTCTTTTTTTATTTTTTTTTGGGCAGCGGACCAAAACGCACATGAGTGTATTGTTCTGTGCTGCAACACATGTCAACCGGCCAGGTATACTCCAACACCTGGCCGGTTGAATGGGCCCTAACTGCTGACTTGTGTTAATGTGCGCCTTCCGTGCATTATGGACATGCATTGCAGTGCTTGCTTTTTTTCTAAGCTATCTGTATTGTAATTCCTATGCGCTGATGTGCATTGTGATGCGTTATAGTGTGTCGGAATGCACTGAGCAAATGCAACATGTCCTACTTTTGTTCAGTGCACACCAATGCAGCATGCTGATGTGAACCTAACCTGAAGGACATAAGGCAGAATGCCATTATAATGAATTGGCAATGCAGTAAAATAATACTTTCCTTCTTGAACATTCCTCCTGCTAGTCTGAGGTCATGTTCCCGTGTTCTTATTCTCGGTTTCATATTGAGAATATATATTTAACAGTTTGGCTGGGGTTGCCCTTTAATCTGGGAATCTGCCTTGTGAAGACCATCATTTCATGGATGATATGATCTTCTGCCTAGTAGTAACAATGGCTGTGCTGAGGCATGAGGTTTTTCAATCAAAGGTGTCCGTCAATCACAGCCATGTGTCCTCTAGTTATAAGTTCAGCTTTTGTGTTTTCTCCACATCTGTCCGCATGTTCTGATCTCCTTTATAAATAGTCCACTGCCTTCAGTACACACAAAATATCTTCTTTAAACCCAAGTGGCACCCTAAAACAGGAAGCCATCGCCTGATTTATACCTGCCTCCATTTATATAGGGCTCCCCCCGGAATAATTCATTTTAATTGCGCAATAACAGAAATAAGTCACTGCGGTCATAAATCGTCCCTGTGCTGGAAAGGCTGGCGAGGGGCGCTAATAACACGCGGTTTGCATTACTCGCCGTTCTCTGAAATTATTACCTGTCATTGGACCATAATTCCTGCCATCAGCTCACAGCCAGGTCCTCCGGGGTGACGTGAGTGTGCTAGGAGCAGAAAATCCCCCATCTAAAGACCTGTATCAAAAAATCACCTTACCGTCTGGCATTTGCTGGCAGACTATAGATGTTTCTGTATTTGTTCTAATGGTGGCACTCCATAGATTGGAGACTGTAGACAGAGACGGAGGCGTAATGGTGTGTGACCTCCCCATATATCTGCAAGTGTTTTATGCTTTTATTAGAAGTCTTAGGTCATTTTCAGTCAGGTCCCCCCTATTATCAAGGTGCCCACTCAGATCAATAAAAGCCCAACTTTGGGCAATTATTTATATTTACAATAATGGGCATCAACCCCATGTCTATCAAACTGCATTTTTTTTCACATGTATGATGTGAAAAGAGCACTGCACCCTGCTTACACCATACATGATGTGAACAAGCCCTCAGACCGAAGCATTAGAATGCAGGACTTTCTTTTTGCCACAAGATGTCCTCAGTCTTCTGGGTTGAATGATTTCCAGCATCTTTCGTCCTGCAAGACTGAGGACATACTATTAAAGATAGTTGTCATGGTTCCATGACTCCATGGCTCTTTGAATGAAGGATGCCATGGCTCTTTGAATAAAGGATGCCATGGCTCTTTGAATGAAGGATGCCATGGCTCTTTGAATGAAGGATGCCATGGCTCTCTGAATGAAGGATGCCATGGCTCTCTGAATGAAGGATGCCATGGCTCTCTGAATGAAGGATGCCATGGCTCTCTGAATGAAGGATGCCATGGCTCTCTGAATGAAGGATGCCATGGCTCTCTGAATGAAGGATGCCATGGCTCTCTGAATGAAGGATGCCATGGCTCTCTGAATGAAGGATGACATGGCTCTCTTAATGAAGGGTGTCATGGCTCTATGATGTCTTGGCTATATGAATGAAGGGTGTAAGGGCTTAATGACATTATGAATGAAAGGTATTTTAGCTCTGTCTTTATAACGCTGAAGGGTGTCATGGGTCCATTATGAATGAAGGATGTCATGACGCTAAGAATAAGGGGGGCGTCATGGTTAAATTATGAATGAAGGGTTTGAGCGCTCCATAACTCCATGAATAAAAGGTAGCATGGCACCAAGACTTTATTGCTCTATGAATGAACTTCATGGCTCCATGAATAAAGGGTGTAATGTCTTTATGGCTTTATGAATGAAGGGTGTTCTGAAGTATGGCATGGCTCTGTGGCTCTATGAATAAAGGGTGTCGTGGCTCTATGAATGAAGGGTGTCATGGTTCCCTTGACTTTATGGATCTACGAATAAAGGGTTTTCTGGCACTATGAATGTCATGGCTATGTCGCTCTAAAAATGAAAGGCTCCATGGCTCTACGAATGAAGGGTTTCATGGCTTTGTGGTTCTACCAAGGAAGAGTATCATGGCTGAATGAATGAAGAGTGTCATGGTGCCATGACTCCAAGGTTCTATGAAGGGTTTCATGGATTCCATGAATAAAGGGTGTCCTGCCTCCTTGACTCCATTGCTGTATGAGTGAAGGGGGTGTCATGGCTCCATGACTCCAGGGCTCTATAAATGAAGGGTGTTATGGCTCCAGGGCTCTATAAATGAAGGGTGTTATGGCTCCAGGGCTCTATAAATGAAGGGTGTTATGGCTCCAGGGCTCTATAAATGAAGGGTGTCATGTCTTCATGACTTCATAGCGTTTATGCAGTGATGACATCGACAACCTTCTCTGCATTTCTGCCAACCGACCACTCTGCTGAACTGGATACATCCGAAAAAGGTAAGTATATGAAAATAAAGTGTGGGGAAACTTCAAGGCGGATTGAGCACCCCTTAGAGGAAATGTTGCTCGGCTTTGGCCTTTATTTCTAAGTAATGTACACATAGGTAGGGAAAGTCACAGAAAAATACAAAACAAAAAGTGCCTCAGCTTGCTTCACTATTCAGAATAGACGGCTTCAACCGTTTGCAATAAGGTTTTTGTTCCATACTTTTTCAGATAAATGTGAAGCCCCCTCACTGCCGCACTTCCCTTACTCTCCAGTAAAACCAAGTGCTGAGAGTTATTTATTTTTACGCAATCATACAGGAGCAATGTATTCCGCAGAGCTGCACAGAGAACATTGAACCGTTCACAATAGAAATCTTTACACACTAGAAGTAATTACTCGGAGGAAAAGGAGGATAGAACTGAAATAGCTTTGTATTGTTGTGAAGTCGTCGTATGGCAGGGGTTCAATGATAGACGGGGGGTGAGCTGTCAGCAAGTACAGAGACAGAAAAAAATCCAAATGATTATTAATTAAAGAGGGACATGTGGGGAAAGTAGCAAATTTGTAGTCTAGGCAAAATAAAGAGGAGAGGGACACCAAACACCCTCTAAACTTTACTTGTAAAGCCCTAAGAGTGTCAACCTGTGCTCGGGTATATTAGTGAGGTCTTAAAGTGTCCATAAGCTATATCTGTGTTCTCCAAAAATAATCCACACACATCCACTACTTAATGGGCCGTAATCTGTTTTTCAAGAAATGTAGGGAGAGGAGCTGTAATTTTAGGGTCTGTTTTAAAGATTAGTTTCTCCACAATGCATATAGCTACATAGGTCAGAGAGGGCTTTATTTAACATTCTTTTATTGCTCGACAATAATGCCTCATTTCCACTGAACGGAACGGTTCAGGTCGGTACAGTTTGGAACGGTTAGAATGGTCCGGTCTATTCTGGTGAGCGTTTCCACTGCAAGTCGGACCGTCAGGGGCCATACAGGGTTTAGAAAAAATGCCTAGGGTGTCCACCAATCTGTGGAATGTATTGTAGGTCCGCCCTAACCGAACCGTTCCATTTTCTATGGCCCCACATCTGAAGCAGGACTCAGAATGGTGCGGTACGGTTCAGTTTTATGGCACACTTTCATAATGGAAACGCCCAAAATAGTGTACCGTACCAAACCATGTGGAAACAATCCATTCAGTGGAAACGAGGCATAATATGTAAATACTTGAATGTGTAAAGTCTGGGCACAGGTGCCCTTGACACTCAGGTAGTGATGAATTTTAATATAGCTATTGGTCAGAAGTATAGTACAGATGCCTGTGCATCTTTTGGGCCTGATGCCCCCTGCTCTGTTTTGTACCTCTCTACTTTATTGCTCTCCCCTTTGCTGACACCCTTTGCAATGCTTACTTTTCATACAGAGCGTGCCAAGCAAAAAGGTGCCACTGACCTATTTTAGAGCACAGTTGTCCATCTCTACTGTCTGCAGCACCATAGTGGAGCCAGACTACTCAAAAATGGACTCAGTCATTGCTGCAACCCAGTGGTGTACTTGCGTTTTGTGCTGCCCTAGGCCTGATTAAGCTTGTGCACCCTCTAATTTAAATATGACCCACCCCTTCCTGTCAAGGTCACACCCCCATTTAAGACCCGCCCTGACATTTTCCAGTGGGGACACTCGTTCTGTGGGACTTGGGGGGGAAGTAGAGTCCCTTAATTTGCAGGGATTTACTCTCACTTCCTGTTTTGCTATGGAGCCTGTTGGCTTGCTTTCTGACTGTTTTTTTAGCCTCCCGACTGAGAACTCAGGTGAGAGGTCCACTGATATGATGGGACAATCAAAACTAGAAGCAACGCAAAGCCCCCGACCCCCAGTAGCAGAGCGCCGCCCACACAACAACTCATTGGTTGGGGTCTGCCGCCCTAGCCTCCTCCTTGTATATGGGCTGTCCCCTCCTGATGGTGGCTCTGCCAGTATTATAGTGGCAATAGTGCGTCCGCTTTAGAGGGGCACTAACCTGATTTGCCTTCCGGCCCATTCCACCCCAAGACTGGTGCTACACTAGAAGTGTAGTGCAAGCCCCGGGGACTCTTTTCGTGCTGTCCCCATGCAAAGTGCTGCCCTAGGCCTTGTCGGCCTAGGCCAAGATACAGCGTTGCTGGCTGCAACCACTTCTCCAGCATTACTTGACACTTAATATATTATATAATTTTCTGTGCATTGTTCTGCCACTCAAGCTGGTATTAGCACTGATGGCTTCCTGCATACAATGGCAGTAAATTGTTCAGTGGATTGAAGATTCCTGGTGGATCTCTAGGCCAGCACTTCACAAACCAGGGCTCCATGGGACCCTAAGAGCAGTGGCGGCTGGTGCTCAAAATTTTGGGGGGGGCGCAAACGAAAAAAAAAATATTGCAGCCTCACTGTGCCCATCACATGCAGCCACTGTGCCATGCCACCAAATGTAGCCACTGTGCCATGCCACCAAATGCAGCCACTGTGCCATCAATTGTCACCACTGTGCCATGCCATCAAATGCAGTCACTGTGCAATCAATTGTCACCACTGTGCCATGCCATCAAACGCCACCACTGTGCCATCAATTGTCACCACTGTGCCATGCCATCAAACGCAGTCACTGTGCCATCAATTGTCACCTCTCTGCCATGCCATCAAATGCAGTCACTGTGCCATCAATTGTCACCTCTCTGCCATGCCATCAAATGCAGTCACTGTGCCATCAATTGTCACCTCTCTGCCATGCCATCAAATGCAGTCACTGTGCCATCAATTGTCACCTCTCTGCCATGCCATCATATTCAGTCACTGTGCCATCAATTGTCACCACTGTGCCCGGCCTGTGCTCATTGTTGCCTCTGTGCCCCATGATGCCACTGTGCCCCATGCTTCTACTGTGCCCCATGCTGCCACTGTGCCCCATGCTGCCACTGTGCCCCATGCTGCCACTGTGCCCCATGCTGCCCCTTTCCCTGTAAAAAAATCACTTACCTGACGCTTCCATGTCCTCCCTCGATGTCTTCTGCCGCCCTGGAGAAGCTTCAGCCAATCAGGTTCCTGAAAACCAGAATCCGGGAACCTGATTGGCTGAAACGGCTGTCAGTCTAATGCAAGGACCGCAGATTGTCTGCGCTCCGAGCATAGACTTCCGAGAGCCGGAGGGCGGGACTGGAAAAGCCTATCAGAGCCACTGGCTTTGATAGGCAGTTCCCCTCAGCCAACCAGCTGTCGCTATTCGGGTAACCGGCGTCCCATGTCCGGTTATACGAATAGACCAGGCAGCTGGCAACAGTAACACACGTCCAATGCATAGCATTGAACGTGTGTTACTTGCGAGAGGGGGTGGAGCTGCAGCGCCCTCTATAGACGGCCGCCAGAACTTCGGCTAAAATGTCAAAATGACATTTTAGCTGAATAAAAGTTCTTAAAGGGCCCGTTTTTTTTTTTTTTATTATTTTTTTTTTTTGTGACTGCGGGAGGGGGGGGCGGCGCCCGTGCGCCCATATGGGTGGGCCGCCACTGCCTAAGAGTCTTCTAGATGTTGCTAAAGGGATTTCTTGAGCAATTTTTTCCTCCCATATCATTAACACCAATGATCTTTTCAGCTATCTATAAGGAGGATATTCTCCTCATTAATGACCAATGTAAGGAGCATTCTTCTCACTGACCACCAATGTAAGGTGCATTCTTCCGAATGACCACCAATGTGAGGAGCATTCATCCCACTGCTTACCAATGTAAGGTGCATTCTTCCCACTGATCACCAATGTGAGGAGCAATCTTGCCACTGACCACCAATGTAAGGTGCATTCTTCCGAATGACCACCAATGTTAGGAGCATTCATCCCACTGCTTACCAATGTAAGGTGCATTCTTCCCACTGATCACCAATGTGAAGAGCAATCTTGCCACTGACTACCAATGTAAGGGCATTCGCCCCACTGACCGCCAATGTAAGGAGCATTCTTTCCACTGACCACCAGTGTAAGGGACATACTTCCCACTGACCACAAACGTAAGGAGCATTCTTCTTAATGACCACCGATGTATGGGAGATTCTTCCCATTGACCACCAATGTAAGTAGCATTCTTCTTAGTGACCACCAATGTAAAGAAAACTCTTGCCACTGATTACCAATGTAAAGATATTATTTCCACTGACTACCTATGTAAAGGCCATTCTCTCCACTGACCACCAGTCTAAAGGAACACTACAATCTTAATGCCCCGAGTTTCTTTTCTGACCACTATTATTATTTGTTTCATTTAAGTAATAAATTATTTTTAGATAAATAAAACTTTGAACTATTTGACTCTAATGCCGCGTACAGACGATTGGACATTCCGACAACAAAACCGTAGATTTTTTCTGACGGAATATTGGCCCAAACTTTGTCTTGCATATACACGGTCACACAAATGTTGTCGGTAATTACACACTTCAAGAACGCGGTGACGTACAACACTACGACGAGCCGTGAAGACGTACAACACTACGACGAGCCGAGAAAAATAAAGTTCAATGAACCTGAGCATGCGTTGAATTAATTTTGAGCATGCGTAGGATTTTTGTGTGTTGAATTGTGTACACACAGTCGGAATTTCCAAGAACTTTTGTTGTCGGACAAATTGAGAACCGGCTCTCAAACATTTGTTCTTGGAAATTCTGACAGCAAATGTCCGATGGAGGCTACACACGGTCAGATTTTCCAACAACAAGCTTGCATCGAGCATTTGTTGTGGGAAATTCCGGCTGTGTGTACACAGCATACCACATGGGTGTCAAATGGACTATGCATACCACATTCCTAATTCTTTTAAATTTTTTCTTCTATCCACAAACAGGTGTTCCCTAAGACATGGAAATTATTAGAAGGGTACCTCTATGAGAAATGCCGTTCTAGACAGTCTTTGAGTACCAACTAGATTTCCAGGCCTGGTCCTACTAAATGATAACAATGTAGGGTCGTAATCATTTTTTCTTAATACTGCACAAAAGATCATGCTATCTCAGATTAGACACAAGCAATACACAGTATATTGCCAGAAAAGGAAATCCTGTGCATTGAAAAGAGGTCTTGTGCTGCTGAACTGTGGCTGGATGTCTGCTGAAGATGTTTTGCTCCAAGTCTGATGATACAAACAGCTGACGATCTCTGTGTCGGGGAGGTTGGGAATTGATGTCTCCCCAGGGGCTCTACAGACTGTGTAATTTCCATGGCAACCATGGACACCAGATATTTGGGGTGGGGGCAGTGTTTGTCATCTTGAAGAAAAAAAAAAACAGTAAAAATGGTCAACTAGCAACATTTTCGTTGCATAGTTTGAAGCAGAGCCATCCAATTTGTTACCCAATTTAAACTCAAAAAATTAAATTGTCAATTTGCTCAGAACCAGTGGAGCGGGGGAGGTATGAGGCACATGGAGTCTCTAGTTCTATAGGAATTAATAGTCTGGAGACCTCGGTTCTCCCTCGTTTGGCTTTACACCCCTCGCCGCGCACTAGCACCCTCTTAGGTATAAAGTGTTGTGATAACTATGTGAGAGTGTTAGATAGCAGGAAGGAATGATGATAACAAAGAAGAAATAGTTCTCGGATATCCATTATATTTATATATTTTTATATATATATTCTCCCTCGTTCTGCCGCTTTACACCCCTCGCCGCGCACTGCCCCAGATTTCGCACCCTCTTAGCGCTTATATGAAGTGTTGTGATTGCAGTAGGTGGTCTATGTGAGAGTGTTAGATAGAAGCCATTTACAGGAAGGAATGATAAGCAGGTCAGCCATGGAGCAAAGAAGAAATAGTTCAGTAAGCCTGATGGTCCGATATCCATTATATTTATATATTTTTATATATATATATACATACACTGTGTATGTATATGTGTGTGTGTGTATGTATGTATGTATATATATATATATATATATATATATATATATACAGTGTGTGTATGTATATATATATATATATATATATATATATATATATATATATATATATATATATATATATATATATATTTTTTTTTGTTTGTTTTTATTTATTAATAAATAAAAGGTGTGTATATGTATAATGAGTATATAATGACCCTTTACACCTGTGTATTCATGCAGGCTGCAGGCACCTGCTAAAATCGCAACACAGGATTGAGGGATCTGTCACACCCCATACACGTTAGAACTGTCATGCTACAGAATCCATTTAAAAAAAAATTTGATATAGATATAGATATATATATATATATATATTAAAAAAAATTATTCATATACTGTATTTACCCCCAACCTAAAATTCCTGGGGAAAAAAAAATACTTAGTTTGGATGCCCCTCATCTGTGTCTTGCCCGGCGTCCTTCTGCGGCCATCGTGGTGTCCTCCCCGCTATGTTTTTCAGCAGATCCCTGCTTTCCGCTCTGTGTTTAAACCACTCCGCCGATATATACCGAGCGCAGTACACTTGGGCACGCTCGGCCACGCTCGGCTCCTCTCGCGTAAAGGACGTACAGGACACACAGGATGTGACCGTAAGCGGAGCCAAGCCTGGCCAAGTGTACTGCGCACGGTATATGTCGGCGGAGTGGTTCAAACACAGCGCGGGAAGCGGGGATCGGCGTATAACGTGCCCCCACGATTTCCCCTGATTTTCAGGGGAAAAATGTGCGCGTTATACGCCGATAAATACAGTATATAATTTTTATTCAAATGGATTCCGTAGCATGACGGTTCTGACGTGTATGGGGTGTGACGGATCCCTCAATCCTGTATTGCGATTTTAGCAGGTGCCTGCAGCCTGCATGAGTACACAGGTGTAAAGGGTCATTATATACTCAAAGATAGCTCAGAGATCCCAGTCTGGAGACGGCTCTCATAATGGAGACAGAAGGTCTCACCCAAGGGTCAGAGGAGCCCCAGCCAGCAGACAGGAGGTCTGCTTCCAGGAGTCAGCTTGGCTCCTATCGCATACCTCCCATCTTTTTGAGATGGGAATGAGGGACACCTATCAGCAAAAGTATCCAGGCATAGGACACACCCCTTGCCATGCCCCCTTAAAGGAAAATTGTACAAAAAAAATGATTGGTTAAACCCACAAGTGCTTTTTTTTACCACTACTATTCCTTTATATTGGTTTTTAGAAATTACAAATGCAGCAATTTATCAGATGAAAGATTTAGAGCTGGAAAACACTTTGATAGATAAAAATATCTTTTTATATACAGCGATATAGATCAGACCCAAATAAGGGACAGAGGGAAATTGCTTCAAATCAGGGACAGTCTCTCAAAATCAGGGACAGTTGGGAGCTATTCCTATTGGGGTGTCAGGAGAACACCCAGGATTGGGCCATGCAGTAGAGATAGTGGACATAACCCCGCAAATGATTTATTTTATACCTCATTGGCTATCCGTACATCCCCCCCCCCTTTCCAAAAAAATGGAGCACCAGGCGCCACTGAATACAGCCTAATATCTAGATGTGATGGCAATTGGAAGATCTGACGACAAATGCTTGTGCAGTGGAACAATTGGTGCATTATTGTCCATGTCTTTATCAGCTGTGCCTGGTATGCTTACAGTTTGATGACACCTCTGGGCAGGGCTGCTGTTAGAAATCACGGGGCCCTGTACAGCCTACCCATCAGGCCCCCCCCCCCCATTATATGAAGACCATATTTTCACAAAAAATACACTAAAATCATTATTAGTGGACACAAACATAACAGAGAACCTGTGTAAATTAGCCCTTTTATATTTGTTTTTTACATTAAAAAATATATTATATTCACAGTGACAAGGGTAAGCGATTACAGGAAAGATGACCTGTGTCTGTGTGTCTCTCTCTGCAGCAGCTAAAAGCCGGCAGGAGGGGGAAAAGCTGGCTTTCAGCTGCTGCAGAGAGCTGCACAGGGCATCCTTCTGTAACTGCACCTACGCCAAACCACACTAATTCCCCCTGCTGTTTGGGCCCCCCTGTGTGCACAGGCCCCCTACAGGAGGACTGGTGGTCCCCCCCTATCAGCGGCCCTGCCTCTGGGACTGGATTGTCAACGTAGGGGAACAAAATCTGCATACAGTGGGAATAAACAAACCTGGTAGTATTTCATGGACTGGATGGGCATATGAAGCCTTCATAGATCATGCATAGACCACCAATCGTCTCCCAGTATGGTTGTAATTTGTAGTCGCAGAGACATTCCTTGACTCTACAGACTCAGGCTGCCCATAGATTAGAGTGCTGGGTCCTCATTCAGCCCTTTGCCATTTGTGTGGCCCTTGTGGACAATAGTCTGTGTATTTTGGTGCTCACCCAAGCCAATGAAAGTAAAATTTTCTTTAAATGGTTCGGTGGTTTGGTTTATTTCTTTCACAGTGTCTTTTTTTCTTGTGCCATCTATTTCTTGTTGTTTTTTTTTTTCTCTCCAATAATTTAAAATGAATTTTACTAAGAGAAATATCAAATGTGGCACAAGTAATTTTTAAGGGAACTGTAGAGGCATTTGTGTAATTTATGTATAGACCTAAATGGACCTGAATCTGTATGTAAATGTTGCGGTGTCTGTCCAATCCTCTTCCCATATAATAGAATTTGAAGCATTTATCAAGCAGTTGTGATCCCTGCTTGATAAATGGCGGCATCAACAGCGCGCTGTAAAATCAATGCCACCTCTGCTGTGTAGTGCTGATGGCAGCCCGCTGTCACCTATATTATGTGTGTCCTATAGACGGCCTTATGTCAGCATTAAGATGCTCTCTCTATCCCCCTCATGCTACTTGTAATAGGTGTTCGCTGTGGAAATTGCCATGTAATGGTGATAATGGGGACATTTTTATGCATTAGGTCTGAACAGGCGGAGAAATTGATTTCCTCCAGGTTTCTGATTGCTTCATCTTCTAGCCGTTAGTGAGCGTGAGGCGTAAAACAAGTGTCATACACTGGCGACTTTCCTGTATGTGATACTGATGGGATGGGAGTTGTATGCGTTTTGTTTCATTGTGATAGCAAACCTTTTTTTTTTTTTTTTAACCACATAGGCAAATCAAATCACTTTTCTGGAAGTAGCTGGAAATTGTTTAATGGCAGCAAGGGACAAGCAAAAGTTTAAGTTTTCATTTCTCCCAAATGTAATAAAAAATATTGGAGATTTTGGTAAAATGTTACCACTTTAATGAACAGCATTGAAGTCAATGGGGGAAGGTGGTTTTTAAGGGTGCGGTTGGGTTTAAATGGCTCTTGAGGCCCATTTTCATCTATCATGGACCTGTTATTGTGGCCCCTCAATAGCCTCATTGTTTTTGTACATTATAAAGACTTTATTTGATAAGAAAGGAAAGAGAAAATAACGAGACTTTAAGACACATGACATAATACTGGGTAATACCTGCATCTAGAGGGCGTATCGGCCAACAGGACTGGCATAGGTCAAGAAGAACATCTGAAGTCCATAGGCCATCAGCTTGTATATGGAACTCGGCACGTAACCCAGAAGCTAGTGGCAATCGCTGTCATAGCGGTGCCACTACAGTGATTTCCAGCTTCATGGGGATCCCACAGGTATGGCACCATACATATCTTACAGGAGAAGAGCTAGCATTATGGTATATCAAAGTATTGCTTGAAATTTTATTGTAAAGCGGTGTAAACATCACAAAAAGTCAACGCGTTTTAAAACAGCCTTAATCATGACAGTCATGATTAAAGTGGATGTAAACCCGATTCATGAAATCTGCAGAGTTTTGTTATCTCTCTTTAATGAGCTAAGTTCCATGGCTCTCTCCTGAACTGCCTGACAAATTCTGACTTTTTAGACAAAAGCAGCCTAAATCTTCTGTCCGGGGAGGTTGCTAAAATAGATTAGCAGAGAGCAGGTCCTATTACAAAACGCCTCTGAGGCCTCGTACACGCGATGGAATTTTTCTGCTGGAAATGGTCCGACTGACCATTTCAGCCGAAAAATCCGCTTGTCTGTAGGGGCAAACGGACGGATTCGGACTGTTTTCTCCAGCGGAAAATTTCCAAAGCATGCTTTGAAACTTTTCCGCCGGACACATGTCCGTCGGATATGTCCTCTGGTCAGTACACTCACCAGCGGACATATCCACCCGCGCAAGCGTCGTATGGATGCGACGCATGCGTGGAAGTTGTTTACTTCCTGGTGCGGTGACGTGGCGGCGTCAACATCACTGCCACGTCACCGCGCTGTCTGCCGGCGGGGATTTTGATCCGATGGTGTGTACACGCCATCGGACCAAAATAGCCCGGCGGACATATCCGATGAAAACGGTCCGAGGACCGTTTGCATCGGATATGTCCGTCTGTGTGTACGAGGCCTGAGAGTCTCTGCCTATGATGAGAGGGGGTGTGTGCCTTTCCTCCAATCAGCAATTTTTTAAAACAGGAAGAGAAAACTTCCTAACATGATCTGAACTTTCTAAACAGTATATCAATGTAAAGACAGCAGATATACAGTACAGACTAAAAGTTTGGACACACCTTCTCATTCAAAGAGTTTTATTTTATTTTCATGACAGTCACACTGGAGGCATCAAAACTATGAATTAACACATGTGGAATTATTTGCATAACAAAAAAGTGTGAAAGAACTGAAATTATATGTCATATTCTAGGTTCTTCAAAGTAGCCACCTTTTGCAGCAGACACATCTCTAGAACAACTGTTAAGAGGAGACTGTGTTTCCTTCATGGTAGAATATCTGCTACGAAACCACTGCTAAAAAAAGGCAACAAGCAGAAGAGACTTGTTTGGGCTAAAGAACACAAGGAATGGACATTAGACCAGTGGAAATCTGTGCTTTGGTCTGATGAGTCCAAATTTGAGATCTTTGGTTCCAACCACGGTGTCTTTGTGCGACACAGAAAAGGTGAACGGATGGACTCTACATGCCTGGTTCCCACCGTGAAGCATGGAGGAGGAGGTGTGATGGTGTGGGGGTGCTTTGCTGGTGACACTGTTGGGGATTTATTCAAAATTGAAGGCATACTGAACCAGCATGGCTACCACAGCATCTTGCAGTGGCATGCTATTCTATCCGGTTTACGTTTAGTTGGACCATCATTTATTTTTCAACAGGACAATGACCCCAAACACACCTCCAGGCTGTGTAAGGGCTATTTGACCAAGAAGGAGAGTGATGGGGTGCTGCTCCAGATGACCTGGCCTCCACAGTCACCGGACCTGAACCCAATCGAGATGGTTTGGGGTGAGCTGGACCGCAGAGTGAAGGCAAAAGGGCCAACAAGTGCTAAGCATCTCTGGGAACTCCTTCAAGACTGTTGGAAGACCATTTCAGGTGACTACCTCTTGAAGCTCATCAAGAGAATGCCAAGAGTGTGCAAAGCAGTAATCAAAGCAAAAGGTGGCTACTTTGAAGAAACTAGAATATGACATATTTTCAGTTGTTTCACACGTTTTTGTTATATATATAATGCCACATGTGTTAATTCATAGTTTTGATGCATTCAGTGTAGATCTGCAATTTTCATAGTCATGAAAATAAAGAAAACTATTTGAATGAGAAGCGGTGTCCAAACTTTTGGTCTGTACTGTACATATAAAACCTATGTAGGGAGATTGGTTTCATATCTGTGTATCATCTGAGGCTGTTCACTTCACTGGGTGTATGGAGAGTTTACATCCACTTTAAGGTTGTTTTAGACTGAAACAAGTTGACTTCCTGTGATGCTTACACCGCTATACAATGAAACTTGAGCAACGCTTTGCTTTACCGTAGTGCCCACTCTTCTCTTGTACTAGATGTGTTGGTGGCTTTTAACAATCCATGCCTGAGCACCGGTAATTTCAGCCATGGGGGATACCAGGGGAGCTGTTCGATGGTAAATACGCTCCTCCGTTAGTGCAAGCTGGACCAATGTAACTATGTAAAAATTGCCATACCTAAACTTCACCTTTAAAGCGGATGTCCACTGAAAAAAAAAATATTAAAAGCCAGCAGCTACAAATACTGCAGCTGCTGACTTTTAATATAAGGACACTTACCTGTCCTGGAGTCCAGCGCCATCCGCAGCAGAGGACAAGTGGTTGCTCGTCACTCTGCTGCCCCCCGCCATCCTCGGTGAGGGAACCAGGAAGTGAAATGCTCCGGCTTCACTGCCAGGTTCCCTATGGGGAATTCGTGAGTCGTGCTGCGCCTGCTGACTGGCTCCAGCTGTGTTCTGGGAGCCGAGTGTTCCCAGAACACAACGTGTGTGTGTGTGGGGGGGGGGGGGGTTGGAAGTGACGTCCTGCCCACAGTCTACCCGCAGACTGTGTGGCCAGAAGTTGGTGCTGATTTGCACCCCCCCTGAAAGGTGTCAAATGTGACATCGGAGGGGGAGGATTCCGATCAGCGGACGTTTTCTCAATCAACAATCAAATACACACACAAAATAAGAGAAAACGCAGCTGGGATGAATAAAGATGGATGTGGCACCTAATATCTATAACGACTTTTTACAGCCTAAAAGGCCTTGTGGAGGTTTTTCCCTGAAGAGCTTACACTCTAAGCATATTCTGAATTCCTAAATCTTAACCACAATATGAAGCAGGGTTAATTACGGAAGCGGCACAAACACCTTGGCAAATTAATACACAACTGTGCATTTTAAATTCATCATTCAGAAAAAAAAGGGCTACAGGGAGAGAATATAAAACGTTGCCTAATTTTTAGCATGCATGGATTTAGATATAATATATCTATTTGAAAGGTGACATTGGCAGAGATTTGTTCCAGGACAGGCTGACTTCGCTGCGTCCTAATTGCCAAATAATTCCTAAATGGCAAAGCATTTGTGCTTATTGTCATAGTCCGGTGTTAAATGAGCATACTTCATTTGAGCTCACATTAAAAATCAATTTTAAAACTCTCCCAAGTACGAATAATACGATTCACAGCAATTCTACAACATTTCTGCCAAATTGCCTCAATCTACCAGCTTTTTTTCCCCTTCCTTTCTTAAATAGAGCATAGGACACCGCATCCTTGATCATAAAAGTCAGCGTTTTACGAGTTCAATAAATAGTTGTAAACACCTGATTCCCTCCCATCTAGCTCCCAGCGAGCAGATTGTGCCCGCCACCTGATCGTGAGGCGCATGGCATTAACCTGATTAATACTCACCCCGGAGCGCAGCCGAGTGCCACTCTCCAGGACTGCACTTTTGTTAATTGCTTGATTTTGTGCGTAGGACACTGGAACCATCTCTGCACACTACATTAACCCCATGTTGTAGAGACAATTAACTGCCACCATAAATCGGAAATATTGGCGTTTCGCATATTAGAACTTCCAGTGCTGTGTGGGAAGTACTTGGGGGATAAAATGGAACACTCAGCTTTTTCCTTTCTTCAACTGACAATGACAAAAGGACTGCATTATAAGCTGCTGTATACTGCTGCAGCAAAAAAAAGAAAAAATATATAGTTTTAAATACAAAAAAGTTTGCAAACTCATCAATCAGTCTAAGGCTGAGTCAAGTTTGGTGGTGCTGTGATTTCCACAGAAGGAATTTATCAGACTTCTAGAATATTAGAGGTGATCTAGAAGTGCATCTAACGCATGTGTCACACTTGGCCCAGCTGTCACATGTATTCCCAGCTGTTGCTAAGAAAGTGGGAACTACCAAGATGGAGTATTGTGGTACCACCAATCAGTATGTGTCCTCAAGTGAACCTGTACCATGACTTTGGGCAGTTAACTATTTACACATTCTAAACTAGCAGCAAATCAGTTTTAGAACAGTCCTTCCCTGACCTCTGTAACTGTAGGCACTCTGGAGCAATTCACCCTCAAAGTTCACAACAGAAGCACTGAAATAATTTTCTCAGCAGCTCAGCTCACCCTGTCCCCCTCCCAACATTTACTCAGCAGCTCAGTTACCCCCACCTAGCAGTAACTCAGCAGCTTAGATCCCACCCCCTCTCACAGCAGTGACTCAGCAACTCTGATCCCCCCACTTTTCTCTCACAGCTCAGTATCCCTCCTAAAGAGTGGCTTAGCTACTTAGCTCCCCCTCCCAGCTGTGACTATACAGCTCAGCTCCTCCTACTCTTCCTTTCCAGTAATGACTCAGTATCTCAATTTCCTCGCTCCTCCATCTAACAGTGACCCCACAGCTCAGATCATCCTTATCCCCTCTCACAGCAGTGACAAACTAGATCAGCTCTTCCTCCCAGGAGTGAATCAACAGCTTTGTTCCCTCTGCTCCCCTCTCCCTGCAGCTCCAACCCCCCCACCACCCTGTCACAGTAGCGACTCAATAGCTCAGCTCCTCCCTTCCAGCAGGGACAAAGCAGCTTTCACCTTGCTCCACCTCTCATCAGGGTCTCAATAACTCAGCTCCTACTTCCAGTAGGAACTTTTACCTTGCTTCTCCTCCCCTTAGGAATTCAATAGCTTAGCTCCCCCTACCAGCAATGACTTGGCACTTCTCACTTTGCTTCTCCCCCCATCAGGGACTCAATAGCTCAGCTATCCCTCTCAACAGCTCAGCTTACCATGCTCCTCTTACCATCATGGAGTCAGCAGCTCAGCTCACCATGCGCACCTTCCAAACATGGTCTCAGCAGCTCAGCTCATCAATGACTCAGCAGCTCAGCTCACCCTTTTTACTTTCCAATTATGGACTCAGCAGCTCAGCTCACCATGGATTCGGCAGCTCAGCTCATCAATGACTCAGCAGCTCAGCTCACCACGTGTCCTTTCCCATCATGGACTCAGCAGCTCAGCTCACCATGTGCCCCTGCCCAACATGGACTCAGCAGCTCAGCTCACCATGTGCCCCTGCCCAACATGGACTCAGCAGCTCAGCTCACCATGTGCCCCTTCCCAACATGGACTCAGCAGCTCGGCTCACCATGCGCCCCTTCCCAACATGGACTCAGCAGCTTAGCTCACCATGTGTCCTTTCCTATGGTGGACTCTGCAGCACAGCTAACTATCCGCCCCTTCCCATCATGGACTCGGTAGCTCAGCTCACCATGCGCCCCTTCCCATCATTGATTTAGCAGCTCAGCTCACCATGTGCCCCTTCCCAACATGGACTCAGCAGCTCAGCTCACCATGTGCCCCTTCCCAACATGGACTCAGCAGCTCAGCTCACCATGTGCCCCTTCCCAACATGGACTCAGCAGCACAGCTAACCATGCGCCCCTTCCCATCATGGACTCAGCAACTTAGCTCACCATGCGCCTCTTCCCGTCATGAACTCAGCAGCTCAGCTCACCGCGCTCTGCTTCTCATAATGGACTCGGCTCCCCCTCCCAGCAGTTACTCGGCATCCTTGTGATCTCTAAACACAGAACAGGTGCTCTGGGAGGGGGTAGCCAGCTGCTGAGAAAGTGACTTGACTGAGTGTTTTTTTTCCCAAGCGATGCAAATCAGTAAGTGCCAAGTAATAAAACGTGCGTGCTTCAAACATCCAATAATGCGTAATCTGAAAAGAACATAACTCTCCTGAAAATAATTTGACGCTTGAAGTGAACACAGGTGCACTCCAGTTCACATGACACTTTAGTAAATCAGGCTTTAAGTGGGTCTACGCTGCGCTTCCCCTTTAAGGGCGAACGCGTGGCCCCCGTGACTGCAGAGTAGATCGGTTTAGTAAACGACAGACACGACAGCTTGTAACAATCCTATTTACATGGCGAATAATCAAAGCGTTGCAATGCTTTTGCTGGGCCGGAGACACGAGGATTAATCCAGACTGTAAACACAAATAATCCCGGCTCGGGAAGAATCACAAACATCTGTTCAGGGCCGTCTAAACATCACATATTAATAACTACACATTGCACGCCGAGCTCTCTTCTCTGTTTAATACTTCATCTGCCGAGAACACTGACAGAGATCCACGGATCAGGGGTCAGCGGTAATGGAATATGACAAAATCCTGATGGAGAATGGAGCAAACACAAGATTCAGATAAATGTTTTGTGGGTTCTATTAGTTTGCACCTTTCTGATTTGTCAATATTTTCCGGACAGTCTCTAATCATCCCAGAATGAAATCAGGTGCAAGGTCACCATGAGAAGGTGATCAGAGCGCTGTGCTGATTGTAGTAAGAATGATTGTCTTTGTACAGAGGGTTGGCTTTGTAACACTGGAATTGTTCTACTGCTATGTCAGTTGGCAAAGTCTTTTATCTGCCATAGACTTCATAGAGCGGCCGGGGTGGCATGCACAGCCCAGCTGTTCCATAATGTCTGCACAGCTTTGGAGGAAGCATGCCGGTCAACCTGGGGGCATGAAGGGGGGAAGCATAGTAAGACAAATTTTATAACCTTTTTGTTTGCCTAATAAAGCTGCAAAAAGATCATGTTGGTTTGTCTCTAGGTGCATCAAAGTTTGACAGAAAACAACTGAACCATTGGAATGCCCTCTATTGTCCGTAATAACCTTAACTCCTATTCATTCTTGACCAGTGGTGGCTGGTGTGTTGTTTTTTTGATGGGGGTGGGGGGCAGGAAACAACCCCCCCCACCCTCTGTTTGCTGTTGGCTTTCCCGGGGGTCTCGTGGTCGGTCATCCACCACTTTACCTCTTCTAGGTTCCAGGGTGGGCAGTGCTGCAATGCGCGACGGGCGGGCATCTTCTCCCCTGTATAACGGCAGCTTCCACTGTGCGTCTTGTCTCTCTTCTTCCTAGGCATCCAATAGGCATGTCCAATAGGGGGAGACCCGTCACCTGATTGGCTATAAGAACAGGCCATGCCTATTGGACAATAAAGGGGAAGAAGCACTTCAATGGTCTCAAGAGGAGCAGAGACCATTGAAGTGCTTTTTCTCTTTTTATTGTTCAGTAGAAAAGGTGGGGGTGTGTTCTTGATGAAATTGTTCTGTTACTACTGCCGTGAAGATTGGGGTTCTGGCTGTGCTATCTAAAAACCTGGTGCTATCTAAAAACCTGGCTGCACAAAATTACAGATCCTTTAGCAGGTAAAGCATTTCACGTATAAATTTCCCAAACTGTTTTTTAGTTGCGTCTTTAAACTTGGACATATAACAAAAAGCTTAGGTTCACTCAACTGTTGGAATTCTCTTAGATGCTTTTATAGTTTTATAACCATTTTCTAATAAATTTATTTACCCCTGCTAATGTTATTCTATGAAAATTCTTTAATACAATGACCTTAGATTCAAAAACATTGCTGGTATGTAGCCTTACAGTTTTTGGAAACTATGCAGAGATGGTAGACATGGGGGCTCGTCCGTTTTCTGGAGAGTTGTGACTGGCAGGTTCTCCCTCCTTTTATGGTGAAATATTTAAAACAAAATGATTTGTATCAGCCAATTATATTAGTAACATTTGCTCCAGTGGCCAAGCACTGCTGGAATTCCTAAGTGCAGCTCTGATTGAGACCTCCCACTGCCACAGCAGAGGCTCAGCTACATAAAAACAAAGCTGGACCAAAAAGACCGGACACTGGCAAGATTAAATGGTCACAAAAAATGTCTAGTTTCCGCTGTTGACCACAAGTACATCACTGAGCCACCTATCCATCTTGTATCTTTAGATTTCAGCCCTAAAGTATAGGGTGGTGCGTGGTCTTTTACTTTCTCAACTCGAACTCAACACAGAATTTTTGACTCCTTGGGGTAATCTTTTGATACCACCCACACATGACTTTTGCCCTTTTTTTTAACTCTAAGTTTATTTAGAGCAGTGGTCCCCAAACTGCGGCCTGAGGGAAATGTGACCCTTTACTCTTTTTTTTATCCAGCCCTTTGGGCACTTTTTCATCCACTGGGGGGGGGGGGCACAATTACCCTCACTGACACCAATGATGGGGCATAGTTTCTTCCAATGACATCAGCATGGTGGTCGATTACACCAATGATGGGGCACAATTCCTCCCATTGACACCAAAGATAGAGGCATTGTTTTTTTCCACTGACAACTGGACCTTTTCCACTCCCAGTGGCCACAGTCCGGCCCCCTAAAGTCTGAAGGACAATAAACTGTCTCCAAAGACCCAACCCAGGCTGGTGACAAGAGTTAGAAGATGGCTACGAACCAAGGGTGTCCGACCGCTAGACTGTGGGCCACATTTGGCCTGTGGAGCCCTCTGATGTGGCCTGTGACCTCCTGCTCTGCGATGGGAGGATCGACAAGCCCAGATCACAAGTTCCTGACCCACCATCCCAGAGCATAAGTGTTCTGAATGGAGTCGGTGCTAAAGGAAAGCACAGCTGCAGTGGTAGCAGAGCCGCATAAGCGATGCTTCTTTTATAGTCCTGGCTCTTGTCACATGCGGAGTAATACCAATTGCACTCCATTTGGGACAGCAACAGCCGGTGATACCTGTCCCTTTTTACACCTGCCTACCTCCAATCTGATCTGCTAAAGAAAAAAGAAGGGAATCCGTCCCCTTCCGTCTGGGTGGATTGGATCGGAGGGCCCATAGAATAGAGCGAGCTGTGTCCGCTCTGCATATGCAGAGTAGATATGGACTTGTCATCCATCCGCTCTGCTCATTGTAGCCCACAACTGGTTACCAAGTCACTTAAGTGACCCTTGCTCTTCAAAAGTTTGGGCACCCCTGTTATAAACCCTCCAATATTCCAACTATAATAAATGGAACATGCCCTATATGCCCACTTTTCTATAAGACATCCTACATAGAAGGATTCAATGTGGAGTTGGAAAGACACGCCATGGATGGTCTTGTTCAAAGGTCTTCCAAAGTTGCCAGATCTCCTGGTAGATCTCAAGCATCTGATAATATATTTACAATGTTTTCATTGATATAAATTTGGGACAGCTTGGTATATAGATCAGGGATATGCAATTAGCGGACCTCCAGCTGTTGCAGAACGCAAGTCCCATGAGGCATAGCAAGACTCTGACAGCCATAAGCTTGACACCCAGAGGCATGATCGTACTTTTAGTTCTGCAACAGCTGGAGGTCAACTAATTGCATATCCCTGGTAAAGTTGATTACACAAGGCACATCTAGTTTAGCAGTAGCACTTTTTCAACAATATTTATTATGAATTCAAAGTACAGCCCATTAACATACAATACAGTATATCACATCATTATATCCATCTCCTGTTGATTGGATTGGTCATATCTGGGATCTCGGTGGTGTCTCCTCCCGGGATTCCTCTATAGTTCCTGGACTCTGCGTGAGGCTGGAGGCTCTGACTGGATGAAAAAGTTTATTTAAAGCGTAGCTGGCATTCCTACGGGAGAGTCTTGACAAGAGTGAGATGAGACCTGGAAGGTGCCTGTGGCTATGTGAGTGTCGCTCTGATCGCCGGGGCTCTGCACACCTCCTTGTCATTGCGGAGAACTTTCCTCTTCCAACCGCCGCCGATTCATTTCCATCCAAAGCGCTTTCATCTTCCAGAGAACAAAAGTCAGGTCTTGTAGATTCCTCTCGCCATGCGCTCTCCCCGCTCTCTTTTGATGTTCCAAGGAATTTGTCAGCCACAGACAGTAAAGAGTCACCTCAACCTTCCCCCCTCTTCGATGAAGAATAACCTTCCCCAACTCCCAGAAAATTATTTCACAGGGAATTCTATCTGATGTACAAACCCTCCAGAAAAACCATTTATATGTTAAGAGAAAGATGGGATATTTTAGCGTTTTCAGACAGAACACTGGAAACTGACAGCCCCACGCTGTTCGCAATCAATTTCATGCCGAGCAGCCGGGGAAAGGGCCACAAAACTGCGGCCTGGTATCAAATTCATCTTTATGGGCTCTTCATTACTTAAAACACTGCTAGTATAATGTATTCATGTATGCATATGTTGCTACAGCCATATGATAATGGAACAGATGGATTACAGTGTACCGGGGTGACTTATGTATGTTGAGATGCTGTTTTTCTGAAGCTCTTGTGCCTTGACAGGCTGTTAAAATGCATAATCAAGACATAAGTTCAGACCCACATGGAAAAACCGTCACCGAATCTTTTATAGATGGCAGGCTGTAATCTGGGAAGTCTTGGAGCTGAAAAGGGAGCCAATCTAAACAGAAGAGACCTCTTTTCAAGAAGCGATAACGGCCGAGTATGTTTAATTTTATTTTTCTGTTCAGCTGTTTCCAGCTTCTATCACTGATTCTCATATCTCTGGGTGTGAGACTCCCTTTTTCCATGGCTACATTTTTTTTTCTTTTCCTCTACATTTCTAGTAATGCTTTCTCACCCTTCTGAATTCTGATTGACATCTGAGGCTGTCTAAAGCCGTCTACACTAAGTAGGTGGATGAGGAATCCCCCCAGCTGTAAAAAATCACTGTTCAGTATATGGACAGCTTAACACTCCCACCAACCACCACCAACGCATGAAATATGACAGCGTTTCAGCTTCAGATTGGGAAGACAGGAAATATCCTTTGTAAAAAGTCCGACAGTAGCAGGATAAATTATATACAAATGCTGAAAAGGTTGGAGGTAAAGTGATTTGGGTAACTGGCAAACTAAAAAGCTTTTTAGTCATTTGAAAAAAAATGATATATACATTACACACATATACATACATATATATACACACACATACACACACACACACACACATACATACATATATATATATATATATATATATATATATATATATATATGTATATATACACACACACACTCTGAGACACCCAAAGGGTATCGTGGTAGGACCTCCACAAACAAAACATTAGTATGACATGGCATCACCAAATACATAGTGCCATTCTTGCATTTGTCCTTTTTTAGCTATAGTTTTGTATCAATGTGATGCCTCTGATCTATGTATACAGAAAACACCCAGCAACTAAACACTCTTCATACTTCTGCCCGTAGAGACCTATCCTTGAAGGTAACCACCATTCTTGCCTATTCCTGTGGAGACTAATGGCCCATACACACGATCCGAATATCGGACGAAAACGATCGTCCGATGATGGATCGTACGATTTTCGGATCGTGTGTACACTACTTTCGACAGCCGATCACGACCGTTCATCCAATTAAATTTGATCGGACAAGCGCGAAAATTTTTCTCGTCCGATGTCCGATCGTCCGATTTTCGTTTAGTCAGTACAGCCGTCGTCCGACAATACAATACAAATACATTACAACACGTGACATTACTTCCGATCGTTTTTTTCTATCGTACGAGAATTTTCGTGAGTTTAAAAACCTATTTTATTTTACTTGCGATTATTAAGCGAAAAAAGTCGTACGATCCGTTGGCCGATATTCGGATCGTGTGTATGGGCCATTAGTCGTACAGGGAACCATGTTTTTCATCTACCTGCAAAAAACCAACCCCCATAGATCATCCCCCATTCTTACCTCTACCTGTGCTGGCCAAGACCCACATATAACCCTCCCTTCTTACCTCTTGTCTTTTGAAACAAAGTCCTAAAGGTAATCTCACTTCTCACCTCTACCGGTAAAGACTAAACCCTACAGAAAAACCCCCCTTTCCCACTTCTACCTGTGCCATGCAATCCCCATGGGTAATCATCCTTCTCATCTCTACCTTTGGAAACAAAGCTCTACGGGTAATCTCACTTCTCACCTCTCTCTACCTTTGGAGACTAAAGCCTACAGATAAACCCCCCCTTCTCACTTCTACCTGTGCCAACCATGGTTAATCATCCTTCTCATCTCTATTTATGAAAACACAACTCTACAGGTAATCTCACTTCTCACCTCTACCTACTGAGACTATTCCCTACAGATAAACCCCTCTTCTCACCTCTACCCGTGCCAACCAATTCCCACGGGTAATCACCCTTCTCACCTCTACCTGTGCCAACCAATCCCCACAGATAATTGCACTTCTCACCTCTACTTGTGGAGACTTAACCTTACAGAAAAATCCTCCTTCTCATGTCTACCTGTGCCAACCAATCCCACAGGTAATCACCCTTCTCGCCTCTACCTGTGCCAACCAATCCCCACAGGTAATCACCCTTCTCACCTCTACCTGTGCCAACCAATCCCCACAGGTAATCACCCTTCTCACCTCTACCTGTGCCAACCAATCCCCACAGATAATTGCACTTCTCACCTCGTGGAGACTTAACCTTACAGATAAATCCTCCTTCTCATGTCTACCTGTGCCAACCAATCCCACAGGTAATCAACCTTTTAACTTCTACTTATGGAAACAAAGCCCTACAGGTAATTCCACTTCTCATCTCTATCTGTAGAGACCAAACACTACAAATGCCTACCCTTCTTGCCTCTACCTGTGGAGACCAAGCTCTACAACTAACCCCCCTTCTCATCTCTACCCGTGAAGACTAAGCTCGACAGGTAACCACACTTCTCGCTTCTACCTGTGGAGACCAAGCCCCACAGGTAATTCTCATTCCCACCCCTACCCTACAGAGGGTTCCACCAAAACTCCACAGATCATTTCTACTTGAGGAAACCAAGCCCTGCAGGTTACCATACTTCTGACTTCTACTCGAGGAAACCAAGCCCTACAGGTAGCCACCCTTCTTGCGTATACCTGTGCAGACCATGCCCCACAAGTGACCATTGTTCTTGCTACTGCTTAGGAAAACCAAGCCCTCCAGGTAGCCACATTTTTCACCACCTCTACCTGTGGAAACAAGTCCTACAGGAGCCAACTTTCTCACCTCCACCCATAAAAACATAGCCCTACAAAAAAAGTTTTATTCTACAACTCCACTGTATCTCCTATTCCCAAGGTTACTATGACCTGGTAACAGCTGTGTTGAAGCGCAGATTTTTAGTCATCAAATTGATCCCTGTGTCTCTTTAGATAAGTGGTCTCCATACAGTAGTCGGGGGGCCGGATTTGGTCTTTTGCTTGCTTTTGTTTGCCCCTTGAGGCATTATTCCTGCCACTGACACCAACAATGTGGCACTATTCCTCTCACTGAAACCAGCATTGGAGGGCCTATTTCTTCCACTTACGCCAACAATGTGGCTTTATTCCTTCCACTGACGCCAACAATGGGTCTGTATTTTTTCCAATGATGGGGCAGTTTTTTTCCCCCTAATACCACAGATAGGGAATTGTTGACTCCCATTGTGCACAGTCCAGCCCCCCTAAAGTTTCTATAGTAAACTGATCCTTTATTTACAAAGTTTGGAGACACACGCTTTAGACCCTTTAGATCAGGGATCCTCAAACTATGGCCCTCCAGCTGTTGCGGAACTACACATCCCATGAGGCATTGTAAAACTCTGACATTCACAGACATGACATGGCATGATGGGAATTGTAGTTCCTGAACAACTGGAGGGCCATAGTTTGAAGACCCATGCTTTAGATCCTAGGGCTCCTATATGTACTTGCTAAAAATTGCTCCCTGGAAAAAACAAATGCACCCCATCTAAAGACTGTCAAGCTACAATATACTACCTTTCTGGTTTTGGATTTAGATGCACTTTAGACACAACCCCATCCTGGTACTTTCTGTCATTTAACTGACATATGCCAGAACTTCAATGTCAATCCCACACCTATGCAAAAAGCATAATTTGGGCGCTTACTTTCTTAGGCTTCAAGTTTTATGCCGGAGGCCCTTTTGCTTCATATGTGCCAAAATAGTTCCAAACATTGGAAACCAGGGCTAAGGCAGGACACACGCAAACATATGGTGGTGAAAGAAGATAATATGGCGAGAAGGAGACTTAGAATTTGTAGTGAAAGAAAACAGCTCAGTTCTCCTTTGTTCTGTTTATCATCGTCGGGAATAAACACATGATTGCGTTTAATCTAACATATGCTGCAAATTAAAACTTCATTTTCAAATCTCTTTTTAAATCGTTTTCATTACCTGCAGGGCTGCCCGGGCCCATGTGGGCTGCAGACTCTGGGAGGGCGCAGAGAACAGACGCGAGCGCCGCAATGAGTGGCGGGAGGTTCCGTTGTTTCCTTTATATCTCTGTTTATTGTAAACACTTTTATTCCTGTTACAGACACATGTTGTGTAAACGTGTCTATATAGCATCTTTGATTTAATCCTGATAAAAAGTCCGATATTGGATCTGTATCCTAAACACGTGTTACACTTGGCCTTATTTAGGGGAAAAATATAAATCATGTTAGAAAATGTAGATTAAATTCTTTCTTTTTATAGATATTCTTTTTTTTTTTCAGTGCAGGTTGCAAAACCGAATATATCACATGCTTAATTGTCATGGGTGACAACATTGTTTCTTGCCTGCACTGCGTATTATATAAGGCCACTTGCCAGGGGTTTACGGGGTTCCCTATACCCTCAGTGCCAATAGGTATTGCCAAGCAAAGTTTCTCAAAGCAAGCAATTTTCATTCTTCCTTCTAGTGTATTCAAAAAGGAGATTTATTATTGTTAATTGTATTATAAATCCAGGAATTATGTGGCTGTTTTAGGACCACCGCACGACGATATACGTCGGCAGAATGGCACGGCTGGGCACAGGGACGTCCCCTTTAAGAGGCCAGCCGGCACGCGCACGCACGCGACCCGGTCCAAAGCTCCGTGACCGCGCCCACGGGACCCGTGGACCTAATCGCCGCCGGTGTCCCTCGATCGGTCACAGGAGCTGAAGAACGGGAAGAGGTGTGTGTAAACACACCTTCCCTGTTCTTCACTGTGGCAGTGTCATTGATCGTCTGTTCCCTGATATAGGGAACGACGATCACTGATGTCACACGTCCAGCCCTGCCCCCCCTAAAGTTAGAAGCACACATGAGGTCACACTTAACCCATACAGCGCCCCCTAGTGATTAACTCCTTCACTGCATTGTAATTTTCACAGTAAAAATCCATGCATTTTTATAGCACTTTTCGCTGTGAAAATGACACTGGTCCCAAAAATGTGTCAAAATTGTCCGATGTGTCCGCCATAATGTCGCAGTCACGAAAAAAATCACTGATCGCCGCCATTGGTAGTAAAAAAAAAAAAAAAATATTAATAAAAATGCCATAAGACTATCCCCTATTTTGTAAATGCTATACATTTTGCGCAAACCAATCGATAAAGGCTTATTGCGATTTTTTTTTTTTTTTTTTTACCAAAAATAGGTAAAATAATACGTATGGGCCTAAACAGAGGACAAAAAAAATGTTTTTATATCTTTGTTGGTGATATTTATTATAGCAAAAAGTAAAAAATATTGTATTTTTTTCAAAATTGTCGCTTTGTTTTTGTTTATAGCGCAAAAAATAAAAACCGCAGAGGTGATCAAATACCACCAAAAGAAAGCTCTATTTGTGGGGAAAAAAGGACGCCAATTTTGTTTGGGAGCCACGTCGTACGACCGCGCAATTGTCAGTTAAACCGACGCAGTGCCAAATCGCAAAAAGGGGTGAGGCCCTCAACCTGCATAATGTTGCGGGTCTTAAGTGGTTAACAAGTCTTTTTGTTCTAATGGTTAAAGTGGACCTCTTAGTAACTTAACATAATTAAAGAGAAGGTTTTTTTTTCTCTAGAAATTACACTTGCCTAGATGGATTCAGCATTGGTCCGATGCTGCGTCTGTACCCCGTTGTTACACGTGAAGACTGAGAACTGGGCGATCAAAGACTGCTGATCGCTCAGTTCTTAGTGCTGCATGAACAGAGAGCTGGTGGCTGTCAGTCACTGTCTCTCTGCTCTGCCCCATAGCCCTCCACCACCAATCCCCCCTCCCCAAGCGGATCGCTGAGAGGCTGAGCCAGGTGCCAGTCCAGGGCTCAGGGTGGATAACAATCATATAATTGCGATCTTTCCCCAGCCTGGGCCCTCTGTGACGTCAGCCAACATCAGGCTCTGGCTGTACTTCTCCTTTACATTACTGTCTGTGTCAGAATTGTGGGCAACATTTTTTTTTTATTATCATGCTGCATGTAGTTTTAAAGCATTTCCTCAGTCTCCTCTCCCCCAGTGATCAGACTAAATTGTAACTTTGTAGAAAAAACAAGGTGAGTGGCTGATCTGTGTTACACATTTGTGATGTCAGAGTCTACTGTGATCTTTTAGGATGAATTTACTTTACAGCACTTGCAGCTAGAGGTCAGTGATGACTTAAAGCCATTTTACTGCTCACTACAAAATATCTCGGCACAGGTACATGTAAAAAAGTGAACATTGAAATAATTCCTCACTGTAGCTGTAGGCACTAGGGAGCAATTCATCCCCAGTTCAAGGCAGAGAGCTCAAGTTTTTCCATCCGCGCCAACACAGTTGTGCATGGAGGATGAATTGAGCCACAATGACCCCGGGTGATGTCTAAGTAAAGATGGCTCTGTCCTTCTGGACAGAAGAACAGATGAAGGCATTGGAGTACTGTGATGTCAGTGTTACAATGACACATCATCTTGTATATAGCATGAAATATATATGCAACGCCAAGTCCACTTTAAAGGATAGTTTAGTTCAGAGGTGCCTAACCAGTGGCCCGGGGGCCACATGTGGCCCGCGACCTCCTGCTCTGGGATGGAATAGAATACTGTTATTAAAAGGCAAGTTTATTACTAAAATCACAGTATATATATATATAGGTATATCTGTTCTGCAGTGGTTACTTTCAAACTGATCCGCAGGTGCAGAGCAGTGCACCTGCGGGTTACCTTAACTGAGCCATAGACCCCTTTCACACGATCAGTCCGACCCAATTGGACCCTCCATTCACCTCCTAAGGAGTAGCAGATGTAAATGGACTTATGTACGTTTAGAAACGCATACCTCCAATCCGATCCACAAAAAAAAAAATAGAGTGGGCTCTATAGAGTAGAGTGGGGTGCCATGCACCTGCTACCCTCATTGTGGCCTGTGACCAGTTACCAAGTCACTTAGGTGGCCCTCGCTCTTCAAAAAATTGGGCACCCCTGGTTTAGTTGGTGTAGTTTTAGCTAGTGATCATTTTAGGCAACCCCTTCCTCCAGGGAAATAAGTAATTATCGTATATTTATCTTGCACCTCTCTATATAAACTGTCACCCAGGCATCTGCCTGGCACACCGGGAAGGCACTTAACAGTTTTTTATTTGCTTTTATGTAAATTGATGTTTAATGTATTTTACTTTATATATTCCTCCTCCTTCCATTGGGAATACGAGTGGTTCACACCTGGCTCCTGTTCTGCGATAAAACACAAACAAGTAGAAATCGCATTCATTCCTATGTCATTATTTCGGTCTTCTAACAGCTGTGTATGTATACCTGTTGTGGAAGTGACTTTTCAGGTAGAGAGTCTGACTGCTGACAGAGCGGCGATACGGAGAGTTTGTCATTAAAAGCCCAACCTAACTTAGTTTAAATCGGCTAAATACAGTACAAGTCTTATGTATAATGATTTCGCTGAGCAGTTGTCTTAAGCAATCACACAGAGGCCATAAAGGATCACTGTGTAATATGTTTATCTCCTATGATAATCAGCTCCATCTAGTGGATATAATGTAGTATTTACTAAAAAATACCTCAGTCATAAAAAAGAAAATGATAAATCCATTATAGCCACTAGATGGAGCTGGTGAGCATCTTCTGCTGGTCCTTTTTAAGGCCGATCTTTGACAGTTTTCATTGGCTGGGCCGAGAAGATATCACTCCTGCACTTGCATGGGAGTTCATTTATTGGCAGATGCCAAACTGAGCTGCATAAGGTGACAAAACTTCTGCCAGTGACCAGCCCCCCCCCCCCCCATTTCACTCACCTGAGCCCTTCGATCCCTCATCGGAGACACGCTCTTCCTCTCTGCCTGGGGTACATTGTCTTCTGGGGTCATTTATTTTTCAACAGGACAATGACCCCAAACACACCTCCAGGCTGTGTAAGGGCTATTTGACCAAGAAGGAGAGTGATGGGGTGCTGCACCAGATGACCTGGCCTCCACAGTCCCCGGACCTGAACCCAATCGAGATGGTTTGGGGTGAGCTGGACCGCAGAGTGAAGGCAAAAGGGCCAACAAGTGCTAAGCATCTCTGGGAACTCCTTCAAGACTGTTGGAAGACCATTTCAGGTGACTACCTTTTGAAGCTCATCAAGAGAATGCCAAGAGTGTCCAAAGCAGTAATCAAAGCAAAAGGTGGCTACTTTGAAGAAACTAGAATATGACATATTTTCAGTTGTTTCACACTTTTTTGTTATGTATATAATTCCATAATTCATAGTTTTGATGCCTTCAGTGTGAATCTATAATTTTCATAGTCATGAAAATAAAGAAAACTCTTGGAATGAACATGTGTGTCCAAAGTTTTGGTCTGTACTGTATATGTATACAGGCATACCCCACTTTTAAGTACACAATGTGGTTTATTTACTAAAGCTGGAAAGTGCAAAATCAGGCTCACTTCTGCATAAAAACCAATGAGCTTCCAGGTTTTATTACCAAAGCTTAATTGAACAAGCTGGAGTTAAACGAAGCTCATTGGTTTCTATGCAGAAGTGATCCTGATTTTGCGGTTTTCAGCGATAGTAAATAATCCCCATTGTGTACTTAAAAGTGGGGTATGCCTGTAATATATATATATGTATGTATACTGTTTGTGTGTATATAGTAGATAGATCCAGTTTTCTTTTTAAAAGCCTCTCCTATGCCAGCATGCTCAAGAGAAGGACCCACTGTATGGAAGCGGTAGTCTATCTGCAGAGGTCCAGCACACCCTCTAGAGTTCTCTAATCAGCAGCTGCATAAACTTTGCTAATCCGAAAGCTTGAGCTGTGACTCAACAGGGGTCATGTCCTACCTCTGCAGAGAGAACACTGCTTCCAAACAGTCTTTCTCTGCATCATGCCAGCAGGGGACAGGCTTTTCTACTCAGGCTGTGGCTGCTTTCCAAAGAAAACCAAGTGTAAGACTTTCAACACCTTTTTTAATTTGATGCACCTGGAATTTATTCCGCTGATTTAAACTGAGACGCGGCACAAAATGTTCGCCATGTAGGAGCGATGGCTGTAAATCTCCAGTTGGAAGAATCTCAGCACTGTGCATTTATCACGGTTCACCACCTTGAACAAAACTCAACACATTTTCATCGGTTTCAAATAACTCATAAAAGCGTGTTTTTTGGCTATAAGACCTTTTTTCTGTGAAGCCTCCGCTGTTCATGGCTGAGTGTGCTTTAGATGTAAGAAATTAAAGTCAAAATATGTAAATTGTCTCCGCCGGTCGGGCAGCGCCAGATTCTGCACCTGTTGTGTCACCAGGAGGAGCCACCATGCTGCCTCCTCACTTCAGGTGGGAAACCAAAATGTGTGCTGGCATAGCAAGAAGGGCAATAAAGCAACAATCCCGTAATCTAGGGGAGGTCCGGAGGACGAAGAGATAATGGACATTGCTTGTCGGAAAATTGGGTTTTCTATTAGCAGCCAACAAACTTTCTTCATTAATTCTCTAACCAGCCCTAGAAAAATGACAGCTGGAGCTTGGTTGGTTGGCGCGGCGTGGACGGTATTTTAATATAAAAATTCTGTCCTTTTTGAATGCGGCTTTACACAAGGACTACAGCGTCAATAATTACCATAACCCAATCAGAGTGTTATTAATTACAGACATCTCTTACTTTACGTCCTGATTAATCTTATCAACACATGACAACTGCCACCCCTGCACATCTGCCAAGGTGTCTCAATAATTAGCTATTCTGATAATATGAATTAATTATTGAGTGAGAATCCCCAAAAGCCTAATGGAAAGTAGGTTGTGTTAAATAATAATGAAAAAAAAAACAGGTTGTGATAAAATTGAATAAATAATAATAATAAACTTGTATTCCTAAAATGCTACAAACGTATATACACAATATGTATGGAATCCCTAGATAGAGAAAGTGACATGGGTGGATGGAGAGATATTAAATCTAGAGACAGGGGGAAAGGTAGACAGAGAGGAAGTGGAGGGATGGATAGAGAGAAATATACATAGATCAACAGGGATAAATAAATGGGAAATGCAGACTGGGAGTGATAGTATGAGAGATAGATTGAGAGAGAGACAGAGAGAGTGACATATAGAGAGAGACAGAGAGAGTGACATAGAGAGGGAGACATAGAGACATAGAGAGAGAGACATAGAGGGAGAGGGAGAGAGACATAGAGGGAGAGGGAGAGAGACATAGAGGGAGAGACAGAGAGACATAGAGGGAGAGACAGAGAGACATAGAGAGAGAGAGACAGAGAGACATAGAGAGAGAGAGACAGAGAGACATAGAGAGGGAGACAGAGAGAGAGACATAGAGAGGGAGACATAGAGACATAGAGGGAGAGACAGAGAGACATAGAGGGAGAGACAGAGAGACATAGAGGGAGAGACAGAGAGACAGAGAGGGGGAGACAGAGAGGGGGAGACAGAGAGGGGGAGACAGAGAGAGAGACATAGAGAGGGAGACATAGAGACATAGAGGGAGAGACAGAGAGACATAGAGGGAGAGACAGAGAGACATAGAGGGAGAGACAGAGAGACATAGAGAGGGAGACATAGAGAGGGAGACATAGAGAGGGAGACATAGAGAGGGAGACAGAGAGAGGGGGAGACAGAGAGAGGGGGAGACAGAGAGAGGGGGAGACAGAGAGAGGGGGAGACAGAGAGAGAGAGGGAGACAGAGAGAGAGAGGGAGACAGAGAGAGAGAGGGAGAGCGAGAGGGAGAGCGAGAGAGAGAGAGGGAGAGCGAGAGAGAGAGAGGGAGAGCGAGAGAGAGGGAGGGAGAGCGAGAGGGAGGGAGAGCGAGAGGGAGGGAGAGCGAGAGGGAGGGAGAGCGAGAGGGAGGGAGACAGAGCGAGAGGGAGACAGAGAGAGAGGGAGACAGAGAGAGAGGGAGACAGAGAGAGAGGGAGACAGAGAGAGAGGGAGACAGAGAGAGAGGGAGACAGAGAGAGAGGGAGACAGAGAGAGAGAGGGAGACAGAGAGAGAGAGGGAGACAGAGAGAGAGAGGGAGACAGAGAGAGAGAGGGAGACAGAGACAGAGAGGGAGACAGAGACAGAGAGAGACAGAGACAGAGAGAGACAGAGACAGAGAGAGACAGAGGGAGACATAGACAGACAGAGAGACAGAGACAGAGATATAGGGTTAGATAGATATGAAACGCAAAGAGAGAGAGCATGAGAGATAGAAAATGTAGAGAAACAGTAGATAAATCTAAAATGTATAGATAGATATTAAATACAGAGAGAGCAAGCATAGATAGGAATTTAGGAACAGTTGTGCTCATAAGTTTAAATACCCTGGCAGAACTTTTTGATTTCTTGGCCATTTTTCAGAGAGTATGAATGATAACACAAAAACTTTTCTTTCACTCATGGTTAGTGTTTGGCTGAAGCCATTTATTATCAATCAACTGTGTTTACTCTTTTTAAATCATAATTACAACAGAAACTTGCCAAATGATCAAAAGTTTACATACCCTCTAAACGCCAAAGCGGCAAAACACAGCTAAACACAGCATGTAAATTCAGCAAAGCGTAAGTTTTAAACATCGGTTACTATCTGTCGAGTTTGTTCAGGAGAGGTTGTAAAAACGTCCCGAGCACATAAAGCCTAGAATGCAAGGTCCTCTATCTCGCCTTCCACTGAAGTTGATCATTATTATTGTTTTGTTGCATGTTTTTTGTTTGTTTGTTTCTAATCCATATCCTCTGAACGGTGCATGTTTTCTCCTCGTATATATGAACCGTTGGCGGACCCTGAGTCAATGTGTACATTACTTTTATACCTATAGAAGGGAGATGACAGATGACACATGTTGGGCAATAAGCTCTCTGTCGCCCTCCGGGGACTGATGACAAAATGGGCAGTTTGCACAGGATCTCTGACCTTTCGACCCATTTCCAAATATTACATTTTTTTGGCCCGATTGGTTATTTCACTGGGGAAATAGGAAAAGGTCAGCCATCAAATGGAGAGCTTTTTTCTTCATTCCCAAGTTGTCAAACTCTATTAGTGGGACAGCTGTGGTGGTGGGAGCCAGAGGAGAATGACCCAAGGACAGAGGTGGCCCTTAGATATGCCGAGGGACTACAAGTCTCATCGTAGCCAGGCAAGGGAACGGAAAACTATTGCTCAGTCCGGATGTGGAAAGGGCTATGCTGGATCGTTAGACATTTGCCTTGCCATCTGTCGCTGTGTTAGGTTGTTGTACAGCTGTGATCACTCCTCTTCATGTTCCTGTCATGCTCCGTCACTCAGACATGTTGCTGCAGTACATGGTCCATGGGGACGTTACTGTGTACTCACCGTGGTGAAGGCTGCAATTCCCTGCAAGGAAAAACAAGTCTAAGGTCCCCATTCACACAATTCTATTCTGTACTGTTAATGTGCCCTGCGTTAGGGCTGTCCATTCATTTATAAGGTTATCAATGCATGGCAAGGAAAGGAAAGGCAAGAAATCCTGGTGGCTTTTTTTTTTTTTATTGTATTTGTAGATTGCAGTGCTATTCTAAATTAAATATATACATAAGTGTAAAGCCAGTAAAATACATAAAAAATAAAGCAATATTTTTAGGCACGCCATGAAAAAAAGACCACACTCTTCTGTGTGGTCTCATTGGTTGGTGACTAGTGATGAGCCGAACATACCCAGGTCCAGATAGAAGAAAAAGGAAAGACCTTTTAGACTTTAAAGGCAATTTAGAGCACATGAAATATATATAAAAGTATAAACTTTATTAGTACAATACAATAAGAGACATAGAGCTTAAAAACATACAGTATCTCACAAAAGTGGGTACACCCCTCACATTTTTGTAAATATTTTATTCTATCTTTTCATGTGACAACACTGTAGAAATGTCACTTTGCTACAATGTAAAGTAGTGAGTGTACAGCTTGTACAAGAGCCGGTTCACACAGGGGCGACCTGGGATCCGACTTGAAGTCTCCCGAAGTCGTCCCAAGTCGTGTGGTTAAGAAAATCAATTGAAGTGAATGGAGCCGTCTTAATGCACACTACTGAAGTCTGCCGACTTCAGAAAATGTTCCTGTACTACTTCAATCCGACTTGTATGCGATTTGTACCCATTGATTTCAATGGAAGTCGCCTCAGAAGTCTGATCACTGTCTTAACTGAAGCAACAATACAGGAAGATGACATACATTTCTCAGGCAAACCCCTCCCTCCCCCTCCCTCTCCCAGAGCTGATTGTTGTTTGATTGGCCACTGGAAAGTCTCCTGTCCTGGAGACGACTTCAAGTCGTGTTGTAAATCACCCCAGATCGCCCTGTGGTTCATGCTCAAGTCGTGTTGGAGTTGCCTCTGAAAGTCGTGCTGGAAGTCGTGTCGCCCCAGTGTGAACCGACGCTAACAGTGTAAATTTGCTGTCCCCTCAAAATAACTCAACACACAGCCATTAATGTCTATACCGCTGGCAACAAAAGTGAGTACACCCCTGAGTAAAAATGTCCAAATTGGGCCCAAAGTGTCAATATCTTGTGTGGTCACCATTATTTTTCAGCACTGCCTTAACCCTCTTGGGCATGGAAGGCACCAGAGCTTTACAGGTTGCCACCGGAGTCCTCTTCCACTCCTCCATGATGACATCACAGAGCTGGTGGATGTTAGAGACCTTGCGCTCCTCCACCTTCCATTTGAGGATGCCTCACAGATGCTCAATAGGGTTTAGGTCTGGAGACATGCTTGCCCAGTCCATCACCTTTACCCTCAGCTTCTTTAGCAGGGCAGTGGTCATCTTGGTGGTGTGTTTGGGGATGTTATGTTGGAATACTGCCCCACAGCCCAGTCTCTGAAGGGAGGGGATCGTGCTCTGCTTCAGTATGTCACAGTACATGTTGGCGTTCCCTCAATGATCTGTATCTCCCCAGTGTCAGCAGCACTCATGCAGCCCCAGATCATGACACTCCCACCACCATGCTTAAGACACACTTGTCTTTGTACTCCTCACCTGGTTGCCGCCACTCACGCTTGACACCATCTGAACCAATTAAGTTCATCTTGGTCTCATCAGACCACAGGACATGGCTCCAGTAATCCATGTTATTATTCTGCTTGTCTTCAGCAAAAACTGTTTGCAGGCTTTCTTGTACATCATCTGGGATGACAGCCATGCAAACCAATTTGATGCAGTGTGTTGCGTATGGTCTGAGCACTGACA
>CM056058.1:127803217-127975717 GCA_029574335.1 Rana kukunoris
ATTGCGTTTGATGGAATGGCACACTGGTGACAATTGATGGCACAGTGACTGCGTTTGATGGCATAGTGGCTGCGTTTGATGGGATGGCACAGTGGTGACAATTGATGGCACAGTGGCTGCATTTAATGGCATGGCACAGTGGTGACAATTGATGGCACAGTGACTGTTTAATGGCATGGCACAGTGGTGACAATTGATGGCACAGTGGCTGCGTTTAATGGCATGGCACAGTGGTGACAATTGATGGCACAGTGACTGCGTTTAATGGCAGGGCACAGTGGTGACAATTGATGGCACAGCGGCTGCGTTTGATAGGTACAGTGAGGCTGCAATTATTTATTTATTTTCATTTGCGCCCCCCCAAAAATGTTGAGCACCAGCCGCCACTGGGTTCTTCCCGTTATAGGGTGACAATGCTCTGTCCATGTCTTTTAACTGTGCTTTGTCACACAGCCATTAGCCATGATGACACACATTATATAGGTATATCCCACTGTTAACACCATCTGGAAACTAGCCCTGAGAAATGCCACGCAGCCACTACTGAAGTGTATGTATATAGGAAGAGGCTGTAAGGAGGCTGTAGGAGATCAGTAACACTAAGATGCTACAGAGGAGGAAACACAGTAAATGAAATGTCATCCAATTAGAGTTTGTCCTTATGGATACCACTGAAGTATTACACATATTATAAATTCCCATAAATCATCTGACCTTGTCTTTTAGGATATACAATGAAACCGGATTCTTGCACTCCCGCTCCATGGTTCGTGGGATTTCTTCAACTGTGCAGACTAGAAGACAAAATATTGTAAGCATAGATTCCATTCTGCCCTCATTAAAACATACAATGAAGGGGGAATGTCCATGACAGAACCTTGGCTAGTGCACATATTTGAGCTTATTATGAGGGGCTCCCACCATCCCTGATCTATGTTCCTGGGTGTGAACATCTTTTGGGCCTATTATGAGGGGCTCCCACCATCCCTGATCTATGTTCCTGGGTGTGAACATATCTATGTTCCTGGGTGTGAACATCTTCTGGGTCTATTACGAGGGGCTCCCACCATCCCTGATCTATGTTCCTGGGTGTGAACATATCTATGTTCCTGGGTGTGAACATCTTCTGGGTCTATTATGAGGGGCTCCCACCATCCCTGATCTATGTTCCTGGGTGTGAACATCTTTTGGGCCTATTATGAGGGGCTCCCACCATCCCTGATCTATGTTCCTGGGTGTGAACATCTTCTGGGTCTATTATGAGGGGCTCCCACCATCCCTGATCTATGTTCCTTGGTGTGAACATCTGCTGGGCCTATTATGAGGGGCTCCCACCATCCCTGATCTATGTTCCTGGGTGTGAACATCTTCTGGGTCTATTATGAGGGGCTCCCACCATCCCTGATCTATGTTCCTGGGTGTGAACATCTTTTGGGCCTATTATGAGGGGCTCCCACCATCCCTGATCTATGTTCCTGGGTGTGAACATCTTCTGGGTCTATTATGAGGGGCTCCTACCATCCCTGATCTATGTTCCTGGGTGTGAACATCTGCTGGGCCTATTATGGGGGGCTCCCACCATCCTTGATCTATGTTCCTGGGTGTGAACATCTGCTGGGCCTATTATGAGAAGCTCCCACCATCCCTGATCTATGTTCCTGGGTGTGAACATCTGCTGGGCCTATTATGAGGGGCTCCCACCATCCCTGATCTATGTTCCTGGGTGTGAACATCTGCTGGGCCTATTATGAGGGGCTCCCACCATCCCTGATCTATGTTCCTTGGTGTGAACATCTGCTGGGCCTATTATGAGTGGCTCCCACCATCCCTGATCTATGTTCCTGGGTGTGAACATCTTCTGGGTCTATTATGAGGGGCTCCCACCATCCCTGATCCATTTCCTGGGTGTGAACATCTTCTGGGCCTATTATGAGGGGCTCCCACCATCCCTGATCTATGTTCCTGGGTGTGAACATCTGCTGGGCCTATTATGAGAAGCTCCCACCATCCCTGATCTATGTTCCTGGGTGTGAACATCTGCTGGGCCTATTATGAGAAGCTCCCACCATCCCTGATCTATGTTCCTGGGTGTGAACATCTGCTGGGCCTATTATGAGAAGCTCCCACCATCCCTGATCTATGTTCCTGGGTGTGAACATCTGCTGGGGCTATTATGAGAAGCTCCCACCATCCCTGATCTATGTTCCTGGGTGTGAACATCTGCTGGGGCTATTATGAGAAGCTCCCACCATCCCTGATCTAGTTCCTGGATGTGAACATCTGCTGGGCCCATTATGAGGGGCTCCCACCATTCCTGGTCTATGTTCTCAGGTCTGTACACCTGCTGTTCCCATTATGAGGGATTCCCACCATTGCTGTGCTGAGTTCCCAAGTCTGCACACCTGCTTTGTCCATTATGAAGTATTCCACCATGCCCATCTCCATTAGATTCATTATTTCCTATTATATTATAGAGAATGTAACAAAAGGAGCTGGGACACACAAAGGTGGGCAGAAATGCATAAAACTCGTAAGAATACAGAAACATATCTGAGAATTATGGCAGAAAGATCTCAATGTTGGAGTGTCCAAAACACATAGGCCCGGATTCACATACATCGGCACATATTTATGCCGCCGTAGCGTATCTCTTTTACGCTACGCCGGCGCAGCGCGGAGAGGCAAGCATGGAATTCACAAACAAATGCTCCCAACTCTGCGCCGGCGTAGCGTATATTTCGTAGGCGTAAGGTGGCATAAGTGAAAGTAGGTGAAAGTGGGCTGGAAGTGGGCATGATCCATGTTAATGAAGCGTAACGACGTCGGAACAACTGCCTAAGATACGCCGGATCACTGTGTACGGCGTGAACGTAACCTACGCTCAGCCAGGCCCACGTCGTCCCATATTCACAGACGTCCAACGTACAATACGTAGGCTTGTGTTCCCTGGTCCATACCTTTGCATGGGTTGTGCCTCATCTATGGGGAATAACTTTACGCCGAATGTAAAACTTACGCAAACCGCTTAAATCATGCGTCGGGTCGCAAGTACGTTCGTGAATCGGCATATCCCCCTCATTTGCATATTTGAATAGAAAATCAATGGGAAAGCCACATGCGTCCAGCGTAAATATGCGCCCACTCTACGCTGGTGTAGGCAAGTTACGTCGGTGGGATGAAGTCAGTTTTTAGGCGTATCTAAGTTTGTGGGTTCGGCGCACAGATACGACGGCGCATATTTGTACTTACGCGGCGTATCTGGCGTAAGTGCTTTGTGAATCTGGGCCATAAGAAGTCAAGGACTAATCTATTCCCACTAGGATAGGGAGACCAGACATCCGAGGTTTCCAGGGACAGTCCCTGGTTTTGTGCCCGGATTGAATTTGAACAGGGACTGGGGCAATTTTAAAGACAGTCAGTGCAAAAAAAAAAAGGGGTGTATTTTTTTCCATTATCTGTGCCCCTTTCTGATGATCATGTGCTTGTTGGAAAAAAAGCCATATTTCTTCAGGGGCATGCTCATTCAGCTCCGCTCGCATGTTCTTCTGCCTTGGCTCAAGTCCCGGCCAGCCGCCTGCCTGTTTCCTCCACTCTGCATCGAGTAGTAGCCCAGGCCCGGAGAGTAAGACTTGACAGGCTGTGAGTCAGGTAGTGGCGGTGACGGGCAGAGAGTCGCTGATTGCCGCCATTACTAGTAAAAAAAAAAACATGTCCCCAGATTTCATTTCATTTTAAAAATCTGGTCACCTTACACTAGGATCCTTTGACTAAAATATTACTTGTGGATCAACTAACCATTGAGGCCAGATTCACACCTATGCGAATTGGTTGCGGCTTAAACCGCATCCAATACGCAGAACATTTCTAAATACATTGTTTTCAATGAGGCTGGTTCACATATGTGCGATGCATTCGCACTGCGCATTGCAGAAAAAACGTGTGCGGATTTTATGCCTTGCAGGGCGGCTCAGGTGTGAATTCAGTCCCATTATCTTCTATGGGTACGCAGCTGATTCGCAGATGTGTTCATTTCTCTTCAGGAATTTCTCTCATTCAGCCCAATACACTTCCCCCCACTCTCCTCTCCCCTGTAACTTCTCCCAGGTCTCCAAATTCGCAGCTAAAACAGAGCTAATCTGCTGAACACTTCTGTAATCTCTCTGCAAAGATAATGCCGCGTACACACGATCACTTTATGTGATGAAAAAAAACGACGTTTTTAAAAACGTCAATTTAAATGACCGTGTGTGGGGGAAAACGTTGTTTTATGTCTTGTGAAAAACGCCAAAAAAAATTGAAGCATGCTTTAATTTTTTGTGTCGTTTTTCAAAACGTTGTTTTTTGTTTCACAAAAAATCACTGTGTGTAGTAAAAAACGTCTTTAAAACAACGTTTTTCCACCCGCGCATGCCCAGAAGCTAGTTATGAAGCGAGCTTCAATGGAAAAGAGTGGTGAACTTAACCTCGCTTTGCTAGAGCATTGTGAAAAAAACTATGGTGTGCAGGCAACATCGTCTTTGAAAATTGAAGTTTCAAAAACGTTGTTTTTTACTTTACAGAAAACGTTGTTTTTTTTCATCACATAAAGTGATCGTGTGTACGGGGCATAAGAGAGCTGAAATTCGCACCGCACAAGTGTGATTCCGGCCTTAAACTGGCATCCATATTTGGTGTACATAACCAAAGCAAGAAGAAGACTTTGATTTCATTCCCAGGGCCGTCTCTACCATAGGGCAAACAGGGGCAGCTGCCCAGGGCCCTGTCACTGTTGGGGGCCCAAAGCAACCCCCCCTTTTTTTTTTAGGGGTCCGGAGGTCCCCAGGGGCCCGGAGGCCCCCAGGGCCCAAGATGGCAACCCCCTTTTTTTTTTTTTTTTTTTTTAAATACAACAATATATTTTTTATTTCTTTTTTTCTTTTTATTAAAGGGCCCAGAGGTCCCCAGGGCCCCGGATGGCTACACCCCTTTTTTTATATATATTTTTGTTTATTAAATCTTTTTTTTGTAAAGGGCCTCCCGCTTCTAAATTTGCGGCAGCCCCGCCCCCCCGCTTCTCAATTTAAGGGGGCAGCACCCCCCCCCCCGTTCTCTGCTCCAGGGGGCCCATGCCTGAAGCTGTGTAAGGGGCCCCATGATTCCTGATGGTGGCCCTGCCGCCCGTTAAGCCCCTGTGCTGCCCACAAATCAGGCTGAAAATCATCAGCGGCACGCAGCCAGGTGACAGTACTGCTTCCCTTCCCAGTGTTTTAAAATGTACAGCACCCCTGGCTTCCCTTTAGACGTGCACTTCTCCCTTCCTGCCACTGGGTGCTGCTTGTATATAAAAGTGAATTAGAATGTCATTTTATAACATCCCCAGTTTGCTCTTCCCGAGGCTGACTTTTTCATGTCCTGCTCCCCAAGGTATGTCACTGTTTGCTATATTGTAAATACAAGTTTTCTGTAGAGTGTGCCCAAAGTCTTTATATTTGATGATTCACTGCAGGTCTGGTCAGTGTTTTAAAAAGTTCCTGTATTTTACACATGGCATGGCATGGGGTCACAGCACCGTCTGTCCATTCTGCTTTAGCACCATGGGACCCCATGCCATGCCATGTGTAAAATAGAGGAACTCTTTAAGTCACAGAGCAGCCCTGCAGTCCAGGCTGAGTGAGGCCTCAGAGCACATGGCATTACTGTCTGTATTTAACTGCTTGATGGGCTTATTTTGGGCCTGACTGGTTCACATGTATGTGTTTTGGCGGCCCACATTTGAATGGGCCACCATGCCTGCATTTCCTGCAAAGAAAAGCGCATGCCTCATGTAATAGGCTGCACACACGGCACACCTATGCCCATCAAGCACTGAAATACAGCACTGTCTGTCCATTCTGCTGTCTGCTGTGACTTATCTGCAGTTCCCGCACTGTCAAACTTGCTGCATTTTTAGACGTTTAGGTCACGCTTTTAAAAACACAGTGCGTTTGTGTGTGCGACAACTGCAGGTAAGTAGCATGGTGCAAAAGTAGAATTGATTTCAAGGTAGCTGATTTTTAAAATGCTGAATGAACCTTTTTTCTGCAGGAAACAAAGGCATGGCAGCCCATTCAATTCAATGGGCTGCTGTGCCTGCACAAATGAGGGCCGCCAAAACACATACATGTGAACCAGCCAGGCCCAAAATAAGCTAAAGGGGGGCCCAAAAAAAATGTTTGCCCAGGGCCAAAACCATATTAAAGACGGCCCTGGTGCTGCCAACATGTTGACTTTTAGCTGCAGAAAGATTTTTATAGTCACCTTTCCTGTCCTTATGTCATGAAACTATAAAGGATATGTAAAGGTTTGTTTTAAAACAAAAAACAAAAAAACATGTCATACTTACCTCCTCTGTGCAGTTGGTTTTGTACAGAGTGGCTCCTATCCTCCTCTCCTGGGGTCTCTCAGGCCGGAATCACACTTGTGCGGTGCAAATTTCAGCTCTCTTATCTTTGCAGAGAGATTACAGAAGTGTTCAGCAGATCCATTGCGTTTTAGCTGCGAATTTGGAGACCTGGGAGAAGTTACAGGGGAGAGGAGAGTGGGGGGGAAGTGTATTGGGCTGAATGAGAGAAATTCCTGAAGAGAAATGAACACATCTGCGAATCAGATGCGTACCCATTATGGGCCTGAATTCGAACCTGAGCCGCACTGCAAGGCATAAAATCCGCACCCGTTTTTTCTGCAATGCGCAGTTGCGAATGCATCGCACATATGTGAACCAGCCTCATTGAAAACAATGTATTTAGAAATGTTCTGCGTATTGGATGCGGCAACCAATTCGCATAGGTGTGAATCCGGCCTCAGCGGTGCTCCTGACTCCTCCTTTTCTCGAGTGCCCTGTTGGAGAGTCACTCTCCCTCGAGCGACCTGTGCGGGCGAGCTCCCGTGTCCTTCTGCGTCCATTGACACAGACAGCAGGCCCCCATCTCTTTGTCATTGGATTTGATTGACAGCAGCGGGAGCCAATGGCTGTGCTGCTATTAATCTATCCAATTAGGACCCAAGACACCAGCTAGAGCAGGTGTGCTCATCCCGGTTGCTGGAAAGACCAGGTTCAGGTCTGGGTGGCTGCTACATCACAGGAGTTTTGTCACCTTAATGCATAGAATGTCCACAAAGGGCCAAATAAAGGCAAGCAAAAGCCCTCAATCAGTCCGCGGGCTGCAGTTTTAGGTCATCCAAGTGGAAGTGGAAGTGTGTACCTGTCAAAACCAGGTACCCGCTCTCTGGGAAAAAAAAGCTTTCAATACAGGCATGGGAGGGAAGGAGGAGGAAAAACCTTTTTAGGTGAAGTTCTGCTTTAAATGGTGACTGTCCACTAGGCTTCTCCAATGACTTAAATATGACTTTGGGATGGAAGATACTATTCATGGTGTATATCGTTTTGTTTTGTTTTTTGCTATTTGTGATCATATCTGACTAAGAAAAAGTTCTTTATTGTATACATATTCTAAGACATTCTTTCTCTTTCTATACAACCTGGTGACGTATGATCATACAACCATTATGAAGAAACTGTAATACATTCCATTCCTGAAAGGACGACTGTTTTCAAGGACTAGCAAGAAAATAATAAATAATAATTTCTAAGAATTATCTAGCAGTTGCCAAGCTACAAGAGTCGTTCCAACATTTCATGACAACAATCTTTGGACAGGAATGTGAATACATTATGTTTTTTTTTTTTTTTTTTTACTATTATTGAACTGGCTATAGCTGGTGTCACTTATTGTTCAGGAAAAACTCAAGAGGCTTGTTGTACACAAGTCGATTGATTGACTTGCTTATTACAACCAGCCTGCCCATACATGGATCAGAATTCGGCTGGTTCACCACGTATTCAGGAGCACATGTGGGTGTCATTTAGTGCAGTCCGCATACAATATATGCCTATATACCCTCACTCCTCCCATGGTGGCATTTTGATATTTGCATAGCTCATTCTAAGCACTGCTTACATCAGGTCTCTTGTTGAGTGACTGCCGTGGTAAAGTCCTTTTAGAAACGTTATTTTTAAAAAGTCCGATTAGACAGATTTACAGCCATCAGATTTACAACCCTAACTTATTATTCACGATTTATATAGCGCCAACAGTTTATGCAGCGCTTTACAATGTATAGGGGGAACAGGACAATTACAGTACAATACAGAAGGTACAGGAGGGCCTTGCTCGTAGAGCTTACATTATAAAGGGAGGGGTGGTGGTACAAAAGTTAATAGCTGCAGAAAATGATTTGATGGGGGTGGCTCGGGGACAGTTGTTAGGTGGGTGTGGGATAGGCTTCCCTGAATAAATTTGTTTTCAGGGATCTCCTGAAGGTGGACAGGGTAGGGGGCTGATCGAACATACTGGGGCATGGGGAGTTCCAGAGGATAGGAGAGGCTCTGGAGAAGTCCTGAAGGCAAGCATGGGAGAAGGTAACAAGGAAGCTAGAGAGCAGGAGGTCCTGGGAGGAGCAGAAAGGACAATTTGGGCGATATCTGCAGATGAGGTTGGTGATGTAGATGGGGCGATGTTGTGAATGGCCTTGTATATTGTGGTTAGCATTTTGAATTTTACACGGTGGGGTAGGGGAGGCCAGTGAAGGGATTGGCAGAGAGGAGCAGCAGTCACGGATCGGTTAGTGAAGTGTATTAGTCTAGCAGCAGAATTCATAATAGACTGAAGGGGGGTGGCTTGCGTAAGGATAGGCCATTAAGGAGAGAGTTGCAGTAGTCAAGGCGGGAAATAATCGAGGAGTGAATAAGTTGATTTCTGGTGTCATTTGTCAGGAAGGGTCGAATTCTGGAGATGTTGCGGAGGTTATGTTAAGGCGGCAGGATTTAGCCAGCGATGGGATGTGAGGGCTGAAGGAGAGGTCTGAGTCGAGGATTACACCCAGCACCCTGGCATGTGTGGAGGGACCAATGGTTGTGTTGATATTAATGGTGAAGTCATGGGAGGGGCCGTGAAGGAGGAAATATAACAAACTTATGCCACATACACACGATCCAAATATTGTACGAAAAATGTCATCCGAGGAAGAATCTTCCGATAATCGGATCGTTAGTACAGAGCTTTCGAGAGCCGATGATGACAGTTCATCCGATATTATTTTATCGGAAATGCACAAAAATTTTCCTCGTGCGATACCAGATCGTACGATTTTCATTTGGTCAGTACAGTTGTTGTCCGAAAATACATCACAAATGCATTACAACACATGACATGTGTGGTACGAGAATTTTCGTGACTTTAGTAACCTATTCAATTTCTACTAGCGACTAGGAAACGGAAAAAGTCGATCTGTCGTCCGATTTTCGGATCGTGTGTACGTGACATTAGTTTTAGAAAGATTGAGTTTGAGGAAGTGGGGTGACATCCATACCTATATGTCATTCAGTAAGTTTGAGATCCATGAGGAGATCCAGGGGGTGAGTTGAGAAGTGGAGAGATAGATCTGGGTGTCGTCGGCATAGAGATGGTATTGGAAGCCATGGGAGGTTATAAACTGGCACAGGGAAGAGGTATAGAGTGAGAATAGAAGGGGCCCAAGGACGGAAACTTGGGGTACCCCAACAGAAAGAGGAAGAGGAGTGGAGGAGATAGAGTTTAAGTGACACTGAAACTGCGCAGAGATAGAGTAAAACAGAGTAAAGCTGGGTATACACATCAAAATTCAGCCGGTTTAGCAGGAATCGGTCGAATGTCCGTCTATAGCAGGGCTCTCCAAACTTTCGTAACAAAGGACCAGTTTATGGTCCTTCCGACATAAGGCGGACTTGGGTAATTGGGTGAAGAAAAGGTCTCGATGTCAGTGGAAAAAAACAACGACCCATCTTTGGTGTAAGTGGAAAGAATTGTGCTCCATCGTTGGTATTGTTGGGAAGGAATTGTGCCCTATCGTTGGCGTCATTGGGAGAGTTTGTGCCCCTTAATTGGTGTCAGTAGGGGGGGAATTATGCCCCACTGTTAAATATCAGTGGATGAAATAGTGCCCCAAGGGCCAGATAAAAGCAAGCAAAGGGCCACATCTGGCCCCGGGGCCGCAGTTTGGAGACCACTGGTCTATAGGTACCCCTCTCTGTTCAATAGAAGCCAATTAGACTGACTTCTGTTGAATGGTTCTGCTAGAAAACCAGCATTCGATCAGCTGCTGCAGACAATGGATAATCAATGTATTCTGATGGGGGAGGGGGGTTTCTGCTGTCAAAATTCAGTAGCATAGGGAGAGAGATCCTTTCATCCACATTGATTGTGGGGATGTAAAAATCTATGAGCTTTTCTTTTTTGTTCACCCTCTGGTTGAATATAAAAAAAAAAAAGCTCAAAGTATATACCCAGCTTAACTTTAAACATAGTGATATGTACATGAAGTCCAAACCTTCATGTGCTGTGATATGTTCACATTCTGGGTACAGGTATATTATGTATGTACTACTAGTCACCTTCATGTTTAAGAGGATCCTCTGTATGGTCCACATATTCACAAGATCCTTGTATCTCCAGCTTGTGTTTCTCTCTATAAGAAAATGCAGACATAATCAATAAAGCTTCACTTCCTGTCCCAATGAAACTCTTTCACACACTAACACATGGGGTGTCACAAGGACAGGAAGTGAGGCAAACCTCACACCCATGGGAACATAGACAGTGAAAAAAATCTTACCGAGCCACATTTTATCAAATTTTTCAATGGCTGGATTTGAGCTTTAAAGGAGACAAATACCGAGAGAAATAAAAAGAGGCTGCCATTGCTGACCGCTTTCTAAAAATTTGCCAGCCTGTCTGTGGTTTTTATACTGTCTCTGTAAAAGAGGACTTGTCAGTAAGTTGTAAGCTAGTGAGCCGCTCCGATTGCTATTACAAGAGAGGCTGCAGGCATCATCCTGGGATAACCACCGAAAGTTCAGCGACATACAGGCATGTGCTGGACAGGAAGTGGTTAATATTTGGTATATGGACTGAAGGGAGGTATTTAACCACTTCCTCACGGCAGGACGTCATATGACGTCCTCCACTTTGTGCGGTTATATCTGAATGATGCCTGCAGCCACAGGCATCATTCAGATATCGCCGTCTTCAGCCGGCGATTCTGTGCACCATAAGAACCATCAAAGCGGCGGTTCCACCGCTTGATCGTTCTTATAGGCGGCGGGAGGGGACGTCCCCCCTCCCGGCACCATCCGGTGCTTCTCCGGGCTCTCCCGTGCCATCGGGGGCCCGGAGAGCGAATCGGTCGGCGTTTCCTGCAGAACCATAGAGATGACTGGTGACCAGACAGTCACAGTCATCTCTATGACCGTCGGAGGACCGGGCGCGACGTTATGACGTCACCCACGGTACCCAGAATGTAAACACAGCGGCAATCGCGGCTGAAAGCATTAGATCTGTGAATTTTTTTTCACAATCTAATGCTTTCCAGCCTGGAGGAGAGATGTGGGGTCTTATTGACCCTGCATCTCTCCGTAAAGAGGACCTGTCACAGTGATTCCTATTACAAGGGATGTTTACATTCATTGTAATAGGAATAAAAGTGATTAAAAAAAAAGTGTAAAAATACAAAAATGAAGTAAAAATAAAAAAGCCCTGTGAAAAGCCTTGCAGCCATTGCTGGAGTGCACATCTATGGGAAGGAGCCTTAAAGAGGCTGCAGGAGATCAGCAGCAATGAAAACTACTAAAGGATGAAAAAACGGTGAAGCTGTAGCAAACTAAATATCATCCAGGGTTTACATTTAATTTAAATTAGATGTCTCTTATTGATGCATAAATCCTATAAGCTAATTTCTGTTAGCGCATTATAGAAGATAAGACTGATGCCGCGTACACTCGACCGTTTTTCGGGTTCTAAAAAATTAAGTTTTTTTAAATGTCATTAAAAACGATCGTGTGTGGGCTCCAAAGCATTTTTCACAATGTAAAAAAATGGCCATTAAAAATGTTGAACATGCTCTAATTTTTCACGTCGTTTTTAACATTGTTGTTTTTTTACGTCGTAAAAAATGGTCGTGTGTGGGCTTTAACGACGTGAAAAAAATGCGCATGCAGCAAGTTATGAGACAGGAGCGCTCGTTCTGGTAAAACTAGCGTTCGTAATGGAGTAAGCACATTCATCACGCTGTAACAGACTGAAAAGCGCGAATCGTCTTTTACTAACACAAAATCAGCTAAGGCACCCCAAAGGGTGGCGCCATCCGCATGGAACTTCCCCTTTATAGCGGCGTTGTACATCAACGCGGTTTGCTAGAGCATTTTTTTTTCCACGATCGTGTGTAGGCAAAGCCGTTTTAATGATCAGGTTGAAAAAACAAAGTTTTTTCTAGACCCTTAAAAACTTCATTTTTTAGAACCCGAAAAACGGTTGTGTGTACGCGGCATTAGAGGGACACAGATGAGAAACAGAAGGAGAGTCAAAATACTGATGTCTGTCACCGTACTTCCTGGATGGCTTCCAACAGGCGCAGACTGTTACCAAGGTAACCAGTAAAAATATCCCTCCCATAGACAGGACGATGTACAAGGAGCTTCTTCCTGCATCAGGCAAAATTTTGCACGTTATTACAATACATATTATACCGGGATGAGCAGCAAACTTACAACAGTAGCATTTTATGCATCTTTAATATAATGGTGTCAGCCAAGTAATAAAGCAACCAACGATGGGCAACCTGATGTGTACTGAATGAATTCAGGATTAATGGACAATACAGACAAAATAAGAGAAAGGTATGCAATAGAATTGACCAGAGAATACAAGGCAATGTAGCTAGTTCAGTAACAGGGATGCTTAGGAATAGTTTTCACACTTGACCGCTAGGTGGCAGCACAATACAGTATAATGGTATCAGAAAAAAAATCACAAGCAAAGCAATCAGTGTAGCAGATTAGAACAAATACAGCTATTTGTCATTCTTTTGAAATGGGTTTGCAACACTTCTCCACTGGGTGGCTGACTGCAGCTGTTATTTCATCTAGTGGGTAGCAAGGATCCCCAAGCAAACTTCACAAAGCTGAAGCTGGAGGAGTCTTTGGTCTGTACATTCACAAGGCTGAAGATAATGCCACCCACTGGAAGGAGAGTATCCCAGATCCAGCCTGCAATGTGTCCCCCGTGACAATGCTCCTTGATGGCCAACGTGCTGGATATGTGGAACAACGTGCATAAGATTGAAAAGCCCAACACCTGGTGACAGCTCACCTGCCCAGTGGCTTCTGTTTGATCAGGTGGGATGAACTGGCATTTATATCTTATGATCTTGTCCAAGAATACAGGGGATGATGGGAGCCCGGGGAATTGTGGGGAATGTACAGTGCCTTGAAAAAGTATTCATACCCCTTAAATTTTCCACATTTTGTCATGTTACAACCAAAAACGTATTTGTATTTAATTGGGACTTTATGTGATAGACCAACACAAAGTGCACATAATTGTGAAGTGGAAGGAAAATGATAAATGGTTTTCAATTTTTTTTACAAATAAATATCTGAAAAGCGTGACATGCATTTGTGTTCAGCCCCCCTCTGATACTCTTAACTAAAATTGAATGGAACCAATTGCCTACAGAAGTCACCTGATAATTAAATGGAGTCCACCTGTGTGTAATTTAATGTCAGTATAAATACAGCTGTTCTGTTAAGCCCTCAGAGGTTTGTTAGAGAACCTTAGTGAAGAAATAGCATCATGAAGGCCAAGAAACATACCAGGTAGGTTAAGGATAAAGTTGTGGAGAAGTTTAAACAGGGTTAGGTTATAAAAAAAATATCCCAAGCGTTGAATATCTCACAGAACACTGTTCAATCTCTCAACCGAAAATGCAAAGAGTATGGCACAACTGCAAACCTACCAAGACATGGTCATCCAGCTAAACCGATAGGCAGGCAAGGAGAGCATTGGCAACTCTGGAGGAGCTGCAGAGACCCACAGCTCAGGTGGGAGAATCTGTCCACAGGACAACTATTAGTCGTGCACTCCACAAATCTGGCCTTTATGGAAGAGTGGCAAGAAGAAATCCATTATTGAAAGAAAGCTATAAGAAGTCCTGTCTGCAGTTTGTGAGAAACCATGCGGGGGGACAGCAAACATGTGGGAGAAGGGGCTCTGGTCAGATGAGAACAAAATTTAACGTTTTAGCCTAAAAGCAAAATGCAATGTGAGGGGGAAAACTAACAATGCACATCACCTTGAACACACCGCCCCCACCGTGAAACCTGGTGGTGGAAGCATCATGTTGTAGGCATGTTTTTTTTCAGCAAAGACAGGGAAGCTGGTAAGAGTTGATAGAAAGAATATTCATGTGTTAAATGGCCCAGACCCAAATCCAATTGAGAATCTGTGGCAAGACTTGAAAATTGCTGTTCACAGACGATCTCCATCCAATCTGACAGAGCTTGAGATATTTTGCAAAGAATGGGCACACATGTCCCTCTCTAGATGTGCAAAACTGGTAGAGACATCCCCAAAAAGACTTGCAGCTGTACTTTTAGGGAAAGGAGGTTCTACAAAGTATTGACTCAGAGGGGCTGAATAGAAATGCACCCCACACTTTCCACATATTTATTTATAAAAACAATTGAAAAACATTTTTAATTTTCATAACACTTCACAATTATGGGCCACTTTGTGTTGGTCTATCACATAAAATCCCAATAAAATACATTTATGTTTTTGGTTGTAACATGACAAAATGTGAAAAATTTCAAGGGGTATGAATACTTTTTTAAGGCACTGTACTTCTGAACATTGACTGCTATATGATTGAAGTGGTGCTCATTGTACCTATATGCATGCATGTATTTCTGGTGGTGTGATTTAACAGTGAAGTGAATATCTTGGATATTTGTATCTATTGTATAACTTATGTATATGCCTAATACAATTTTATTGCTAAACCATTTTTAGTATGTGGTGTGCTTACTCTATATATATATTGGTTGCTCAATAGTGTAGATCAGTGTTTCTCAACCTTTTTCCAGTCGGGGCGCCCTTGAAAAGTATTTTCAGTCTTGAGGCACCCCTGTCCAAGACTTAGTTCACGTCGATGTGTGTTGCGGAACAAGCGCAAAATCGCGCTCGTTCTTGACACACAGACAAATGCTCTGTTCTTTAGGGGTGCCATTAATTGTTAATGTTGCCCCATCCATTGGCAAACATGGGTTGCTTTTGTTATGGCATAATTTTAAAAAAAGGGTCGGGGACTTCTTTCCCCGCATTACTGCGGGTAGGGAAATGAATGGGCTGCCCTACACGCAGCACGCATCCACACAGAGCTTGTTCATGTCAGGCTGGAGAGGCAGTAAAACCACATGGTTGAGCTGTTTTTACCACCCCCAACTTTTGCCCCGTTAGCTGCAGAGGCAACAGCTGGGGGTGTAAACATGCTGTGCTGCAGCTGAAGGTATACCCAGGGATAATGGGGCTGCACTGCAACTACCCCGCAACTGTGTGCATTGCATTTATGGGCTTAAAACAGGTGCTGAGGAGGCAAGATATGCCTCTTTATTGGCTGACAAATGCCCCTGAAAAGCGATAAGAACACAAATTGCTTTTCAGAGGAGCAGCAGTCCTTGCTGCTATCTCGAACCCTACAAAAGTAGTTCCCATGGTACAGGAATAGGGTGGTCAGGATTAAAAGTAACATACATACAGACAGATGCGCACGCACACACAGTGTGTGTTCGTACGTGTGTCTGTTTGTGTGCGTGCACATCTGTCTGTATGTATGTTACTTTTAATCCTGACCCCCCTATTCCTGTACCATCAGAACTACTTTTGTCACACACACACTAACAGACATGTGTACACATACACTGAAAGAAGAACTGTCAGAGCTGCACAACAACCAATCAGATCAAGAGTGCTGTAGCTATGAATGGAGGATGTGGGGTGTCAGTGACTGGGACAGCTGGTTATTCATAGCAGAGCCCCCCCTCACCACCTTACCCTTGGCCTCGCAGTCAGCGCAGTACTTGTTGTCCTCCTCCCTCAGCATACGAGACAGGATGGCCTGGTGCTGCTCATTCAGCTTCAGGGCCTTCTCCCTCTCTGAGCGAGTGGCAATGTCTGCGGGCAGGGGAGCAGTGTTGGTCACGGTGACTCTACTCTTTCTTATTCCCCCACAAGAAAAAGCGTGCCAGGCAGAGTTCAGGACGGTACCCGCGGCTCTCACGTCACAGAAGCAGTGCGTGCCTCCGACCCTCCCATAGCAACCGATGATGTATTTGGTTGGCAAGACGCGGTCGGGAGGCCCGCACAGCCAGCACAGCTTCCTGAGTGCCGGGAAATGAGTTTTACACGGCGGACCGACACCGCTGTAAAGTTAAATGATAAGGAAGTGCCCAGCAGTAGTGTTACATTAGATAGCAGCCATAGCTGCCAATATTTGGGGTCATTTTGCCGCGGCACACCTGGGGACTGTGCCGCGGCACACTGGTTGAAAAACGTTGGTGTAGATAATAGTGATGCACAGATCTTTAATTATAATGTAATGAATGTATCCAAGGAAGTTTGCATCTGCCAATAAGTAAAGGGGCACGCCGCTTGCCTCTGTGGGGGGAAAATGTTCCCTGCCCTCACCCACTAGACTGAAATAAGTAGAAAAACGTCCAGTAGATTTTATTTATTTTTTTATATACGTGACAAAAGAAAGCTCCAGTGCGATTTGGAGCCTCAGAGCTCCCACTTCATCTGGGTTTAAATGTTGGCATCAGGGCTGTCTTAAAGGAACACTAAAGGTTCGTTTTTTATTAGATCAATTAATTGCTGTAAGCTAGAGCATTTAAATATCACTTACCTCGTTTTTCCTTTTGACCTCCAAAATACAGTAATCCAGGTTCGAAAATGCCATTTCCTGTCTCTCCTCTTCTTGCTTTCCACCAGCATCTGAGCCGTTTTGCATGGTGGAAAGCAGAATGGGCTCAGCCCCTCCCTATGACTACAGCCCTGCGTGAAGATCCTCTCTTATCCCTCACAGGCATGGAGGCTAAGCCTAATGGGAACTGTAGTTCCCATTAGGCCGTGATGTAGCAAGAATGAATGCGCACCGCAAACCAGGAAGTCAGTGAGAATAACAATTCAGGAGTGACAGAGGTGAATAAAATAGCTCGATTTCAACAGTTATAATGCAAAACATTACTTTTTACTTTATCAGCTACTGTCAGACTTTAATTTAAGAGGAAAATATTTTTGTCTTTACAACCCCTTTAATAAGAGGGCACTCCTGGGCACTTCCCCAAAGCAACTGGTCCTTGAGCCGTCCTACCTACCTGATATGTTTACCTGCACTGTCATCATCGAAGTGGCCCCAGAGCATTACTTTGCCCAAGGGCCCATGATGCTATTAAGATGGCCCTGGTTGGCATTGAGGGAAAAAAACTAGACAGGCATTGTGCTGTTTTGGATCACCGTGCTGCCAGATTGGCAACTCGTAAAATCATGATCTCTGCACTTATGCAATATTTTATAGTTACCCTGAAACATATACTGCTAAAAACTGTACATTATAGTCCTGATCATAATAAATAAAATATATACAAAACCAGTGTACATCTATTCCCTTTAACAGCTATAAACAATATTATAAAAAAAATATATCCTTTTGCTTACGGTATACAGTGAGTTTAAAAGGAATGCTGCGCCCGCTGCTGATAGGATTTTCCACCAAGCAAATGTAGACCTCATCGTCGTTCATGGTGACCCTGGAGATGGTCAGCACTCGGTGGTCGGGGGATAGTAGTATCCTGGAGTCATTGGTCAGGGTCTTTCCCCCCTTCAGCCAGGTGTAGATGGGCTTTGTGCCATTATCGTGAAAGCAGCTCAGCGTGAAGTTGTCTGTGAGCTCCAGGACCGTGGATGAAGGGACCAAGATACGGGGCTTGGATATCGGTACTGCAATGAACATAGAGATGGTACATTCTCCTTTCTGTTATGTGGAAATTTACTGAAAACAAAAATGAAGATTGTCCATTTTAAAAGCTTCTTATATCTTTTGGGGGCTTTAACATAATGGAACGCACAGTGGTAAGTGAGACTCCATGGTGGCAGTAGATAGAGAAAAAAACATCATCATATTTGGGACCACATTTATACTTCCTGCCCACCTAAGCCTAATTATCTTGTAGATTTCTCCTTTATTGAATACAAGATAAGTAATGGGGTATGCAACAAACACAGAACAAGCAACAAACGGCAATGTAACTAATAACAGGGGCTGCCTGAGGAGCAGTTTTTAAATAACGGCACTAGGAAGGCAAATCTCTGCACTTTCTGATTACTGGACGACACCATTGCATCTTGGAGTCATTGAAGACCTGATACTTTGTCCACTGATATATTGGGAGCAGCCCTGTCCTGTCCATTTTGTTATGTTACAGTTATTCCAAAATGTATTAAATTCATTATTTTCCTCAAAATTCTACAAACAATACCCCATAATGACAGCTTGAAAGAAGTTTGTCTGAAATCTTTGCAAATGTATTAAAAGTAGGGCTGTTACTGATCATAATTTTTGTGTTCGATTAATCGTTTTTTTTTTTTTAATCAATTAATCTTTGTTATCTTGGCTGTGTGCTTGGCTGCTCTGTTCTGTTGGAAGATTCACCCTAGTCTGAGGTCCAGAGCGAGTTTTCATCAAGGATGTCTCTGTACATTGTTGCATTCATCTTTCCCTCGATCCTGACTAGTCTTCCAGTTCCTGCCGCTGAAAAACCTCCCCACAGAATGATACTGCCACCACCGTGCTTCACTGTAGGGATGGTTTTGATCAGGTGATGAGTGGTACCTGGCTTCCTCCATATATGACACTTGCCATTTAGGCCAAAGAGTTCAATCTTTATTTCATCAGACCAGAGAATTTTGTTTTTCATGGTCTGAGAGTTGTTCAGGTGCCTTTTGGCAAACTTCAGACGGCTGTTATGTGCCTTTTACTGAGAAGTGGCTTCCGCCTGGCCACTCTACCATACAGGCCTGATTGGTGGAGTACTGCAGAGATGGTTGTTCTCCTGGAAGGTTCTCATCTCTCTCCAGACTAACATTGGAGCTCTGTCAGAGTGACCATCAGGTTCTTGGTCACCTCCCTGACTAAGGCCCTTCTTGCCTGATCGCTCAGTTTGGCCGGGCGGCCCGCTCTAGAGTCCTAGTGGTTCCAAACTTCTTACATTTATGAATTATGCAGGCTACTGTGCTCATTGAGACCTTCAATGCTGCAGAACTTTTTCTATACTCTTCCCCAGATCTGTGGCTTAATACAATCCTATCTCGGAGGTCTAGAGACAATTCCTTGGACTTCATGGCTTGGTTTGTGATCTGACATGCGCAGTTAACTGTGGGACCTTATATAGACAGTTGTGTTCCTTTCCAAATCATGTCCAATCAACTGCATTTACCACAGGTGGACTCCAATCAAGTTGTAGAAATATCTCAAGGATGATCAGTGGAAACAGGAGGCATCTGAGCTTAATTTTGAGTGTCATGGCAAAGGCTGTGAATACTTATGTACACGGGATTTTTTTAATTTTAAATAAATTTGCAAAGATTTCAAACAAACTTCTTTCACATTGTCATTGTTGGATATTGTTTGTAGAATTGTGAGAAAATTATGAATTTAATCCTTTTTGGAAAAAGGCTGTAATATAACAAAAAAATAGAAAGCGCTGTGAATACTTACCGCATGCACTGTATAAGAACACCATATGGATGCTTCATTCCTCACTAGGTGGGACACTAAAGGCTATTTTATAATATGACTGCCTTAATGATGAAAATTAAAATATCATTGAGCCTTTCAGAATGACCCATTGCAGCCCTCCCCTACCTATAGGATTTTCATTAGACAAAAGTATATTAAAGATTCCTTAGATTCTTGTATTCATTAGAAAAACATCATGGATAGACGAGGCGGCCATAGATAGGGGATGTGGCGCCCCTAATGGACAGGCCATCCCTGTTCTAGGTGTATATAAACATATCTGAGCAATATGGCAGAGAGATCTCTGTGTCCAGAACACATTAGAAGTCAGGGGCTGATCAATCCCACCAGGTTCTACCTATGACTAAAATATTACTTGGTTGCGTTGATCCCTAAAGCTGGCTTCCATTACATAACCAAAGCATAACTTTGATCTCATTCCCAGTGAGGCCAACATGTTGACTTTCAACTACGAAAATACTTTTATATTCACCTTTATAACACATAAAGGTGGGTTGGAAACACCACCATTCTTGGGTGGACGGGAACAGAGTTAGAAAGGATGGTAGATCTGACTTGGCCCAGTATGATTCACCTGTAACAAAAATATATAATTTTGGATGAACTAACCCTTTAACACATACCGTCCACAGTAAGGTTGATGGTCTTTTCTCCTGTAAATGTATCGTCAGTTATGGAGACCTCAACCCCGTAGGTCCCCTCATCAGACAGAAGGAGGTTACTGATTAGCAGAGAGCCATTCTCAAAAACCTGTATCCGATCCTTGTAGTCCGCACGTAGGTTTCCAATGATGTCTACACCCACTGACTGCACCACGGTGATGAGTTTTTCTCGCTTCAGCTGCCATTTAACTACGGGTTTGTCACTGCTTGAGCTTCTGTACTGAATTGAGAGGAGAGCTGACTGTCCATATGTGCCATGGATGTGCTGAATGTGGCTGGTGATATTCACAGCATCTGATGGATCTGAGAGCATAAGAGAAAAGTCAAGTTTTCCACTATTTATTATCATTATTATTAACATATACAGTATATCACCTATCGAATTCAATAGCCACAACCCCAAAAATAAAGGAAGCTATCATGATGACAGGAGAGGCCCCCTACCTCGGGACACCGTGCTGGGGAGTGGGGGGATGCTTCTGGGGCAAGAGAGGCACCCTCTTAGGACACTGTAATAGGGGGGCTTCTGGGGCAGAACAGGTAATCCTAGAACACTGTGCTAAAGGGATTTGGGGGGCTTCTGGAAAAAGAGATGCACCCTCCTAGGACATCATGCTCGGGGGATGGGGGGGTTTCTGGGGCAGGACAGGCATCCTCCTAGAACACCATGCTAGGGGGTAAATCTTTAGCAGAACAGGCATTCCCCTAGGACACCATGCTAGGGGGGGATAAGGGGCTTCTTTGGACCAAAACCCTAAACCCAGTGGGCAGCAGCTGTCATCTGTGCACCCTTGGCGACATCAATTTGGAGGAGAAGAGAGGTTTATTTGGGCATCTTCACCCGTATCTTCACCTAGGAACTAGAGGACTTTGTCCTATGTGCACTGGATTAAAGGGTTACATTTTTCCAAACGCAATCAGAATTTTGAGGCCTGTATAAGATGGATTCTGATTGGCTGCATGGGGTATTGAGTTTTCTTTCTTTTATTTTTTTTTACTTAAATTGGGATTTTTTTAGGCATGTATATTTTTATTGGGTTTAGCAAAAATATCATTGCATAAAGTAAGTGAATGTTACATCAATGCATGGGTTCAAGCAAGGATAAGAAGAATGAGATTAACAAACAGTAAGTTTCAATATTTTATTAGGCAAGCCCAGCATTGTGTTGACAGGCTCCATTATCAATCAATATTTAACTGCCAGCAACATTAATTTCCAATCTGTATGTGTGTTTTGGAATCAGATGCCAGCAGGTAGAGTCACTTTTTATAGTATCGTTAACAGTTGGACTGTTACTTTGCCCCACATTTTTACCTATTTTTAGACATTCTATTATTGAAGGCTTCTAAGGTCATGTACACAACACACATATCTAGGTGCCGTTTAGACACGGAGCCCCTTTTTCTAATTAAAATAGACCGATATTGAAAATTTAGCTAACACTTACAGTATATGTTTGCTCTCCATATAATTACATAGCAGCAGACTGTAGACGTTGTGTGGGGAAGACAGCACCTGGATGGGAAATTTGAACCTGGGGCCACCTGGGAGGTTTGGCATAGGTCAGAGCCTACCCACTGACACTGGATGGTCTCCTGATTTGCATGTCATTTAACAAACTGGAGAATGATCACCACCTCTTACAGTGAGTCAGTGCTTTGTCCTCTCAGGACATGAAGAATCTACCTCCTATAGTGAGTCAGTGCTTTGTCCACTCAGAACATGAAGAATCTACTTATTTTTTAAAACCAGCACACATATCTCGGTCGCAAGTTTTAGTTTTGACAGGTAGTCCAACAAAACTATTCTTTGTGCTGGTCTCTGATCTGTCAAGATTGCCACCCTTCTTGCCTTCTATGTCTGCACTGTACTCATTGTTGGACCAGTGACCACATCTAGAGGATGGGATATGGCCGGTGGCAGGAGTCTCACATTTTAGTACAAGAAAGTGAGGACCAGACCACAAGCTGTCATGGACTTGGAGTAAGATGTGTATTACAAAATAAAAGCCCAAAGCCTTTCAAGAATGAGCAATAGATTCTTTATGAATAGATAGGATAGGGGTATTTTGGTGCTGACCTCTGGAAAGATTTTATCCCCTTCTAGACCAGACAATTTCTTGCTATTTAGCACTGTGTGTGTTCATTGGATAGCCTATGATGTGGGTAGACCTAAGCAGGAGAGATCATTTTACATGGGCTGCTTAACCACTTCAATACAGTGTACTTAAACCCCCTTCTTACCCAGACCAAATTTCAGCTTTCGGTGCTCTCACACTTTGAATGACAATTACTCAACACTGTACCCAAATAAAAATTGCGTCCTTTTTTTCACACATCTGTGCGGCAGGACGCTCTCTACGTGTTAGAGACTTCAAGGAGGTGTGAATTTCTGGGCGTGCCGCAATGCATACTGGGAAATGTAGTTCTTACATGAACGAGCACAGCAAATGAGGAAGTGAATGAGAGAACAGAAACTAGAACGCCGGAGGTGATATAGATGAAGAAATTTAATAGGTATTTACTTGCAGACATTGGGCCAGATTCTCAAAGAAGTTACGCACGCCGCGTAACTTCTAGGATGCGGAGGCGTATCTATTTTCTGTATTTAGAAAGCAAGATACGCCGGAATTTTGCTTAGATCCGACCGGCGTAAGTCTCTTATGCCAGAGCTACAATGGACTGGTTTAGATCAAAGCATATTCAGGTGTAAGATTGGCCCAGTCAAAGTCCAGACCTAAATCCAATTGAGAATCTGTGGTAATACTTGAAAATTGCTGTTTATAGACGCTCTCCATTCAATCTAACAGAGCTTGAGATATTTTGCATAGAAGAATTGGCAACAATGTCACACTCTAGATGTGCAAAGCTGGTAAAGACATCCCCAAAAAGTATTGACTTTGGGGGGGGGGGGCTGAATACAAATGCCCCCCACACTTTTCACATATTTATTTGTAATAAATTAAGAAAACCATTTATCATTTTGTTTCCACTTCACAATTATGTGCCACTTTGTGTTGGTCCATCACATAAAATCCCAATAAAATACATTTACATTTTTTGGTTGTAACCTGAAAATGTCAAGGGTTATGAATACTTTTTCAAGGCATATGTGGCTGTGGGACAGGGAATGACTCTGCCGCTTATGATTGGCGATGTGCAGTAACTGCTTCCCGATTGGATAGCTCAGGTGAGTTTGGTCTAGGATCTGAATACTCCTGAACTCATCCATGTTGTAGATGATGTTACTGCTACTTTTACAAGGTAATATCTCTGCTTGTGCAGGCATTTGGTGCACACAAATTGTTATCCTTTGTGGTTATTGCTTAAAATATTTAAAATAAAGTTTTGTTCCTAGAGTTCAGCTTTAAATCTTATTGGTATAAAATGTCCTATCAGGATTTTATTTTTCTAGAGAGGTAAGCCCCTGTGTCCCTTGCAGTGGGCCCCTCCTTCCTGTTAGGGGGTATGCTGCAGTCTTTAACAACTGGGTTAGCACAGTCGGGGAGGAGTATATGCAGAACATGTTTATTTGGCAGTCAGTGAAGGAAATTGCAGGAGATTATCCAAGAAAAAACACATTTTAAAGACAGTGACACAATAGTCACAACAAAGCAATATATCAAGTGGATACAAATCCAGACACAGCAGGGTGCCGGAAAAACCAGACAGAACCAGCGGCAGCGACCTCTTCGCTGGGCCTCAATACCTCATCTTGGGTACATGAGGAACAAAATAAAACAAACGCAACTGTAAAATGTGATTGCTTCAGCAGTTTTTGCCCAAAGCTGCCCAGAACTGAATTATCCAACACACTGACAGCCTCAGTCCATCCAGAACTGACTTGTAACTAGAATCTGAGAATTTACAGGAACCTAAATATTCATTGTAAAGGATTATTTGTGATTTATGTTTGCTCCCTTATATACTGTAATTTACTTCCCTGACTCTTCAGGATGAAAAGGGTAGGGGTCACCAAAAATATGACAGGACACCATAGTAGTTCACATTCCTATTAGCTACAAGGCTCTGGTATTTGATGCTGTTATGCACACGCAGAATAATAAAACTATATATAAGCTGCGCTAAAGTGATATAAAGAAGCAGTGCACAGTAAATTATTTATACTTAATCCAAAAATAAAATAATGAATACGTAAAAAAAATATAAATATTAATACTGTATATCATAAGCTGAAAAACATAATTAACCTGCCTAGCGGTATTCCCGAGTCTGGCTCGGGGTGGAATTTCAGTACCATTAGCGGTATCCCCGAGCCAGACTCGGGATCGCATTGCAGGATCCAGGAAAAATTTTACGTCGTTTGCGTAAACCGATTCAGAATGGGGCTGGGCGTAAGTTACGTTCACGTCGTTTTCATTGACTATTTGCGACGTGATTTGGAGCATGCGCACTGGGATATGTCCACGGCCGGCGCATGCGCAGTTCGTTCAGCACGTCATTTACATCGGGTCACCATTCATTTCAATACAACACGCCCCCTACCTGCTAATTTGAATTGCGTGCAGATACGCCGGCCTATTTACGCTACGCCGACGCAACTTAATGTGTGATCCAAGCCATGCTAAGGTCTCATCACTCAGGTTCCCCCCTTAGGTAATGAATGCTCACCTTGCGTGCGACTTTACGAATAAGCTATGTCAAAGCATGCATGTGAACCACCTCTGGGCTCTTTAATAGTGTTAGGCTCCTGGGTTCCTCAGCATAAACCATCCGGGATATACGAAACAGGAAAACTCGATAGTGCAAAGTTTTAAACCATTTATTAAATAAAGCAAAATCCCCCTTAGTGGTACTCCCACAGATCGGGTTCGATATATGTGACGTGTGTAATGCTGTAACGTGTGTAACGCTAGCAGTCGGGACCCCCTTGGGGGTCAAATGAGGATTTGCCAGGGGTCACCAAAGCCTGGGCTGTTCCTGAAGCCTGCGGCCACCCACTCAACCTCTTCACAGCTGCCCATTTAGTTCACGGCATAGCTGGGGGGCAGGGACTAGAGGTTAGCTGACTGGTGAATAATGTGAAGTGGGAGGGGCTGGAGGAGACCCTATCTGCTGATTTCAGCATAGGTGTCACTGCTACGAGAAATTACAAAGTCGGAGACACAGTGAGTAACACTACCTGTGATTAGAGTTGTCTTTAAAAGTCCCCACTACAGTTCTCAGATCAGAAGATGACCTTGATCAAGAGCACCTAATTTGGCTGATCCCAACTCCCCACCAGCACTGCCACTGATCCCATACTCCCCACCAGGGAGTAAGAGAAGGAATAAGAATAGAGAATACATGGAAGGGAGAGGAAAAGAGTGGGAGGAGCAAAGAAAAAGGGAGAGAAAGAATAAGAACAAAAAAGATGTCTAGAGAGGGATGGGGATAACAAACAAGAAATTAGGATAGAGAGAGATAAAAGGGAAAGAAAGGAGAACAAATACAAAAAGTGGTACATCCTAAAATGTACTATAAGGAGTTTTAATATTGTATGAGTGGAAGGGACTCAGGGAGTGCTAAATGTCCGGGTTAGGGGCACAAATTACTTGTCTTGCCTTGGGTGCCGACAACCCATGATAGGAAAATAATTTTACCGTTAGGGGTCCCCACAACTTGGGACATTTTATCAAGGGGTCATGGCACTAGACGGGTTGAGAACCACTAATCTAGGAAGTGGTGGCTCGCAGGATTTCCTTTTATTTTATGCATACGCAGAAGCTGGATTGGCAGTTGTGTGACTAGAGAAAGAAACTGTGATACTTCAAGTTACCTCTGACCCCTGATGTCTTAACGTCAACGCTCCCTGCAGTATTGAAGATGGTCCACTGCTGCTGCTATGGTTTCCATCAGACTTGCTAGTAAAATTGGACTTGTTGCCAATGTTATTAATAGGGAAGAGACCACAAGAACATATTTTTTTTATGTGAAAATGTGGCAACCTTAGCCTCTGCAGGGAGAAGAGGATTTTCTTCTAAACTAGAGGCCTGCTTTAATCCCTAGCAGGACATATGGAGGAGTGTGTGACATACAAAATGATGGATAGATAGATAGATAGATAGATAGATAGATAGATAGATAGATAGATAGATAGATAGATAGATAGATAGATAGATAGATAGATAGATAGATAGATAGAGCCCTTCTAAAAAGAATGTAAGATAATAAATGGATAGAAAAAATAAGATTTTTTTTGGTAAATAAATAGATAGATAAATTGGGTAGAGGAATAGATTACTTATAGAAAGAACAAAAGATAACAGATGGATAGATAAATAAGATCAGGACAGATAAATAGATTCCTTCTAGAAAAAGGAAAGATAATAGACAGATAACATCAGGATAGATAGATAGCTAGCTAGCTACAGTAGATAGATAGATAGATAGATAGATAGATAGATAGATAGATAGATAGATAGATAGATAGATAGATAGATAGATAGATAGATAGATAGATAGATAGATAGATAGATAGATAGATAGATAGATAGATAGATAGATATAGAGATAGATAGATAGATAGATAGATAGATAGATAATTTAAATTGTAATATAATAATTGGATTGGACAAAATAGATAGATTTCTTCTAGAAAGAAGGAAAGAATGAATGGATGGATGGATAAATAAGATTAGAACAGACAGATACAGGGATTGAGAAATGTTAGATAAATAGATTCCTTTTATTATTTCCTTTGATATTCTATACATAAATCTCTATAGAATATGATCACATCCTCATTTTCAGAGCTACACACCACCTATGCAATGTACATATGGCCGAAACTTCTGACAACAAATGTTCGATGTGAGCTTGTTGTCAGAAAATCCGACCGTGTGTATGCTCCATCGGACATTTGCTGTCGGAATTTCCAACAACAAAAATGGTTCTCAAATTTTCCGACAACAAAAGTTGTTGTCAGAAATTCCCACCGCGTGTACACAATTGAACGCACAAAAATTATACGCATGCTTGGAATCAATTCAACGCATACTCGGAATCATTGAACTTAATTTTTCTCGGCTTGTGGCAGTGTCGTACGTGACCACGTTCTTGACGTTCGGAATTTCCAAAAACATTTGTGTGACCGTGTGTATGCAACACAAATTTAAACCAACATCCGTCTGAAAAAAATCCACGGTTTTGTTGTCGGAATGTCAAAACGTGTGTACGCGGAATAAGGCTAATACACAGCCATAAAATAAGTCAGAGTCTGACCACCATGTTTTTGTAGAATGTCTATAACATCAGCTTGCACAGTTTTTTGAGCTTGGCATGGATGTTTAGTAAGGAATCCCTTATGCCAGCTGATCTAAAGGGACGGTGACAACTGTCTGGGAGAATCTGTTTCCGATGATCAACTCTTCACTGGGATTAGTCAGGAAGGGTGTCTTGGGAAGTCCCATAGGGTACATATATGGTTGTATAATGCAGACACAACCTAAAATCTAAGGCTGGTTTTAAAAAAAAATAGAACTCTTTTACTAAAGAGTAATTTAATAGGAGAATAAGTGCATGTCAGATATCAAAATGTTTGGTTTCCTCTGGATAGATACTTCTATAGGAAGGAAACAAATAGTGGCTGAATAAAGGTCTTTTTTTGTCTGTTTGTCCACATAAACAATATAAACATATTGTCCTCTGTCAGTCAGTGTCAGTGGGAGAGTAGGACGCTCCAAGCTTCCGCACGAGTCTACTCTCGCCAGGGACCAGACAGTCAGACAGTGATCAGGTAGACTGTTCTCTCTATCCCCCCAGAGACTCACCACCTGGCTTCCCCCGGCTCACCTGACCCCCCTGGCTCCCTCCTTCACCCCTTCTCCAGGGGAACCAGCAGGTAAGCCATCCACGGAGGCTGCAGACGACCGTCCTTTTCAGGACAAGCCGCTGCAGCTTACTCAAAGCCTCTGCTCTCCCCCTCTCCATACCTCCCCTCCTATACCCCCACATTATCACCTCCACTCAAGCCGCCCATCCGCCATCTATCCCCTGCAATTCCGCCTTTTCGGGCATTTTTTCTACACCTCCGCGCCGGCCTGTGAGCAATCGCGGCAGCCGCGATCTAGGAAAGGCCGCGGCTTCACCCGCAGCCTAGCGGCGCGCCGCTTCTCATCCCCGGCAACTCTCACCAAACTCCGAAAACGGAAAAGAGTGGTGAACGTAACCTCGCTTTTTGTGAAAAAAACGATGGTGTGTAGGCAACATCGTCTTTGAAAAGTGACGTTTCAAAAACGTCGTTTTTTACTTCACAGAAAACTTCGTTTTTTTTCATCACAAAAAATGATCGTGTGTACGCGGCATCACTCTGCAACTGCAAGCAAACTCCCAGGAGACCGTCCGGATTCTACTCTGCTATAGACCACCCAGTCCAAAATCACAGCTTCTCCCTTCATTGACGGACTTTATCTCCACCTACACCCTTAAGAGCAAACACCCTTTGCTGCTCGGGGACTTCAACCCACACATGCTTCAGGTCACACGCTCGACCTTATTTTTAGACAAGATCTGGAAATAAAAATCTTGGAAAATGAACCGTTGCCATGGACAGATCACCATGCAATTAAATTCATTATTTTCGAATTCCCCCCCTTAACAAAAACATCAAGTCCAGTAACAACACACTGGACTAGATGTCAGAAGAAGCTCCACTCTGAATTCTTCAAAGCCATGTTAAGGAAAAAAATAAAAACAATTCAGCCGCATCAAACGGCTGAAGAAACACTGGATGCCATGAATGCAGCCCTGGGGGCGTGGCCGGCAGCCGAGGCGGATGGCTGTGTGAGGAGAGAGCTCCGTGAGACCCGCTTGTAGCCAGCTCCATCCAGCGACCGACACAGCATTTTAAGGCACCATTCTGCCTACTTACCCCACGGGGAATCCCTGGATCACGATGGGGAAAAGGAAAAAGGAGAGGGGCCCGAAAAAACTAACAGACTTTTATCCGTCCGCGAGCACGCCTAGGCCGCAAGATGGCGGCGAGGCCTCGGACTCGCGGTACGGCTCGCACAACGGAGGCAGCAACGGATCGTCCCCACACTATGGCACGAGCACCCGACCACAACATAACGCCAGCGGAGGATCCTCTCCCGGAGCATCGCCCATCAACAGCCCGCAGAAGTCAGCGCAAAAGAAATCTTCAACCCACAGATATGCAGGTGAGCAGGGGGACGGATGTAACTCACAGAACAGCACTAGTGACTTTGTGGAACATATTAATGAGTTCCCTACCACTGGTCAGCCCCTCAGCGATACAGTAATGAGGGATATGTTGATCACTCTTAGGGGCTCCCTGCATAAGGACATGATGTTGTGTGTTACTCAGCTAAAGAGAGATGTGTCTGCCATAGGGGATAGGATCTGCCATGTTGAAGACAAGATGGGGGAATTCACAACGGCTCACAATGAACTGGTAGATGCACATAATGATGCAGAGGGTGACATCCAGGCCTTGAGAGAGAAATTAACTGATTTAGAAGACAGATCGAGAAGGAATAACATAAAACTGAGGGGGGTGGAGGAGACTGTGACTCCCGCAGAACTCTATGTGGCCCTATGTGCAAGCCTTCATAGCAGCCATGCTTCCTGATGCTTCTGCCAGTGAAATCATAGTGGATAGAGCTCATCGTCTCCCCAGTCTACTGCCTGGTGGGGTACCGAGGGATGTCATTGCTCGTGTACACTTCTTCCATGTTAAGGATGACCTCATGCGATTTACACGGAAGAATCAACCACTACCAGGCCCTTACTCTGGCATCAGTGTCTTTGCTGACCTATCTAAGCACACCATGATGGCGCGAAAGAACCTGTCCTCTCTGACCAAGATCCTGCAGAACCATAAAATCCCATACTCCTGGGGCTTCCCAACAAAACTGCTAGTCACCAGAGAGGGTCGCACGTTTGCGATCACCACCGTTGATGATGGGATTGCCCTGGCCAAAAAATGGAAACTGATCCCGGATGATGCAGATGCCCCATTGCTGAACCAGGCCGTAGCATATTGGCGTAGCACGGCCAGGGTTTTTTTGCCTTCCTCTGGACCAAACCAGGATAGAGGATTCAGTTAATCCTTAAAAATCCCCCCCCCCCCCCACGATGACCATGGTTAATCTGCAATATCTGCAATACTCGGCAGAGACCATTTGGGATCTGAGGCGATTTGCTGCAATACTACCAGCCATCACCAAAAAAGCCCTTCGAACTGAGCGACTTCTGAGAATCGAACGACGATCGACTATCAAAAATCTCAGCCGTTTGCCCCAGCCTAAGCACATATTATGTGCTTTGATCAACACAGTGAAATCATAGTGGATAGAGCTCATCGTCTCCCCAGTCTACTGCCTGACGGGGTACCGAGGGATGTCATTGCTCGTGTACACTTCTTCCATGTTAAGGATGACCTCATGCGATTTACACGGAAGAATCAACCACTACCAGGCCCTTACTCTGGCATCAGTGTCTTTGCTGACCTATCTAAGCACACCATGATGGCGCGAAAGAACCTGTCCTCTCTGACCAAGATCCTGCAGAACCATAAAATCCCATACTCCTGGGGCTTCCCAACAAAACTGCTAGTCACCAGAGAGGGTCGCACGTTTGCGATCACCACCGTTGATGATGGGATTGCCCTGGCCAAAAAATGGAAACTGATCCCGGATGATGCAGATGCCCCATTGCTGAACCAGGCTATACCGAGGATGTCCCCTGAGTGGCAGCAGAAATGACATTCAGTCACTTTTGAAATAGAGCACAGTGTTGCTCCCTTCTCTTCCTTCTTGACGCAGTAAACCTTGTTGCCTTACTGAGTTCAATACCAGAGTGGCTGGCTCTGGGTCTCGGGAAGACGTATCCCCCTGTTTTCCTTGCGGAATCATCGCACTTAATAGAACTGTTCGTTTTTTCTTTTTATCTTTTGACTCATGTTATTTGTCTATCTTTTTGTTTTTTTTTCTCAATGTACCAAGGGATTCCCACTCTGACCATGATCCCTTCTCTGCGAATCCACAATTCTCATGCACCTCCAGAACTACAGGATCTGTACAACTTTGGAAACTTGAGGCAGCAGCGCCACCTTCAGGTAATTGCATCTCACTGCATACGCATGCAGAGACTTTTCTGCCATACATGAAGCATACCGTTCTAATACCACAATGACGATATCTATCGTCTCCATGAACGTCCATGGACTCAACAGCCCCTTTAAACGGTCCTCCATGTGGACAGAAATGGCCAGGCTTAAAGGAGATGTATTATGCATCCAAGAAACGCACTTTATGACCTCCAAACAACCCAAGTGTACACACAAGGCCTATCCACATATCTTCCAATCTACTGCTCCAGTCAAAAAGAGGGGTGTCCTGTTGGCCATCAAGCATTCTGTGGCATTTAAAATGCATGAGTTAGTATACGACACGAATGGAAGATATATCATACTGATCTGTGATCTCAATAATACAACTTACACCCTGGTTAACACCTATGCACCCAACAAGAGTCAGCCAAGATTCTTAAACTCTCTACTCAGGAAAGTGGAAAAGATCAAAAAAGGTTCACTACTCCTATGTGGCGATTTTAACTGCGTTTCTGACCAATCTCTGGACTGCTCACAACAACAGGCCTCGTGCAGGATAGAAATCCAATCTCTTATTCATAACCACAATTTGTATGACACTTGGAGATGCCTGCATTCCTCAGAGAGGGATTACACCCACTATTCTTATCCCCATCGGGCATATTCCAGAATTGACTTGATCCTTACAGACCTACCTCTACTGCAGAAGACACTAGAGGTCACTATACACTCTATAACATGGTCGGACCATTCCCCTGTGTCAATTCTCCTGCGAGATGATTCCTCCTCTTCCCCGACCTATCTGTGGAGGAACAATGTTGGATTGCTTTCTAACCCTGTCCTGACGGATAGGATTGGACAGCAACTTAAGGAATTTTTTGCTATTAATAACAATGGCGATACCTCTATTGCATCGGTGTGGTGCTCGCATAAGGCATTTAGCAGGGGAATATTGATTCAAGCTGCAGCTAGACAAAAGAGGGGGAAGGCAAAACAGTTACACGACTTGCTGGAGAAGCTTAAACAATTAGAAACCCAACACAAAACACAACCTACTTCGGTAGTAGAAGATAACCTATTTAAATGCAGACACGACCTTCGCCTATTATTGATCACCACTCATCAAACATATTTAAGGAGATCTAAAGCGATGTATTATGCTCACGGCAACAAAGCAGGGAAGTTATTGGCGAGATACATTACTAAACGGCAGCAACAAGCTTGTTTACTTAATATTAAAGACCCACACACCACTAAAACAGTAAGTCACCCGACACATATTGCCAATGCGTTTATGAAATATTATAAGGACCTCTATAACCTCCAACAAGACACAAATACTACACAACCTACAGAGTTAAACATTAACTCGTTTCTTAATGCAATCTCCCTACACTCTAAAACCACTGACCAACTATCCATGCTTAACTCCCCGATCACTCTCACAGAGGTTATAGATACCATACATGCCCTTCCCAACAATAAGTCTCCAGGTACGGACGGTTTCTCGTCAGAGTACTATAAGACATTCTCTGACATTCTCGCTCCATCTCTATGCGCCTTGTTTAACGGTGTTGCCTCCTCCTCTATGTTTCCGGAAGAAATGTTACAAGCTACCATTGTTACACTGCCTAAGCCAGGGAAGAAGCCGGATACCCCACAGAACTTTAGGCCAATATCGCTTCTAAACACAGACCTCAAGGTCTATGCTAAGATCCTAGCAAATAGGTTGGCCGATGTCACCCCTCACCTGGTAAAACCTGATCAAGTAGGGTTTGTAAAAGGGCGCCAAGCCCCTGATGGCACTCGGAGACTACTTAATTTGATACATTTACTAGAAAGTAGGAAAACCCCGGCGGCCTTTTTGGCACTGGACGCAGAAAAAGCCTTTGACAGGGTGCACTGGGGATATCTCAGCGGTACCCTACAAAAATTTGGTATGCAAGGCAACATACTGTCAGCAATATCTGCGTTGTACACATGCCCGTCAGCTAGAGTTTTCTCGTCCGGTGCCATCTCCGACCAATTCTATATTACCAATGGCACCCTTCAAGGCTGTCCACTGTCTCCCATAATCTTTACCTTGATGATGGAGCCCCTAGCTGAAACTATTAGGTCGACCAAAGAAATCTCGGGGATTGATGTTGCAGGTGATACCCACAAAATAGGCCTCTTCGCGGACGATGTTGTCCTGACAGTGACAAATCCGGCTTCTTCCTTGGCAAAAGCTCAGGAAATTTTGCAACAGTTCGGTGCAGTATCTTATTATAAACTGAATATTACCAAATCTTGTATTCTTCCAATTAACCTCTCCAAATCCCTGATTACCTACCTCAAAGGAAGATTCCCATTCCAATGGATGACCAACTCCCTCACTTACCTGGGTATTAAATTAGTCTCTCCCTCTACCCACACCTATAAAGTGAATTTTAACTCCCTCCTGGCAACCATCAAAGCTGATCTAGAACATATCACAACGTTTGAAATGTCGTGGCTGGGCAGAATAGCTGCACTTAAAATGACTCTTTTACCCAAGATCATTTACTACTTTAGAACCCTCCCAATCAGGATTCCAGAATCCTTCTTCTTACAAACTGACAAAATGTTTAGGAGATTTATCTGGCAGGGTAGAATGCCTAAAGTAACATTCGCTACGGTTCAAAGACATAAAACAGAGGGGGGAATAAGCTTCCCCACTCTGCGAAACTACTATAGGGCAGCGATCCTAGACCAAATGAAGGCATGGTTTGACCCAATTTCATCTAAACTATGGGTTAAGATCGAGAAAGCTACTATTAAGGGGAAAGACCTTACGGCTTTACTATTAGCTAAACTAACAAACCTACCCCTACAACATATTAGTCTACCCTCTATTGATACTACCCTACTAGTGTGGGGAAGCATTCAACCCTATTTAGACCCTTCAACTACAAATAAGCGTAGACTTACTGACCTTACAACCGTGGAACATTTGATCCCGGACCTAAATATTACTGCATGGAAACGGGACGGTTTAACAACTATCCAGGAGGTGTTGACTAATCAACCAGGTACCCATACATACTCTCTCATGAGACTACAACACTTCCAAAGGTCACACTCTACATTCACCTTTGACATGCCCATAGATATATGGACATACCTTTGCTCGTCCTATAACAAACCCAAGGGACTTTCTTGGTTTTATAATCTTCTACGCCATACCAAGAGATTCTCTAAGACCTCACACATGACAAACTGGGAAAGGGATTTGGGCTCCTCCTTCTCAATTGCGGATTGGACGAAGGCGATTAAAATGACATATAGATACACCCACTGTACCAACCACTGGGACAATATGTTGAAAATCTTACATAGGTCCTACCTCACACCTGTTAGACTATCATTGATCTTCCCTTCGGAATCACACCTATGCTGGAGACTATGCGGTGATAGGGGCAATATTTTCCATACATTGTGGAATTGCAAACACATCCGCAACTTCTGGGACAAGGTTTTTAAACTAATATCCTCTGTCATAGGTATCTTGGTGCACCCTACCCCGCCCTTAGCTTTACTGAACATCACTGTTACCCCTATCCCAGCCTGCATGAGGAGTATTGTGATACATGTTTTGATAGCAGCCAGGTTGGCCCTTACTTCTAAATGGAAGACCACCCAAATTCCCAACCTCACCGAAGTAAAACATAGGGTCTCTACGCAATACTCATACGAGAAACACTTTGCCTACCAATCTGGGACTTCCCAGGCCTTTCTCGCACAATGGTCACCTTGGATCTCTAAATTTCCCAATCCATAGCTTTCCCTCAATCATTTAATGGAAACTGATATGGACCTTTGGTACAGGAGTTTTGTTTTGTTTATTTGTTTTACTGTCTCTTCTTTTCTTCTTTTCCTTTGTTTTGTTCGCTGTATCATTACATTGTTACCATTTGCTATTCTCCCCTTTTTGATATGTATGAAACACGTTACTATTATGCTGACATTAGGTTTCCATACCAACGTATGACCCCACGTATGTGGCTTGCCCTTCTGGGCGGCCTAACAGGAGGGCTGCTTCCACCTAAATAGGCACTCTCACACTGCACCGAACTGCAACAACGGGTGGGTAGTCCCTCGGGATAGATGCCAGGTTACCGTCACCTTCCTATGTAGGGGGCTGTGGCTCCACATCGTGTAGTAGGACGCACGGTCTCCGACCCTTATTTACACTTTTTGCAACATACTGTAACCTTGCATCTTATGCTACTGATCGCATTGTGTCTGGTTGAAAAATGTTTGAGGACCTGCGTTGTCCATCTGTTTGTTTTTGATGTTATTACCTATGTACATGTCTCTTTCGAGAAAGCAAAACTTAATAAAAACAAATTGAAAAGAATGCAGCCCTATTACAGTCAGCTGACTTAAAGCGGAGTTCCACCCTTAAAATCACTTTGTTTCCCCCCCCCCCCCCCGCTGCCTTCAGAGACTCCCCGCTATTACATGGACCCTCCAGCTGTTGAGGCCTGCTGGGACAGAGGGATTTGATCCCGATACGAGAACCCCCTGGGGGATGGAGGAAACCTGGGGAGTATCTCCCTGGTTACCTGGGATTGTATGGGCTGCTCTGTCAGTGGTCCGCTTCTACATTTCCTGAGGACAACACGCCTAACTGACTCCGGTTTCTGGCAGCCTGCATGGGGGGGAATGGGACGGGAGGGGGGACTTAGAGTTGCTGGGTCTGCCCGGGGTTGCAGTGTGGGTTGGACGGGGGGGGGGCTGTCAGATGGGGTTGTGGTGGGGCATCCTGGGGGAGGGACCCCTGTTCTTCACATTGTGGGGGCAGCTGTTTACTTACAGTGCTGCCCTAACAACGGGTCCTCCCAACACAGTTATTTTTCACTTAGCACCGGGATGGCCCATGGGGAGGGAGAGTACAATATTGACATGGGCAGGGGGTGGTGCTGGCGGGGTAGATGGGTGCACACTTGACTCCCAGATGGTGGGGTTCAGGGCTCTGAACCCTAGGATTCCTGGGACTCTTATTAGCACTTTATATACTGATTGATATGGTCTGGTATACGATTGTTTCACCTGTTCGAAAGAATTCTCTGCTGCTAGTTTGCCTACTGTTAACAAATGTTGTGTTTGATCCTGGTTCATGTTTTGGTTATGTTTTTCTGTTTATGTATTGGCCGGAGTTGGGTGGGGAGGGTCGGGAGCTTGCTGCCGACCCCTGTCCAGCTCGACTCCCCCACTTAGGACTGCACTCGATCACCGGGTTCTCACCGGAGAGTGCTTATAGCCGATTTTGGCTAATTAGTTGAATCTCCTTGGAGACTCCGCCTGGGGTCTGCCACTGATTTTCTTACCTTTCTTCTACCTGTCTTCTACTCTCCTCTACTTTTCATTATCTACCTAGTGCTCCTTATCCCCCACACTTCTTCCCTTACCTCCCCTCCCTGCCATTCAGACTCTCCACCTTTCCCCCGTGCACGAGCATGGATGTGCTTACTGTAGTGTCGTTTAACGTCAAAGGTCTTAATACGCCTGAGAAAAGGCGCATGCTGTTGCAGGACATGCGGCGCATGGGGGCAGATGTGGTGCTCCTACAGGAGACCCATTTTAAAGAAAGTAAATTGCCCCTCTTGAAAAACAGATTCTACCCTATCTCCTACCACTCTCAATACTCAGAAGCCAAGTTCAGGGGGGTCTCCATCTTAGTTGCGGCAAGAGTGCCATGGACACTCATGGATGTCCAGACAGACAGGGACGGGCGCTTCCTTTTTCTGAAAGGCAAGATAGGGGACAAGACAGTGACGTTCGCCAATTTCTATAACCCGAATTCCCAGCAAGACGCTTTCCTCAGGAAACGCCTGGGACAACTCGGACACTTTACAGAGGGCCACCTTGTAGTAGGAGGCGACCTGAATGTCCCCCTAATCCCGACCGAAGACACTTCCACGGGGAAATCCTCCCTGACACGGGACACTCTCAAACGTATTGACACCTCCCTACATAATATGCAACTAATTGATGCCTGGCGCCTTTTACACCCTGGAGACAGGGATTACACCTTTTTTTCGAAACCCCACCAGACATACTCAAGACTCGACTACTTCCTACTCCCGCATAGACAACTTGATGCAATCCGGGGAGTCACGATTGGCTCGATCACATGGTCTGACCACGCCCCGATCACCCTGAAATATTCCATCCTAGATGGTGCTGGAGACCAGAAGTCTCCGTGGCGCCTCAATGAAAGCCTCCTTCAGAACACTGACGTTATGGCGGAGGTGGAGAGGGAGCTGGGTCATTATTTCCCCACCAATACCATACCTGACAGCGACGCGGGGGTGGTTTGGGAGGCCCACAAGGCGGTGGCTCGGGGGATATTGATTAAACACGGAGCACGCCTGAAGAAGGAACGCACGACACATCTTAACTCACTCCTGGCCAAACTGCACATACTAGAAACAACACACAAAGCTACACCGTGTAGTCGAACGGGAGCAGAACTAGACGTGACTCAGGCACAGATTACTGACCTTTTGCACTTCAAGGCCAAGGCAGCGCTGCAAGTGGGAAGACGCTTTACATACGAATCGGGCAATAAATGTGGCAAACTGTTGGCCAACACGATACGCACTCGACGACTCGCCTCCTATGTCCCACACGTTTCCACGCCGAGGGGAGTGAAACGGTCCACGCCACAACAAATCACACGAGAATTCCGCCAGTACTATGAATCCCTGTACAATTTAGACAAATCCCCCCCACGCGGGACATGATAAGGGATTATATATCTATGTCCCTGATGCCCACCTTACCATTGGACGCCCGAGAAACTTTAGAAGAGCCTATCACTCTACCTGAACTCCAAAATGCGTTAAAAAGTGCCAAACCAGGGAAGGCCCCGGGCCCTGACGGCCTTACGGTGGCATACTATAAGTCCTTGCTCCCAACAATAGGCCAGCACATGGTGAGGCTATTCAATGGCCTAGGCTCGGGGAAATCCCTTCACGTCACCACACTTCAAGCCCAAATCTCCGTTATTCCAAAAGAGGGCAAAGACCCGGCTAATTGTGGAAGCTACCGCCCCATTTCCCTCCTCAACACAGACCTCAAGCTCTACACCAAAATCCTGGCCTCCAGACTCCAGAAACACCTCCCACAACTGATACACTTAGACCAAGTGGGCTTTGTGCCTACCAGGGAAGCCTGTGATAATACGGTGAAGGTACTAAATCTCCTACACATAGCCTCCTCCGGCAAGATTCCATGCCTTTTTTTGGGTACTGATGCCGAAAAGGCTTTCGACCGCGTTAACTGGCAGTTCATGATGTCCACCTTGGAGTACATAGGTCTGGGGGAGAAAATGAGGAATTGGGTATCGGCGATATATAGAGATCCGACGGCCAGGGTTCGGGTCAATAGGGCACTGTCAGAAACATTCCCTATTACCAACGGGACAAGACAGGGGTGTCCCCTATCGCCCCTACTGTTTGCTCTGTCCCTTGAGCCTTTTTTGTGTCATGTGCGCCTAAATCCAGCGATTACGGGTATATGTGCCTCGGAATCTCAATACAAAGTCTCCGCTTATGCTGACGACCTCCTTTTTACCCTTACAGACCCGGTCACATCTCTCCCAACCCTCCTGCGAGAGTTTGAGGTTTACGGCAACCTCTCCAACTTAAAAATAAACATGACAAAATCAGAGGCAATGGGAGTGGGAATTCCACAACAGCAGCTCATACAACTGAAGGCTAAGTATAGCCTGAAGTGGACAGAGATCGCAACTAAAATATCTAGGGACTCACTATCACAGGTATATAGGCTGAATTTTCCACCCCTTTTGACAGAAGTCAAGAAGCTGTTGTCGCAGTGGACAGGAGGCCTTCACTCCTGGTTGGGTAGAGCCAATATATTAAAGATGACAATCCTGCCCAAATTCCTTTATCTACTCCAAGCTCTCCCGATCCAGATTCCAGGAGTGTAATTTCGTCAAGTCCACTCTGCTTTCTCCCAGTTCCTATGGGCAGGGAAAAAGTCGAGGATACGCAGAGAGACCCTTTCCCTTCCTAAACTGTGTGGCGGTCTAGCGCTACCCGACGTGCGGACATACTACCATGCCGCACATCTGGTCAGACTGATCGACTGGTGTAGACACACTCGCACTAAACTATGGACGTGGGTAGAACAAGGCCAATGTAGGATCCCACTCCGTCGGGCTCCCTGGTGCTATACGACACTCCCCCTACCTGTGACAAGACACCCTCTGGTGGGAACGACAGCTAAGGTGTGCGCAGACCTATTTGGACGGTTCCCCCTTTCGTCTCGGACCTCCCCACTCAGACCTATCATTGGCCACCCACTTTTTGAACCTGGCCTGCAAGACGGGAAATTTCTTGACTTGGCGAATAGAGGCCTTTTTCAGGCCTCGCATTTTAGCTCGGGGGAGAGGTGGAGAACGACAGTGGAGCTGACGGACCCTGACGGCGAATACTGCCTAGACTTTATGAGAGCGCATCAACTAAAACATTTCCTGAATAGTCCCTGACGTACGCACTACTGAATACTCCACCAAGAGAGTACCAGATCCCAGCCCTGGCTAAATGGGAAAGAGAACTAGGCACGCAATTTACAGCCAACAAAAAGCAAAACATAGTTCGCTTTACGCACAAGTCGTCTGTCTGTGCGAAAACGCAAGAGACGAATTATAAAATACTTACACGCTGGTATAGGACCCCTGACCTATTAAGTAGACTGTTCCCTGACACTTCCGCCACTTGCTGGAGATGCCAGCAAGAGAGGGGCACCATGTTACATGTATTTTGGTCATGCCCGCGAATCAGGGGCTTCTGGGGAGAGGTGCGCCAGATCACGCAACGATTCACGGGAAATACAGTCCCGGACGACCAGGCCTACTTTCTACTACACGCGAATGACATGTCACCTAAAGCCTACAAGAAATCAGTGGTGCGCCACCTACTAGACGCGGCCAAAGCCTGCGTTCCACTCCTCTGGAAGTCCCCTCATCCGCCGACCATAGCCATGTGGCTACATAAAGTAGACGAGATTAGTCGCATGGAGGACCTAATTCTCTCTAGCCAGCAAAGGGAGGAGACGTATTCGGAAACGTGGCAACTATTTAACTTCTACAGATATTCTGAGGAGGGCCAGAGACTCAGGGAGACGGAATGCAACCCGCCGTCCCCACCATAGCTAAGTCCCTTACCAATGAAATGAGTCACCGAAACAGGACCTAAGCGGAACTTAAAATGTACTGTACGCCCTTAGGGGTGCTTATTGGGCTGTCCCTGCTCGTGCAGCTCCCCCCCCCTCTCTCTCCCTTACTCGCTACTTCCCTCTTTCTCATACCCCTTCTAACTCTTTATCTTCTACTACTTTATTCTACTGCGGAAACAGGAAAATGGAGTGGGAAGCCGTCCCGCTGGGACCAGATGGTTAGAATAAGAAGGGACAATATGGAGAAATACCTAAAGATTTATATGTTAGCATAATGTGTCAGTACGTATGTCGATGCCTGCGATCATCGCTGTTATGTACCTCATGTGTGATGTTTTGATTCCCCTTGTTCTGTTGATGTGATGTTGGTCCGTGCGGACTGGTTTTTCCTCTCTGATGACAAATAAAAAATAAAAAAAAATCACTTTGTTTCATTCCATCCAGCATACTGGCGTCAGCGCCAGTATGCTGTTTTTTTTTTTTTTTTAATGCATGTACTTACTTTATATAAAATCATTGAATTTCAGGCGCACCGCGGTATGTCGCCGCTATAAGGCGTCACGCCTTCCGGAAACAACCGATTAGCATTCGGCTCTTCTCGGCGCCTGCGCACAGACCCAGGAGCTGACTGCGCAGGCGCCGTATATAGCCGCGTCACGCCCTTCGAAAAAAGCCGAACTAGGACCGGCTATTTTCGGCGCCTGCGCAGTCAGCTCCTGGGTCTGTGCGCAGGCGCGGAGAAGAGCCGAATGCTAATCGGCTGTTTCCGGAATGCGTGACGCCTTATAGCGGCGACATACCGCGGTGCGCCTGAAATTCAATGATTTTATATAAAGTAAGTACATGCATTAAAAAAAAAAAAAAACAACATACTGGCGCTGACGCCAGTATGCTGGATGGAATGAAACAAAGTGATTTTAACCACTTAAGACCCGGACCAATACGCTGGTAAATGACCCAAGGTGTTTTTGCGATTCGGCACTGCGTCGCTTTAACAGACAATTGCGCGGTCGTGCAACGTGGCTCCCAAACAAAATTTGCGTCCTTTTCTTCCCACAAATAGAGCTTTCTTTTGGTGGTATTTGATCACCTCTGCGATTTTTATTTTTTGCGCTATATACAAAAATAGAGCGACATTTTTGAAAAAAAAACACTATTTTTTACTTTTTGTTAAAAAAAAATCAAATAAACTAAATTTTAGTCAAACATTTAGGCCAAAATTTATTTAGCCACATGTCTTTAGTAAAAAAAAAAAATCGCAATAAAAAAAAATAGCTACCTAGCGGGAACAGCGACACTAATACAGCGATCAGAAAAATGATCGCTTAGTGACGCTGGCAATAGGGAGTGAAAGGGTTAACTAGGGCGGTGATCAGGGGGTTAAAACTTTATTAGGGGGGGTGGGGGGGCTATCCTGAACCTAACACTAACTGTTTTTTACAGTGCCTGTCACACTGACACTAAATGCAGTGATTAAATCACTGCATTCAGTAACACTGTGACAGGGGGGTGGGGGGGGCGATCACAAGGGGTTAATATGCCTATGTGAGTGTGTGTCAGTGTTGTGTTGGTGCACACTTACTTGTGATGTCTTCTCTCATCAGCAGCGCTGGGAAACAGCGCTGCGATGAGAGAATACATCATTTCCTCCTTCCTGTGTAAACACAGGAGGAGGAAGTGACAGGCTGGGAGCGCGCTCCCATTGGCTGGGAGCGATCGCGGGGGGGGCGGAAAACACGGACATCCGCCCGCAGATCCCGGATCGCTCCCAGAGGTAGGGAGACCCCCGCACGCCGCGGAGGGGGTCCCGATGGGACCCCCGAACCGCACTCAGGCGGGGACGTAAATTTACGCCCTTGTGCCTGTACGAGCCATGTTGTGGCCGTATATGTGCGTGCGGGGGTCTTTAAGTGGTTAAGGGTGGAACTCCGCTTTAATAGCACCGAAACGTAAAACCCACACCTGGAAAAATAACTCCAGCTGGTTCAACAACCAGCTGGCGTTACTGAAGCAAGAGCGCAGAAAGGCGGAAACTGCCTGGAAAAGAAGCTCTTCAGATGAGAACCTCTCCATTTACAAGGCAATAACAAGAAAATACCACAAAGAAATCTTCAAATATTTTTCTGAGGCTATCAACAGTGCCCTTAACCGCCCCTGCAAACTCTTCAAGCAGGGGGACGACGCTATGAAGAGTTTGCAGGGGAGGTTAAGGGCACTGCAAACTCTTAACCGCCCCTGCAAACGGGGTGGTTAAGAGTTTATGGGACGACGCTCTCGAGGCCGCAGACGAAGGAGAATCTTGTCTTCTGGTTCTGTTGGACCTAAGCACAGCCTTCGACACAGTAGAATACAAGCTTCTATTGACTCGGCTAGCTGAAGTAGCCAAAGTCGCAGAAGGCGATTTACCTTGGTTCTCCTCTTTTTTGGAAAACCGATCACAAATAGTGAAGTTAGGACCTTTCACTTCTGAAAAACGCACATTATCGTGCGGAGTCCCTCAAGGATCCCCTCTGTCACCGGTGTTATTCAACATCTATCTTCGTCCTCTTTTTGATATCATCAGCAGTCAAAAACTGCTCTATCACTCATATGCAGATGACACGCAACTGTATTTTCGCATTTGCAATAAAAAGGATCACCACCTCAATCTAGAGACATGCCTCTCTTTAAAAGAGGACTGGATGACAAAGAGTTATCTTAAACTCAATGGAGCGAAAACAGAACTTCTCCTGTTCCACGCCAAGCGTATGAATCATCCTGCAACAACCTGGACCCCCCCCCCCGTCCATTCTGGGCAAAATCATCACCCCTAGCGCCAAAGTCAAAAGTCTCTGGGTCATCTTCGACTCCTACATGACAATGGACGCACAAATAGGGTCAGTAGTCAGCGGACCTCACCATCTGCTGCGCCTACTACGCAGACTCATTCCTTTTATTCCCAAAGAAGACATAGCGGTCGTGGTGGGAGCAATTGTAAACTCAAGATTGGACTATGCAAATGCCCTTTACCTCGGACTCCCCAAGTACCAAATCGCTCGTCTACAAGTCGTTCAAAATACGGCCACGAGACTTGTGACTGGGAAAAAACCTTGGGAATCAATCTCATCTTCACTGAGATCCCTTCATTGGTTACCAGTAAAAGACAGAATTACTTTTAAAGCACTCTGTCTAACGCATAGATGTATTCATGAGAATGCGCCCCATTATCTATGCGAAAAAATAAAAGCTCATAATCCCAATCGCATTCTGCGATCCACCAATCAAAATCTACTCCAGATACCGAAAGCCAACTACAAGTCCAAAGGAGATAGAAGATTCGCAGTCCAGGGTCCCAGACTATGGAACGCTTTACCAACCAGCATTCGGTTGGAGGAGAACCACCTAGCATTCAGGAGGAAGATCAAGACTCATCTCTTTTCATACCAAAGGAGACAGGAACAACAAGCGCCCAGAGGCGATTCAGTTTGCATGTGCCGCGCTATATAAGTTTTCATTCATTCATAAACTCAACCACTGCGTACACAGACAGACCTTCACATTGACAGTCTGGACTAAAAATACAGCATGTTGCCGTTTTGATCCCGCTGGTTTCCCTTTTCCCTTTCATTTTGAGACGCACATGAAATATGAAGGGCTCATTTAATTCCCCAGATAATCTGCTTTCACTCTTTCCTTTCTAGTTTTAGAATCAGGTACAAATTCATGAGAAGGACTGAAAAACTGAATGATGGGCGAATGAAACAGCAAATGTTGTTTAAAAGAAGGATTAAAAACTTAAAGGAAGATCAAAGTTTTAGTGTTGTTTTCTTTCAGCATCTGGTCTAATGAATTATCACTGAATAACAATACACATAGCCTAATGTTATTGTAATTTATGGACACATGCAGATCAGCCTTGATCAACCTTTTAAACTAGGAGGAACATTTGAAATAATTCAATTTTTAATAAAAAAAAAATGTATTATATTGACAGCCCACCTCACTGTACATTGGCAGGAACAGTAATTTGTATTTAAAAATTAAAGAAATAGGGGCAATGAAAAGGAATGTAGCATACCTAGGGTATTTGACACAATTGGGTTCATTTAGAAAATCTAGAGGCCCAGATTCAGAGAGCGATTATGCCTGTCTAACTGGTGTTAGACAGGAGTAATTTCAAATTTTGCGCGCCGTATCACTAGTTTGAATCCTCAAACCATGATACGGCGGCTTCGGGCTTCGATCCGAGAGGCTTACGTCTTTGTAAGCCTTCGGATCTACGTTGCGATATTTTTGCGGCCGCTGGGTGGAGTCCGCGTCGGGGTATGCAAATGAGTTTTTACGGCGATCCACGAAGGTACGAGTGTCCTTCGCAATCGCCTACGTCATTTTTTGGCTACGTAATGTTAGAGCAGCTTTTTGCTGGCCTAACAGTGCGTAACCCATGTTAAGTATGGCCGTCGTTCCCGCGTCGAATTTATTATTTTTTTTTTAACGTAACTCGTTCGGGAATAGGATTGTACGTAAACGACGCTACTACGACGTAACGCCGTGATTTCGCACAATGCACGGCGGGAAATTTGGGAACGGAGCATGCGCAGTTCAATCGCCGCGGGAACGCGCCTATTTTAAATGCTTCACGCCCCCTAATCGCGTAGATGGATTGCGCCGGGAGAAATACACTACGCCGCCGTTGTTTACTGGACAAAATCTACCTGGATTCCACGTAGAGCCAGGTAAAATACGGCGGCGTAGTGTATTTGGGAAACGCTACGATAATCTAATTCTATGTGAATCTGGCCCGGAGAGTGCAAAATCTGGTGCAGCTGTACACGGTAGCCAATCAGCTTCTAGCCTCAGTTTGTTCAATTAAGCGTTGCCAAACACCTGGAAGCTGATTGGTTTCTATGCAGAGCTGCACCAAATGTTGCTCTCTCCAGTTTTAGTAATCAACCCTGCAGCAAGGATTGCTTTTTAACACCCTCGTGTTCTATACAGAAAAATAAATTCTGTAATAAAAATGAAATGAAAAATAATAGTAATTGCCAGAAATGAAGCACAGACAGTGAAAATTGGCATTTCTGTTTTACGCTTTAACAGCATTCAGAAAACAACCCCCCGTGCATTAGGGGGTAGTCAGTAGTAGATGGTGGTCAATGCAGTGCCCCCTTTCACATAGAATGGTCCCCTCAGATTGGTGGTCATTAAAGAAGTCCCACTTACATTAACGGTCAGTGGAGAACTGCCCCCCCCCCCCCTACATTGGTGTTCAGTGAACAGTTGCATGCCTTACACTGATTGTCAGTGGAGAAGGTCCCCCTTACATTGACAGTCAGTGGAAAAGGTCTGCCTGTCATTGTTTGTTAGTGAAGAATTAAACCCGTAACACTGATGGTCAGTGGAGAAGCCCCCCCAAGAAATTGACTGTCAATGGAGAAGGTCCCCTTTACATTGATGGTCAATGCAGAAGAACCCCCCCCCCCCTTTACACTGATGGTAAGTGGAGAATTGCACCCCATACATTAGTGGTCAGCAGATAAATGCACCCCTTACATGGAGTGTCAGTGGATAAGGTCCATCTTGCACTGATGGTCAGTAGAGAAATGCACCCTTTACACTGATGGTACTGGAGAAGGCCCCCCTTAAACAGATGGTCAGTGGAAAAGGTCACCCTTACAATGACAGTCAGTGCAGAAGTAGCCTCTGTTCATTGATGGTCAGTGGAGAAGTATCTCCCTTATAGTGATGATCAGTGGAGAAGAGTCCCCTTAATTACAATTGTCACTGGAGAAGTGTCCCTCTTAGGCCGCGTACACACAATCGAACATGTCCGCTGAAAATGGTCTGCAGACCAGTTTCAGCGGACATGTTCGATCGTGTGTACGGCCTATTGGACTGTTGTCCGTCGGACCAAAGTTTCAAAACATGCTTTAAAACCTGTCCGCTGGAAACCTGTCCGTCGGACAGGTTCGATGGTTAGTACACAAAATCATCGGACCAAAAACACGCTCATGCTCAGAATCAAGTCGACGCATGCTTGGAAGCATTGAACTTCGTTTTTTCATCACGTCGTTGTGTTCTACGTCACCGCGTTCTGGTCCGATGGTGTGTACACACATCAGACCAACAGACCACTTCAGCCTTGTCCGAAGAAAACGGTCCGTCGGACAAGTTTCATCGGACATGTCTGATTGTGTGTACGCGGCCTAACACTGGTGGGCGGTGGAGAAGGTCTCCCATAGAGTGATGATCGGTGAAGACTGGAGAAGTCCCTACTTACATTGGTGGTCAGGGGAGATGGTCCCCCCATATATTGCCAGTCAATGGACAAGTGTCCCCATAAAACAATGGTTAGCTGGAAAAATACCCTCTTACATTAGTGATCAGTAGTGGATGGACCCCTCACATTAGTGATCAGTAGAGGATGGACCTCCTTACATTAGTGATCAGTAGAGGATGGACCCCTTACATTAGTGATCAGTAGTGGATGGACCCCTTACATTAGTGATCAGTAGAGGATGGACCTCCTTACATTAGTGATCAGTAGAGGATGGACCTCCTTACATTAGTGATCAGTAGAGAATGGACCCCTTACATTAGAGATCAGTAGAGGATGGACCTCCTTACATTAGTGATCAGTAGAGGATGGACCTCCTTACATTAGTGATAAGTAGTGGATGGACCTCCTTACATTAGTGAATGGACCTCCTTACATTAGTGATCCGTAGAGGATGGACCCCTTACATTAGTGATCAGTAGAGGATGGACCCCTTACATTAGTGATCAGTAGAGGATGGACCCCTTACATTAGTGATCAGTAGTGGATGGACCCCTTACATTAGTGATCAGTAGAGGATGGACCTCCTTACATTAGTGATCAGTAGAGGATGGACCCTTACATTAGTGATCAGTAGTGGATGGACCCCTTACATTAGTGATCAGTAGAGGATGGACCTCCTTACATTAGTGATCAGTAGAGGATGGACCTCCTTACATTAGTGATCAGTAGAGGATGGACCCCTTACATTAGAGATCAGTAGAGGATGGACCTCCTTACATTAGTGATCAGTAGAGGATGGACCTCCTTACATTAGTGATAAGTAGTGGATGGACCTCCTTACATTAGTGATAAGTAGTGGATGGACCTCCTTACATTAGTGATCGGTAGAGGATGGACCCCTTACATTAGTGATCAGTAGAGGATGGACCCCTTACATTAGTGATCAGTAGAGGATGGACCCCTTACATTAGTGATCAGTAGAGGATAGACCTCCTTACATTAGTGATCAGTAGTGGATGGACCCCTTACATTAGTGATCAGTAGTGGATGGACCTCCTTACATTAGTGATCAGTAGAGGATGGACCTCCTTACATTAGTGATCAGTAGAGGATGGACCCCTTACATTAGTGATCAGTAGAGGATAGACCTCCTTACATTAGTGATCAGTAGAGGATGGACCTCCTTACATTAGTGATCAGTAGTGGATGGACCCCTTACATTAGTGATCAGTAGTGGATGGACCCCTTACATTAGTGATCAGTAGTGGATGGACCTCCTTACATTAGTGATCAGTAGAGGATAGACCCCTTACATTAGTGATCAGTAGTGGATGGACCTCCTTACATTAGTGATTAGTAGTGGATGGACCTCCTTACATTAGTGGCCAGTGAGAAGAATGCCCCCTTTACTGATTGATGATCAGTCTTTATATACCTGAGGTCTCCACGGGTCACACTGGCATGGGACCACTCTGATAGGTGATATTGACCTCAAAACTATGTAGGCGCCATCTATCAGACAGGAAATCAATCATCACTACCAATTACTCAAGGAACCCCTAGCAAAATCTGTCTATATGACAGGGTTTTCTAATCATTCCCAACTCTATCCAAACAAAAAATTTGGAAATACAATTTGAAATACATTTGAAAAATTTGGATAGTGACTTTTTGCCCAAAATTGAATGGTTTGAAGATGTGCAAGGAAGCATCCATAGAGAATATATATTATACAGACTTTATAGAAGTCTCACCTGTGTATATAGTCAGCAGCCAGAGCAGGTGAAGAAGAGCAGAGGAGCTGAAAGCCCGTGAGTCGCCCGTTCGCCGTGTCTTCATCTTGGTAGAAGAGCTCTGTCCTGGAGGTGATTTGCATGTTTTGTCCACGCTGGGCACGTCCCTCGGTACTGCTTGGTGTTCCGTGCCAACGTCTTCTGAATAGAGCCGACTCTGTTCTTTGTTCTCCTTTTCGCTCTGTCCACTGGCTTTTCTCCTGGACAAACTCTTCATAAAAAACAACATTTATCCCGACAACTAACACTCAGAGCCTTCGCATCTTCATACAGAAGGACGTATATCAGTGTTTATCAGCCGGACAGAAATATCGCAGGGCCATATAGGAAGGGCACTGACTGGCAGAAGCTGGCAGAGATGGTGGTCCAGATGCGGTGGAGCGGAAGTCGCAGCGGAATGAATAGAGCTGTCAGGCCAGCATGGTAATTCAATTAAATGTTGATTTGTTTTGCAAAGAGGCCCTCCTTTAATTATTTGCTGTACCATTACTAGTGTTGCTCACGAATATTTGCTACGAATATTGCATATTCGAGTATTCGCGAATAACTCGAATATTGCGGCGAATATTCGCTATGGCGAATATTCGTATTTTTTCAAATTTATTTTTAAAACAGATCACATCCTAGTGATCTCCATCAACGTCTAAAAGCATTGCTGGTATGATTAGAGAGAGACCCTGGGCCAAGTAGCTGATGCGATTCTTTTATGTTGCCGAAAATTCGCATTGCGCGATATTCCTTTTGCCGAATATTCGAGTTATTCTGATTGGCTCTGATGCGAAAGAAGGGCGGAGAAGATAATCGCGCAATATTCCTTTTGCCGAATATTCGAGTTATTCTGATTGGCTCTGATGCGCCCTTCTTTTGCATCAGAGCCAATCAGAATAACTCGAATATTCGACAAGCGGAATATTGCGCGATTATCTTCTCCGCCCTTCTTTTGCATCAGAGCCAATCAGAATAACTCGAATATTCGGCAAAAGGAATATCGCGCGATTATCTTCTCCGCCCTTCTTTTGCCCCCTTATTCTCCTTTCTTTTAAGTAGAGTTAGTGTAGAGTTAGTGTTTAGTGCATATTAGTTTAGTAATACAGGAAATGATCTCCGTTTATGAGAATTTCGCAATCATTTTCGCATTAGCGAAATTTCGCAAAAAATTTTTGGGATAAAATATCACGAATATTCGATATTCGCGAATATTCTTCTATATATTCGCGCAATATCGCAAAATCGAATATGGCGTATTCCGCTTAACACTAACCATTACTGGCAATGAGTGCTGATGTCATTAGAGACGACCTGTCAGTAACTTTACCACCCTGCATTAAAGCATTCATGTCACAATATAAAACAGAATATTTTTCAGAAATGCTTCACCTGTCATTGAGCTGCAGTCTGTTACTCCACCTAGGTAGGGATGATGTAATCAGTCTGCTGCAGGCAGGAATAAGAATTTCCTCAGTCTCCTCTCTCACAGTGATCAGACTGAACATTGTAACTTTGTAGCAGGGGCAGAGTCTGATCTTCTTCAGACATTGGTGAACACAGGCAGGAACTGCACATAATTTAAATCATTGTCTCGTCTTTGAGTCGGTATCTTAAACTAGAAAGAAGATGGTGACCCTAGATCAGGGATCTCCAAACTACGGCCCTCCAGCTGCTGTGGAACTACACTTCCCATGAGGCATTGTAAAACTCTGACATTCGTAGACATGACTAGGCATGATGGGAATTGTAGTTCCTGAACACCTGGAGGGCCGTAGTTTGGAGACTCCTGCCCTAGATGAATCTTGAACAAAGGCGGTGCCATCCTCCTGGAGGGAAAAGCAGATGAAGGAATTGTAAGGGGGGAGTCATGTAACCTCACTATAATAATAAATATCTTTAAAGTGGATGTAAACCCGAACTATTATTTTATTTTTTTATGTCACAATGTGGAGTATAATATTTCCTATCATCTGTGCCCAATCTTGCCACACATAGTTAATCCAGCTCTGAGCAATCCTCTTTTATTGTTCAGTGAAATAAAACAGACTTACAGAGAAAAACCTTGGTCCGTTCCGCCCCCTTGCTGTGAGTGACAGGTTATTTACATATCTCATGCACTAGCCTGGAGACAGGCATTATTTTTTCATTTCCACCCCACTCCTTTTCTGAAGTCATGTGGTTACTTTTCTAGATTTTGACTGGATGTTAGTGATCATCGCAGAATTTAGTGTAAGGAACACACAAGAGAAAATGCATGTTGACAAGGGGAGTGTAGAGGTGGGCGGAGAGTCTACTAACATCATGACTCCACCCACAGAGCTACAGACAACAGACCCACCCAGAGAATGTGCAGTTTTTCAGGTCTCATAACAGACAGAGGGGAGACATTTGACAGGTAAGGATACATGCAGGAGGCATCTATATCCTTATAGATCAGCACTATGGCAGTCGTTTAGAAAGGATGAGGGTGGGTTACATCCACTTTAAGTGATGCAAGTTGCTTATCATGCCTGTAGTTAACGTGATTGTAAACGATCACCTTGTAAAACAACCAATTCAGTTTAAAATAGAAATGAAAGGCAGAACATTTGTGTAGAGATATAAAAAACAAAAATAAATTTTCCCTTTTTAAGAAGTGATCACATTCCCTCTGTTCTCAGCTGCATAAGAGCTTGGGGAGGACAAACAGCAATATACTAAGCCTCCCAGTGAATGGCTGTGCAGTGGGGGTGTGTCAGGACAAGTCTGATCATTGGAGGAGAGCAAACTGAGTTCCAACACAGCTGGAGAACTGACCACAGTGTGTTATCCTGCTTAGTGCGGTCAGTTTTTAATAGGAAAGCAGAGGGACTAGCAGGAACACCAGGGATTTCACACAAAGAAGCAATACAAAGAGAACAGGATACTTTCTCATACAAGTACATGGTACAGAAGGCACATATCAGGAATATGAAGTGTTGCGGCAACAAATGCTTTAAAGTGGATCTTCACTGCATCTGAGCACCACAAACTAAAAACACTATTTAACCACTTCAGCCCCGGAAGAATTGGCTGCCCAATGACCGGGCCATTTTTTGCAAATCGCCACTGCTTCACTTTAACTGACAATTGCGCGGGCGTGCGACGCTGCATCAAAACAAAATTTACGGTGTTTTTTCCCCACAAATAGAGCTTTCTTTTGGTGGTATTTGATCATCTCTGTGATTATTTTTTTTTTCCGCTATAAACAAAAAAAGAGAGACAATTTTTTCTCAATTAAGGCCGATATGTATTTTTCTACATATTTTTGGTAATAAAAATCTCAATAAGCGTATATTCATTGGTTTGCGCAAAAGTTATAGCATCTACAAAATAGGGGATAGATTTATAGCATTTTTATTATTATTATTTTTTTATTAGTAATGGCAGCGATCTGCGATTTTTATTGGGACTGCGACATTATGGCGGACACATTGGACACTTTTGACATATTTTTGGGACCATTGGCACTTATACATTTCTTTTTTTTACCAAAAATATGTAGAAGAATTTCGTACCGATCAAACTGAGGGAAAACATTTTTTATTATATTTTGGCGGATATTTATTATAGCAAAAAGTAAAAAAATATTGCTTTTTTTTCAAAATTGACGCTCTTTTGTTTATTGCGCAAAAAATACAAAAAACAGAGGTGGTCAAACACCACCAAGAGAAAGCTCTATTTGTGGGGAAAAGATTATAAACATTTAAATGTAATTAATTTAATGGGTACAGTGTTGCATGACTGCGCAATTGTCATTCAAATTGTGACAGCACTGAAAGCTGAAAAATGGCTTGGGCAGGAAGGGGGTAAAAGTGCCCGGTATTGAGGTGGTTAAAGGAGATTGTACAATAAGATAAGGGTTAAAATAATAAATAAGGGTTAGGTTAAAGTCAGAGAGCGTAGCATTGGCTCTTTTTTTTATTCTGTACTGAACACTTTCTTCACTATATTATAACATTAACACCAAAACCCAATGTCCCACTACAATCGTTCACCTCGACTGTAAACTTGCTGTAAATGTCCTTAGCAGCGAAGGAGTGAATGATTGTTGGGAGGCCGCCCTGTGCCCTGTCCTATTCACAGGGTGATTTGTGTCTGGGAAAACACTGCAGAGCCCATTGTCCCATGTGGAGGCCTCCGTCATAGGCATATTGGTGTATTTCTTCTGAAACACAAAAACAACCCTTATGGGAACTGACAGAGAGGCTGAGCCTCCTGTCCCTCGCTGGGTCCATGGATGATTTATGGAAAGAGGCCGAGCCTCCTGTCCCCCGCTGGGCCCATACGTGAGTCAGGAAAACATCAAGTTATGGAATACAGTGCCAGACTTAATCTCACTCGCTTATAATAATCCTCCTTCTTTTATGATTGTTGCAGGTTGAATTTTGTGCGCTACAATCTATAATTGTAATTTTCCCATTTATATAGAAATCCACAAAACCACTGGAACTAAAGCCTGGTACACACGATCGGATTTTCTGCAGACAAAGCTTATGACTTTTGTCTGAAGGGCACGGCCTATTAACTTGTCTTGCATACAAACGGCAAAGAATTGTTGGAAAACCAACATAAAACTAGGTGTTTTTTCAGCTCTTTAGTGCCACCCTTTGGGCAACTTCTGCTAATGTTGTGTTATGGTGAGCATTGCTTCTGAGCATGCGTGTTTGTACTTTGGAGTTTTGTCTGATGGATCGGAAAATTCCGACAACACAGTGACAATTGTTTTTTAGACAATTTTAAAGCATGCTATCCCACATTTGTCCGTGGAAAACCCGAAAACAATTGTCCGGTGGAGCATACAAACATTCAGATTTTCCACCAACAGCCTGTCATCACACAATTCCCCTCGGGAAATCCGATCGTCTGTACGAGTCTTTAACTGCTTCCTGACCTGCACTTATACAGCGGCAGGTTGGCTCCCCTGCACGAGAGCCCGTAGCTCTATGTCGGCTCTTATATCGGCCACTAGGGGCGTGCTCGCCCCCGACTCCTGTGCACATGACCGGCGGGCACGATCGCCGCCAGGCACATGCGATCGCTCGTTACAGAGCGACTACCAGGAGCTGTGTGTGTAAACCTGTCCTGTCAGGGAGAGAAATGCTGATCTTCTGTTCATGCAATGTATGAACAGAAGATCAGTGATTTCCCTCAGTCAGTCCACCCCCCCATACAGTTAGAACACACCCAGGAACATACTAAACCCCTTCCCTGCCCCCTAGTGTTAACCCCTTCACCGCCAGTGGCATTTATATAGTAATTAATGCATTTTTATAGCACTGATCGCTATAAAAATGCCAATGGTCCCAAAAATGTGTCAAAAGTGTCCGCCATAATGTCGCAGTACCGATCGCCGCCATTACTAGTAAAAAAAAAAAATATTAATAAAAATGCCATAAAACTACCCCCTATTTTGTAAACGCTATAACTTTTGGGCAAAGCAATCAAACGCTTATTGCAATTTTTTTTTACGAAAAATATGTATCGGCCTAAACTGAGGGAAAAAATGTTTTATATATATTTTTGGGGGATATTTATTATAGCAAAAAGTAAAAAATATTATTTTTTTTACAAAATTGTCGCTCTATTTCTGTTTAAAGCGCAAAAACTAAAAACCGCAGAGGTGATCAAATACCACCAAAATAAAGCTCTATTTGTGGGAAAGAAAGGGCGCCAATTTTGTTTGGGAGCCACGTCGCACGACCGCGCAATTGTCAGTTAAAGCGACGCAGTGCCGAATTGCAAAAAGTGCTCTGGTCTTTGGGCAGCGATATGGTCCGGGGGATAAGTGGTTAAAGAGAACCTGTCAGCTATTTAAAACATTTAAAGTGGGCCTGACTAAGTGACTATGACTAGGTTCACTGGGGAGAAGAGTCTATGGGGATTGATGGTATTCACCAGGTTCCCCTTTACAGGGGTTTGGACCCAGTTCACTTCGCTGGATACTAGATGTAGTAGAAGTCGACGTAGTAAGAAGATGCAATAGGACCTTCAGTGAGATGGGCCAGGCGACCAGTATGGAAACAAAGGAAGACAATAGTAAAAAACAGTTGACTACTTAGGAAACAAAGGAAGCCACTTGACAGGGGTTGCAACCTCCCTTATTTTAATAAGATTGTAAAAAAAAAAAAGAGAAGACGATCTTGTTCTTTTAAAGCATGTTAAACTGCATAGAGTTTGTGCGGTGTTATTTTTCCTTTTTATTATTTTGCTGTAAAAAAAAAAACTGGTTGATCCTGCCTGTTCCTGTTCCTGTTTACTTCTGTGTGTGTGCTGACCATGGTAATCAAGGCTTCTGATCCATGATTACTGTGGACAGGTTACGTGCCTCCGTCATCCCGATGCTCTCTTCTCTCCCCTCTCCCCCTGCCTGTCAGCTCCTGTGTGTGAGCCTTCCCTCCCCTCCTACTGCTGTTCTGAGTGGCAGTAAAGTTACTGCTTGCAATTACTGCCAGCCCCTCTGCCATGACAAAATGTACTACACATTGGGGAAGATTTACCAAAACCAATGCATTCAAAATCTGGTGCAGCTGTGCATGGTAACCAATCAACGTCTAACTTCAGCTTGTTCAATTAAGCTTTAACAATAAGGCTCCATGCACACTGAAGCTGATAAACTTTATGGGCGTTTTGGCTTTTTTTTTTTTAAAGCCCATAGACTGAACTCTATGTTAGTCTATGTGCCCATGCACACCTGGGCTTTTTTAGTGTTAATGAGCTTTGGAGTTTATTGGCTTTTTTCTGAACGCCCGAAATTTGCGTTCAAAGTACCGTTTTTTGGCGGGGAAAAAAAAACGCAAAACGCTGGAAAACGCTCAAAAACGCTGGCACCAGCGTTTTTATATTGGATAAAAGCTACACTGAAAAACGCTGATTAAAGCTATTGCAAAAACGCTAAAAAACGTTGCAAGGCTCCCTGCAAAGCTACTGGTGTTTTTTTTATAGCTTTTATCAGCTTCAGTGTGCATGGAGCCTAAAACCTGAAATCAGGTTGGTTACCATGCACAGCTGCACCAGATTCTGTGTGCACCAATTTTAGTAAATCACCCCCAGTGTCTTTGTTTTGTTATTCTCCTGCTAAATACCTTATTCCACCTCGCCGATCTGCGGTCACATGACCACCCAACAGAGGTCAGGGGGGATCTCAGCCCCTCCCTCTGTAGTTCATAGATCAGTAAAGGAGAGCAGCTGTGTAGTACATTTTGTCATAGCAGAGGGGCTGGTAGTAATTGTGAGTACTGCCTTTACAACCACTTTAAAGCGGAGTTCCACACAAAAGTGGAACTTCCGCTCATCTTATTCCTCCCCCCTCCAGTGCCACATTTGCCACCTTTCAGGGGGGGGGGCAGGTATCCTTTCCCACTTTTGGGAGTCCCTGCCGCGGAGCTGTCTCCTACCCGCAATGGTGGTGGAGCACCTGACAGCTGATGTAAACATCAGCTGCGGGTGTCGACATCGATGGACTCCAGGACAGGTAAGTGTCCATTTATGGTTAGGTGGCATCCCTGGTGGTCTAGTGTGGGCATCCTTGGGGGGGCTGCGCTGATAATCGATCTGCACAAACCCCCCCTTGTCAAAGGAGCAGCAGATCAGCTCTCCTCTACTCGCGTTTGATTGGACACGGCTGATCACGTGATAAAGAGTCTCCGACGGGGGTGCACAGCGGCTCAATATCCTGAGGACGTCATATTAAAACCACTTTGCCACCGTCCTTTTGCAATAGGGCGGGCGGCAAGTGGTTAAACAGAACCCGCTCATGGACAGGCAACCTTTTTTGCTTACCTTTCTCGGGTCAGCGCCGTCCTCCTCCACTCTCCCTCCGAGTCCTCGATGTCATCTCTGCTCGCCTGTCACTTCAGCCATTCAGATGAACGGTAACCAGACCCGGTTCACCTGATTGGCTGAGAGGCGGGTCAGTATTAGGTAAGTGATTCCCTAATACAGTATTGTTTAAATAGGGAACACACAGCAGTGCACCCATTGTTTAACAATTCGGAAGCTGATTAAAGCTCACAGGCTCTAATCCGGAAGCCTACCATACCCTGTACACACGATCAGTTTTTCCGACAGGAAAACCATGCCTATCGCCTAGCAACCGTCTCTCTATTTACATCACATGACGACTGTGATTGGACCCCACAGTCATCATGTGATCAGGAGGGCCAATCACAGAGCCCTCCTGCCCATCGGATATGCCGTGTCCGGGTGACACGAGCGCATCGGGATCGCGCTTCTGCACGGGCATGTGCGGGCACGATCCTCCTCATTCCTAAATGTCAACTCAGAAGGAGGAAGCACCCAACCAGCCGTATATGTGCAGTGGCCGGGTGGGAGCTAGCTAATGACATGTTTGGGAGATGCCTCTAGGCACATTCACACTTCATGGCATGAAATCATGGGCAGAATTTCCGTGATTCCAAATCACGTGGCAATCGGTGAAAAACGTGCAATGCATTTGGGTGGCATTCATTCTAAACAGAGTTGCTCTACAGCAGCAGTGGTTCTCAACCTGGGGGTCGAGACCCCCTCGGGGGTCAAATGATGATTTACCGGGGGTCACCGAATCCTGGGGTGTTCCTGAAGCCCCTATCACTCTCCCAACATTTTTGCAGCCACCCAGCAGGGCTATCCCTGAAGCATGTGGACACCCAGCAGGGCTATCCCTGGAGCATGTGGCCACCCAGCAGGGCTATCCCTGTAGCATGTGGCCACCCAGCAGGGCTATCCCTGTAGCATGTGGCCACCCAGCAGTGCTATCCCTGTAGCATGTGGCCACCCAGCAGGGCTATCCCTGGAGCATGTGGCCACACAGCAGGGCTATCCCTGGAGCATGTGGCCACACAGCAGGACTATCCCTGGAGCATGTGGCCACACAGCAGGGCTATCCCTGGAGCATGAGGCCACCCATCTGGGCTGTTCCTGGAGCCCACAGCTGCCTCTTCGCAGGTGCCCATTCAGTTTACGGCATGGCTGGGGGGCAAAGACTAGAGGTCAGCTGACTGGTGAGAAATGTGAAGTGGGAAAGGCTGGAGGAGACCCTGCTCGGCATAGGTGTCACTGCTACGAGACACCACAGAGCTCGAGACATAGTGAAGCCGGAGACAGTGAGTTACACTACCTGTGATTATAGTTACTATTACAAGGACTCAGGGAGCGCTAAATGTCTGTGGGTTAGGGGAGTAAATTACTTGATTTGCCTTGGGTGCTAACGACCCACACTATGAAAATAATTTTACTGTTAGGGGTCCCCACAACTTGGAAAATGTTATCAAGGGGTCATGGCCCTAGAAGGTTGAGAACCACTGCTCTACAGCAAGACGCAACTTTAAAAATTGCGTAAAATTTACACCTAAAAAAAGGAGCAGGAGCTTTTTTTGAGCGATAAAAAACATAGCCCATTGAAGTGAATTGTCTGCCCTATGCATGACATGTGGAATTGCGCGAAAATCGCCTGTGCAAAATCGCAAAAGATCTACAAGCCATAAGAAAGTAAACTAAAGCCAGTTGAGGGGAAAGACATCCAAAGTTAAATTATCAGGAATATTGCTTGTGCCATGCAGAACACAGGAAAGATGGGGGAAGATTCGAGAGCTGAATGCATGGCTGAAGACCTGGTGTAAGAGACAATGATAACAATGGGGGATTCTAACTACCCTAAAATCTACTGGAACAATAAAAGGGTGGAAATTTATAAACCTGTTACAACACATTTTTATAGTACACTTCATAGAAGCCCCAACTAGAAAAAATGCTCTGCTGGACCTGGTAATCTCAGACATGTCCAAATACAAAAAAAAACTCTGGATAGCAGTTAGGGGTGCAACGGATCAAAAAACTCACTGATCGGATCGATCCTTGGATCAGAGCCACGGATCGGATCAGTAAAAAAAAATTGTAGCCTCACTTTTACCTCTACCTGACGCTCCTCTATTCCTCCACCGATGCTCATCTCCTCCCCTGACCCTCTTTATGTCTGTCACACTCCATGCAGCCCCAGACATCAGCAGCACCTAACCTCCCAGGCTGGTGTCATGTGCCCTCTGCTCCCCCTCTCCTTCCTAAGAAGGGTAAACAATCCCCCTTGGGAGTTAAATTCTACCATACCTACATGACCCCTCACACATGGAGCCTCACCTGCCACCACACATGGAGCCTCACCTGCCACCATGCACCGTCCCGCCCCCCCCCCCCCCCGCACTTCTCTCACAGCTCACCGTGGGACAGCTGCTCACATGCAGCGGTGTCCATCACTCAGCAGTTATCCACACTGGGGGAGTGGCCGTACACGCCAGAAGGTGATTGGCTGCGGCGCACATTATGTGTATAACAATCGCGGGGTAAGGAGGAGGCGGGGCTGTGCGAGCAGAGCGAAGTCTATTTCAATGTCAGCCGTTACAGCATGTTTTACCGCTCTGCTCGCCCCCCTCCACCTGCGCCGCGGATCATGTGTGTGCCGATCAGTAGTCATTGATCTGTGCCGATCACAGGTCAATGACGATCCGTTGCACCACTAGTAGCAGTGATCATAAAATGATTTCATTGAATGTAAGCTGAAAACAACAAACACATACTGAAAAAATAAAAACACTTCATTTTAAGAAAGCGATTTTTCCGAAGCTGAGGGCTGCTCTCCAAGATTTAGACTGGGAATAAATGTTGTCAAGAACACAGATCAGAAATGCAAACCAAATGTATAACTTTTTGAAATGTGTTTTTCTGGATATTGTTGTTATTCTGTCTCTCACTCACGACTCTTCTTTTAACCACTAGGGTACCGCACGCCGCCAAATGACGGCGGGCGGAATACCCTGTTGTTCTGACAGGACGTCATATAAAGTCCTGTCATTTAGAGCCGCTAGGGGGCACGTGCACCCGTCGCGTTACTGGGAACACAATGCGCGTGGCCGTGCTGGCCGCCGTGCACCTGCGATTGCCCAGTAACTGTGCAGGGACGTGGAGCTCTGTGTGTAAACACAGAGCTCCACGTCCTGTCAGGGAGAGAGGAAACCGATCTGTGTCTCTTGTACATAGGGACACAATCGGTCTCCTCCCCCTCCCCCTCCAGTTAGAACACAAACTACACATTTAACCCAATCCCCGCCCCCTAGTGGTTAACCCCTTCCCTGACAGTCACATTTATACAGTAATCAATGCATATTTATAGCATTGTTCACTGTATAAATGTGAATGGCCCCAAAAATGTGTCAAAAGTGTCCGATATAATGTCGCAGTCCCCCCAAAAACCGCCACCATTCCTAGTAAAAAAAAAATCATAATTATGTCCCCTATTTTGTAGGCAATTAAACTTTTGCGCAAACCAGTCACTATACGGTTATTGCGATTTTTATTTTTTTTACCAAAAATATGTAGAAGAATACGTATCAGCCTGAACTGAGATAAAAATATATATATTTTTTTTAAATGGGATATTTATTATAGCAAAAAGCAAAAAATATTGTGTCTTTTTTCAAAATTTACGCTATTTTTTTGTTTATAGCTCAAAAAATAAAAACCGCACGGGCGATCAAATACCACCAAAAGAAAGCTCTATTTGTGGGGGGGAAAAAAGACGTTGATTTTGTTTGGGCGCCGTGTCGCACGACCGCGCAATTGTCAGTTAAAGCGACGCAGTGGCGGAAGCTAAAATTTAGTCTGGGCAGGAGGGGGTGTAGGTGAACAGTAGGCAAGTGGTTATAATGGCATCCCAGTTTTAGTCCTTGGGGTTCAATATTGAGTTGGCCTACCCCTTGCAGCTTTAACAGCTTCAACCTTTCTGGGAAGGTGTAAAAATGGTAAAAGAAGCATTCCTCCTATGGCCACATCCGTATGAACATTTTTGTATAAGATAAAAGTACCACGCATTGGGCTTCTCCTCACGCAGTGACCCCTCCCACAGCCCAGCACCCGACAAGTGCCCATAGAGAGGGCGTAGCCAATCAGCGTTCTCGTCTCATCTTCCCAGCCACCATCCGTATAAGCAGAGCACTGTGAATGGACCAATACCTGCCGGCCAGTCAGATGACTTCTCCACTCTCACCGGAAGTCGGCCTCTGTTGCTGTGGGAACCCGTAGACGCGGCCGTTTGAAAGTGTGTGTGAAGGGAAGATGGCGCCGCCTGCAGCCTCTGCTCTGAGGAAAAGTCCGGAGCGAGGGAGACGACACAGCCGGCTGGTGGTGAACCAGGCTGTACTGGCCGAGAGGAACCCGGGGGCTGTGGCCGCTGTGGGGGCCTGGATAGAGGCGGGTGAGAGGGGCACCCCCAGCAGGGCCCTGGTAAGTACTGCAGGCGCCCACATACTGTCAGAATAATACTATTGTGTGATGAGGTGTCGGAGCCCTCCATAGGTGATATGTGGGGGAGGAGGGGAGTTGCCTGGTGTTGAGTTTCTGAGTGAAGGAAGAATTGTTATGAATGTCCTGTATTAGGGGAGTCACTGTACTCAGCTGTGCCCCCCCCTCCCGATCTTCCCTGGGTGACCCCTCCTGGTGACACAAACTATTCTCTCTCTCACTGAAAGAGAAAACGTTAACCCCCCTACCCCCCCTTAACCACTTGCCTACTGGGCACCTACACCCCCTTCCTGCCCAGACAAAATTTTAGCTTCCGGCACTGCGTCGCTTTAACTGACAATTGCGCGGTCGTGTGACGTGGCTCCCAAACAAAATTGGCATCCTCCTTTTTTTTTTTTTTTTTTTTTTTTTCACAAATAGAGCTTTCTTTTGGTGGTATTTGATCGCCCGTGCGGTCTTTATTTTTTGGGCTTTAAACAAAAAATATAGCGTAAATTTAAAAAAAAAGACACTATTTTTTGCTATAATAAATATCCCATTTAAAAAATATATATATATATATATATATATATATATATATATATATATATATAAAAAAATTTTTTATATATTTTTTTTTTATCTCAGTTCAGGCCGATACGTATTCTTCTACATATTTTTGGTAAAAAAATAAAATCGCAATAACCGTATAGTGACTGGTTTGTGCAAAAGTTATATTGCCTACAAAATAGGTGACATAATTATGATTTTTTTTGGGGGGGGGGGGACTACGACATTAATTCGGACACTTTTGACACATTTTTGGGGCTATTCACATTTATGCAGTGAACAGTGCTATATATATGCATTGATTACTGTATAAATGTGACTGGCAGGGAAGAGGTTAACCACTAGGGGGTGCGGAAGGGGTTAAATGTATGTCCTAGTCAGTGTTCTAACTGTAGGGGGAGGGGGGTGACCGATTGTGTCCCTATGTACAGGGGACACAGATCGGTCTCCTCTCTCCCTGACAGGACGTGGAGCCTTGTGTTTACATACAGAGCTCCACGTCCCTGCTCAGTTACTCGGCAATCGCAGGTGCCCGGTGGTCAGCGCGGCCGCCAGGCTAGCGCATTGTGTTCCCAGTAACGCGACGGGTGTGCGTGTGCGCCCCCTAGCGGCTTTGAATGACAGGACGTCTGTCATATGACGTCCTGTCAGAACAACAGGGTATTCCGCCCGCCGTCATTTGACGGCGTGCGGTACCCTAGTGGTTAAAAGAAGAGTCGTGAGTGAGAGACAGAATAACAACAATATCCAGAAAAAACACATTTCAAAAAGTTATACATTTGGTTTGCATTTCAATGAGTGAAATAAGTATTTGATCCCCTATCAATCGGCAAGATTTCTGTCTCCCAAGTGTCTTCTATACATAGAATGAGCTGAGATTAGGCGCACTCTATGAAATGGAGTGCTCCTAATCTCAGCTTGTTACCTGTATAAAAGACACCTGTCCACAGACACAATCGATCAGATTCCAATCTTTCCACCAAGACCAAAGAGCTGTCCAAGGATGTCAGGGACAAGATTGTAGACCTACAGAAGGCTGGAATACAAGACCATCTCCGAGCAGCTTGGTGAGAGGGTGACAACAGTTGGTGCGATTATTTGCAAATGGAAGAAACTGTCAATCTCCCTCGGTCTGGGGCTCCATGGAAGATCTTACCTTTGTGGAGTTTCAATGATCATGAAAACAGTGAGAAATCAGCCCAGAACTACACGGGAGAATCTCCTTAGTGATCTCAAGGCAGCTGGGACCATTGTCGCCATGAAACAATTGATAACACACTACGACGTGAAGGACTGAAATCCTACAGCGCCCACAAGGTCCCCCTGCCCAGATGGTCACCAGTCATCTCTATGATCGTCTGAGGCCCGGGCGCGATGTTATGACGTCACACCCGGGTCCTGGAATGTAAACACAGCCGCAATCAGCATTAGATCTGTGAATTTTTTTTCACGATCTAATGCTTTCCAGCCTGGAGGAGAGATGTGAGGTCTTACTGATGCCACATCTCTCCATAAAGAGTACCTGTCGCGAACCATTCCTATTACAAGGGATGTTTACGTTCCTTGTAATAGGAATAAAAGTGACCAAAAAAAAAAAAAAAAGAAAATGTAAAAAAAAAAAGTGTAAAAATAAAAAATTGAGTAAAATAAACAATAAAATAATAACTTTTTTTTATTTTTTAAATGCCCCTATCCCCGGTAGCTCGCGCTCAGAAACGAACACACACGCAAGTCCCGCCCACATATGTAAACGCCATTCAAACCACACATGTGAGCTATCGCCGCGTGCGTTAGAGCGCCAGCAACAATTCTAGCACTAGACCTCCTCTGTTAGGCAGGCCATACACGATTCGAATTTCGAACGAGCCATCGAGCGATAAACGAACGCGGCGCTCGCAAAAGCATGCGAGTGTACCATCAATTACGTACGAAAATCGAGCGAGAAAACGCAATGTTTCCATACCATAGAGGAAGTGATGTAATCTTATGTGACCTTTTAAACACACCCCCTACTGTCAAAAGTCGGGTCGTGCCAACTCGGATCATGCGCAGTTATGTTTCTTGGGAAAAATCGTCCAACTCTACCATTAACGATACGATTTTTGGACGTTTTTCGGGGAAAAAAAAACATGTTGGTTTTTGAAATTTCGCCTGTCGTACGAAAATCGCATGTCAAACAAGCACACTGATACGAAAATCGTCCGATTTTACGCTCATATGCGATTTTCGATCGAAATTTGTAACTTGTAAAAAAAAAAAAATAAGCCACGCCTATGGAGATTTTTAAGCACTGACGTTTAGCGCCATTCCATGAGTGTGCGCAATTTTAAAGCGTGACATGTTGGGTATCTATTTACTCGGCGTAACTTTATCTTTCACATTATACAAAAAAATTGGACTAACTTTACTGTTTTGTTATTTTTTAATTCACAAAACCGTTTTTCTCCCTCGTCTTCCAGGACGGCACTGTGAGAGTAGACTGGCTCACCTGACAGGAAACACAATCAAAAATGAAGTTTAAAAGGCCCCACCCCTCCCGTGTGCCTCAGTTCTGATTGTGTTTCCCTTTCAGCGAAACGTTTATTTTTTTCCTATGACCTAAAGCCTGGGGCTGGTGGTCCCCCCCCCGGAGCCCGGACCGCAGGTACTGGGTGCCGTTGGGTCCGGTGTAGCTCGCTACCCCCCGGGGGGTTTCCCCTTCATCTTAGTCCAGGGGGGAACAGGAGAAGTCACAGACTCCCCTGGACGCCGGAGCCTCCTAGGAGGGCAGGGCTCTCCAGTGCTCCGAAGAGGCCACATCCTCTCTCCCCCCGCCTGGTTCCTACCTTGGAGGTTGGGCGAAGGCCTCCCCCTTCCTGCTGGCTCCGTCCGGGGGTTCGCCGGACCGCATGGCGGGTGGTTAGGCGCCGCTCCGAGCGGCGCCATTAGCATCCGGGCGCCTGTTGATGACGCGCACGGCGCCGTGACGTCATTCCGCTCCCGCGCGGCAAGATGGCGGCCCCCACCGGACAGACGCTGCAGGCGATCGGGGCACACGATAAAGCAGCCAGGGAGATAGAGGGGCCTGGCGGTCTCAGAGCGTATCCATGGAAGACCTCTCCTTGGTACACGCGACTATGGAGGAGGACCGTCGTTTTCCTATGGCTGCAGAGGAAACCACCAAGGGCGAGTCTTTCCTTTTTCATAGGGGGTTTGTTGTTGTTCCCCCCCTCTCCCCCCCCCCCTCCCCTAATCCTGAGAGGTGAAGGCTAATGGGCATATGTTTCTCCCTGATATGTTTAGGTGAAGACCCTGTTGCCCAGGGGGAGGCCAGCAGAATGGCTAAGCCTCCTAAACGTGTTAGGAGATGTGGCAATTGCAATGACAAATTACCAGTTGAGCATAACAAGCCATTTTGTTCTAAGTGCATCTGTAAGCTTACAGGGAAGGAAACCTCACAGATCATGAAGCAATTTCTCTCGGTTCAGACCGAAATGCTATCTACCCTAAAGGAGTTTCAATCTTCCCTAAGTAGAAAGAACATTGATTCTCCGGTTCCGGGCCCCTCCTCCCAGGAATCCTCTTCAACCTCTCGTCCGTTTGTACCACTACAGGCTCGTAGAATGTACCCCTCGGATTCTGAGGAGTCCGAGTTAGCCTTACGTAGTGAATCCCTGGTTGACAGCCAGGCAGAGGAGGAGGAAGAGGAGGAGGAGGATACCAGGACAGGAAAATATATGTTTCCTACTGATGATATGGAGGGTCTTTTAGCGGCTGTCTATGCTACAGAGCACATTCAAGAACCAGCAGAGCAGGTCTCAGCCCAGGACAGGATGTACAGGGGTTTAATAAAACCTCAAACCATGACCATCCCGGTCCATCAGTCACTAAAGGACATTATCCTCAGGGAGTGGGCAGAACCTGAAAAGAGCTTACCTAGTTTCAAAACTTGGAAACGCCGCTGTCCCTTTAAAACGGAGGTAGTAGACACCTTTTTTAAGGTCCCTAAGCTTGATGCCTCCTTGGCACAGGTCTCAAAACAGTCAGACCTTTCCTTTGAGGACTCAGGCAGTTTAAAGGATGCCATGGATAGGTGTACCGACACTTCTCTCCGTAGAGCTTGGGAAGCCAATGCAGCCTCCCTTGGTCCTGCATTGGCCTCAGCCTGCGTGGCAAGAAATGCCGACGCCTGGACTTCAAAACTTCTAGACCATATCCCCAATTCTTCCAAGACTAAGGAGATACGAGATTCCCTCCAACTTATTAGCGGGGCAGTGGCCTACCTGGCAGACGCAGCGGTAGAAACCATTCGCGCCTCAGCCAAGACTGGGGCACTTATTAATGCCTCTAGGAGGGCCGTCTGGCTAAAGACTTGGAGGGGTGATCTTGCTTCAAAACGCCGCCTATGTGCTCTCCCCTTCAAGGGTTCCCTCTTGTTTGGGGAAGCCTTAGATCAGGCTTTGTCCAGGTCTTCTGAGAAGGGGAATAAGTTCCCTTCAAAACCTAGGCAGAGTAGGAAGCGGTCCTTTCGTCCCAGCCAGAGAAAGATTCCGGCCCCGGACAAAGGACAATCCACCAGTCGTCGTTGGCCCTTTGGTAAGGATAGACCAAAGGGGGGGATCCTTTTTGCCAATCCCAAACCATCCGGAAAGGACACCAAGTGACGGGAAGGTGGGGGGCAGGCTCGCCAGGTTTCTTCCAGCCTGGGAGAACATAACCCAGAGTCCCCATGTCCTGCAGATAATCAGGGAGGGTTACCACTTAGAGTTCAGAGAGCTCCCCCCCCCCGGCCTTTCTCCTCACCCACCTCCCAAGGGACTCCAGCAAAGCTGTAGGCCTCTCCCGGAATATTACAAGTCTGGCGGAACAGGGGGTCATAATCCCAGTCCCGCCAGACCAACAAGGTCAGGGAGTATACTCCCACATTTTTGTGGTTCCCAAGCCGGACGGCAAGTTCAGACTGATAATCAATCTGAGACCTCTGAACTCCCATCTCCTCTACAAAAGATTCCGGATGGAAAGCGTTCACAGCCTCAGGAGTCTTTTGTTAGAGGGCGTCTTTATGGCAACCATAGATTTGAGGGACGCCTACCTGCATGTCCCGATTTTTTCGGGACATCAGAGGTTTCTGAGATTTGCCCTCGCCTCCGCGCAGGGAATTCAGCACTGGCAGTTTGCTGCCCTCCCTTTTGGTCTGGCCTCCAGCCCAAGGGTATTTACGAAGATCCTGGCGGAGGTAATGGCTCATCTACATCTGAAGGGGATCTCCCTCGTCCCCTATTTAGACGATCTCCTGCTTTTCAGCCCAAGTCAGGATCAGCTCCTTTCGGACCTGACCGTCGTCATGACCACTCTGGAGACGCTTGGTTGGATAATCAACAAGCAAAAGTCCTCCCTTCTACCGGAACAGCGGAAGGTATACCTGGGGGTTATCATAGATTCCCGAGAGAAGAAACTTTTTCTTCCCCAAGAGAAGTTCCAGAGGCTTGTGACGACGATCGGGTCTTTAGTGGCTGCAGAACATCCCTCCCTCAGAGAGATCATGAAGCTGTTGGGTCAGATGACCGCTTGCATTCCAGCGGTCCCCTGGGCCCAACTACACACAAGACCACTTCAGAGGTTCCTCCTCTCCGCCTGGAACGGAAAAGAGGACACTCTCGATTCCCGGGTCAGGGTTCCGATCCTAGTCAAGGACTCCCTAGAGTGGTGGCTCCACCACCAAAACCTCTTGAAGGGCCGTCCGTGGAGTCAGACCGATCCACTGAAGGTCACTACGGACGCCAGTGCTTGGGGTTGGGGAGCCCATGTACAAGAACTACGGGCTCAGGGATCCTGGGATCATCATCAAAGGCGGACCTCCTCCAACTATCGAGAATTACTGGCAGTGGGAGAAGCTCTGAGGGCGTTCGAAGGAAGAATTCAGGACAAGGATGTCCTGGTCCTTTCCGACAATGCTACAACAGTCGCCTTTCTCAACAGACAGGGGGGCACCAAGTCCCAGTCCCTCCTGACACTCTCCCTGGAGATCCTGGGTTGGGCGGAACAGAGAGTACCCTCTATTCAGGCAATCCACATAAGAGGAGCCACCAATTTGGAGGCCGACTTTCTGAGTCGTCAACCCGTTTGTCAGGGAGAGTGGGAATTATGCCAAAAAACCTTCGACTGGATCTGTCGGCGGTTCGGGGTCCCGGACATAGATCTTTTTTCCTGCAGGAAAAACAGAAAGGTGAACAAATTCTTTTCCCTGGTACAGGGACCGGGTTCCCAGGGGGTGGATGCGCTGGCCCAGGACTGGGATTTCCGTCTGGCTTACGCTTTTCCCCCGCTGAATTTGATCCCAAGGATCTTACAAAAGCTGGCCTCCGCGGAGACAAAATTAATCTTAATCGCTCCTTGGTGGCCCCGGAGATCCTGGTTTCCCATTCTGAAGCTCTGGTCTCTAGCCCCCCCGCTTCCCCTGCCTCTCCGAGCGGATCTCCTGCGGCAAGGGCCGATCTTTCATGCGAACCCAGGTTTCTTCAGCCTGACGGCATGGCTATTGAAAGGCGGAACTTGCAACAGAAGGGCTGCTCGGATAGAGTCATAGATACCCTACTATCCAGCCACAAGAAAGTCACCAGACACATCTACACAAAGGTCTGGACAGTCTTTTGGCGTTGGTGCACCGCTAAGCGGATCTCTTCTCCCAAGACTCCCGACATCCTGGAGTTTCTTCAGGATGGCGTGGAATTAGGCTTAGCTACTAGAACTCTAAGAGTCCAGGTGGCAGCTTTATCATATTTTTTGGAGAAGAGCCTCTCAGCGGAACCCCTCATCAAGAGGTTCCTGACAGCCAGGGACAGACTTTCTCCTATGCAGGTTTCCAGGGTTCCCTCATGGGACCTCCCCCTGGTCCTGGAACAGCTGACTAAGGCACCATTTGAGCCTATAGACAGCATTTCTATAAAATTTCTTACGATTAAATTTACCTTTTTGTTAGCCATCACGTCTGCCAAGAGAGTTGGAGACTTGCATGCTTTTTCTATCAAAGAACCCTTTCTGCGGGTTTTTGAAGATAGGGTTATTTTGACTCAGGATCCTCTGTACCTTCCCAAGGTGGCAACCAGGGTCCATAGGTCTCAGGAAGTTATACTTCCTTCTTTTTGCGCAAATCCCAGCAATGAAAAGGAAACCACTTTCCATTGTCTGGACGTAAGACGCTGCCTTTTAGTTTACCTAGAGAGGGTTAGCGAGTTCAGATCTTCCCCTCACCTTTTAGTTAATTTTTCAGGCCAGAAAAAGGGCCAACAGGCAACTAAGGCTTCCATCTCCAGATGGATTAGGCAGGCTATCTCTTTGTCATACACACAGGCAGGTAAACCACTTCCTGTTATTAAGGCTCATTCCACGCGTTCTCTGGCAACCTCCTGGGCAGAAAGGGCAGGAGCTTCCATAGAACAGATCTGTAGAGCGGCAACCTGGTCCAGCCGGAATACGTTCATCAGACATTATAGAGTCGAACTACTGTCTCCTCAAGACCTGAGTTTTGGTAGGAAGGTCTTACAGACGGTGGTCCCACCCTAAGGTAGGCCTGAAGATTACTTGCTTCTCTCTCACAGTGCCGTCCTGGAAGACGAGGGAGAAAGTACCAGTTACTTACCGGTAGCTGGATTTCTACGATGTCTTACAGGACGGCAGGCCTACTTCCCTCCCCTTTTACTTCTATCTATATTCCTCCTTTTTTCTTAGTCTCTGTTTATACCGTGTTCTAAAGAGCGGTTACTTATCTTAAACTGAGGCACACGGGAGGGGTGGGGCCTTTTAAACTTCATTTTTGATTGTGTTTCCTGTCAGGTGAGCCAGTCTACTCTCACAGTGCCGTCCTGTAAGACATCGTAGAAATCCAGCTACCGGTAAGTAACTGGTACTTTTCCCCCAAAAAAAGGCGTTTGAAAAATTATTGCGCAAATACTGTGCGAGATAAAAAGTTGCAATGGCCGGCATTTTATTCCCTAGGGTGTCTGCTAAAAAAACATATATAGTGTTTGGGGCTTCTGAGTAATTTTCTAACAAAAAAATTGATTTATGCATGTAGGAGAGAAGTGCCAAAATAGGCCCGGTATGGAAGTGGTTAAAAATGGCTTTAGACGTACATTATTTTATGTTTTTAGATCTCTGCAGAAGAAGTTGAAGAACAAATAATTCAGTATCAGCTGGAAAAAGAGCAGAGACTGATTCGTTTTCAGGGGGAAGTGAAGCGAAGGGTTAATCAGCACGCCAAACAGCAGAAACGTCTCCAGCTACAGAAATCATACGATGTGGTAAGTGCTTGTTGATTTTTATCAGTTCAGTAGTGCCATACCAGCTCTTTCTGGATGGAAGCCTGATTAAGCCGCAGATCAGTGTGATTTTTGGATCAGCAATTTCACTTTGTCTTGCGACTTTGTTTACAGGCAGTCGCAATGAAATCGCAGAAAAGTAGTGCAGGAACCTTTTTCGAAGTCACTGTGACTTTGCAAAGGTTTGAACTGTTCGATTGCTGAAAATGGGGTGTGACTTGTCATGCAATTTTGAACTGTCAAATCTGCATGGTAAATGTGTTGGTGTGAACAAGGGCTTCATCCATCAGATCCTTCCAAAGAATATTTAAATTAGCAAGTGTCATTGCAGTAAAATAGAACAGATTCTGGCAACCGCAAATCAAACATTTTAGCCTGTATACATTGAGTAATAGTGTATGTTACACCTTTATTTATTGGGCCAGATAAACTATCCGCACTGTACTTGTAATACACTGAGGCGCATATATTGCACAGTACATGCCGACACACTGTCACTGAGCAGGGAACAATATTACAAGTTATAGCAGGTCACTGTATCTTTTTTTTTTTTTCCCCTCTCCTCTCTCCCCCCTGAGATCAGGAAGTCATCAACATGGGGGGGACGGGGACGGGACCACAGAGCTGACCACAGAGCTGACCACAGAGCTGACCACAGAGCTGACCACAGAGCTGACCACAGAGCTGACCACAGAGCTGACCACAGAGCTGTCTGTCCGGCAACCTATTACAGAGAGCCTGCTAACTGCCAATTCTCCCATTTAGCTAGGCAGGGGAGGAGGTAGCTTCCCCCAGCTCAATCTCCCTCTAGTAAACCGATCTACAGTTACGTATCGGAGGGAGCCTGCCGAATATGCAAATCTGCACATGGTCAGACTAGGAAGAGATCTGTGGCTAAATGTACATTGTAGTACAATAACTGCAACATTCATGTGACAAATTTCCATTTGTATTTACTTTTTCTATCGCACCTGTCGCAAATCCTCTTTAACATGGACCCACTGTATTGTTTAAAGGGGTTGTAAAGGTACAATTTTTTTTTTTCTTAAATAGCTTTCTTTACCTTAGTGCAGTCCTCCTTCACTTACCTCATCCTTCCATTTTGCTTTCAAATGTCCTTATTTCTTCTGAGAAATCCTCACTTCCTGTTCTTCTGTCTGTAACTCCACACAGTAATGCAAGGCTTTCTCCCTGGTGTGGAGTGTCGCACTCGCTCCCTCCCTTACACTACAGGAGAGTCAGGACGCCCACTCCATTCTCTATCTGCAACGTAGAGAGTGTCCTGACTCTCCTGTAGTCCAAAGGAGGGGGTGAGCACAACACTCCACACCAGGGACCAGGGAAAAGACCTTGCATTACTGTGTGGAGTTAGACAGAACAGGAAGTGAGGATTTCTCCGAAGAAATTAGGACATTTAAAAGCAAAATGGAAGGATGAGGTAAGTGAAGGAGGACTGCACCAAGGTAAAGGAAGCTATTTAGGAAAAAAAATTGTACCTTTACAACCCCTTTAATTGACACACTTCAAACGCACCAATTAGTGTTGGAAAAACAATAGCTAATTGGGCCCATTTATTTTTTATTTTATTTTTTTTGTGTCTATTTCCATCTTGGTGTGTGAAACTGTACAAGCTTTATTGCATGCTTTTATTAGAAGTACCTGGTGTTCCTATCAGGCCACTTTTGTTTTTGCTGTTTGAACCTGACTATGCCAAGCATGGAAGCAGATCCGTGCAGATGTGGTCAGTTTGCCTCCCTGTCATAGTTGCGGGTTATTGTTTCTATGCACGACATGTCTGTGCTCAGTTCAGCCACTATAGGTTTGGTTTGCAGGACAGAAATGGAGCACAACAACTGGGTAAACTGTGGCTTGATACCTTAGACGGAATTCCAGGAGTCAGTCTTTCATTGTTCCTTTATTACCAGGTTTACAATACATTGTATATGAAACTGCAGATGATGGGATCTTAGAAAAAATAACTGACACTTAGCATGATTATCTATAGGAAATATCCAGGGCTCCATCCTGTCTTATGGCGGGCGCAGCCATGGCCTATTTGGCGAGTATATTACAGGACCTATAGACGGGCAGATTCCTCACCATGAATAAGGGACAATGAGAATTCTCCCTGTTTTAGGACCAGCCGCAGTGCATCTTGTGACTCGGCTGGGGTTATATTTGTAATTACCACTTCCTTCCCTTTCCAGTAACCTTCATTTGTGCAGAGATTTTCCTACAAATAGCAAGCACCAAAAGTAGCCACAGCCTCTTCTTTTCTCGCAATAAGAATTTCCTGCTCTATTCAGTTGTTATTATTGAATTGTCACATTCTAAGCTTGAGTTGTGCTCTGTATGTCCTCCCTTAGTTATACCCTCTACCCTTAATGCAAATATCCTCTCCTAGACTGCCTATAAATGGACGGATTGTCACAGAGATTACTGCAGTCATAAGAGGGTTAAAGTGGATGTAAACCCTTCAGTGAAGTGAACATCCTCAGATAATACACAGATATGAACCAAATCTCCCTACAAAGTTTTACATGTATATCTGCTGTCTTCACATTTATATACTGTTTAGAAAGTTGAGTTGTGGTCGGAGATTTTTTTCTTCCTGTTGAACAGTGTGATGTCTGGGCATACAGCCAAGATAGCTAAAATTACTTATTGGAGGAAAGGCGCACACCCCCTTTCCTCATAGGCAGAGACTATCGGAGGTGTTTTGTAACAAGGCCAGCTCCCTGCTAATCTATTTATAGCAACCTACCCTGACAGAAATGTCAAACTGCTTTTATCTGATGTCAGATAATTTGTCGGGAGTTATCGGACTGATAACAGAGGAACAGTTCAGGAGAGAGCTATGGGACTTCGCTCTTTGAAGAGAGATAACTAAACACTGCAGATGTGTTCCCAGCTCAAATTTCATGAATCGGGTTTACATTCACTTTAAGGCCTGTCATTGTCTCCTCAAATTGGCCAACGGATAGTTGTAAAGGATCTGTTCTCATTTCTACATGGAAAACTTAATGATTGGCCACTAAACAGCATGCAGAATTTGGGACAGGGCAGACTGCACTGTTCTTATTCTACAGGATTTATATAGTGTCAACAATTCCCGCAGCGCTTTACAATAGAATGTGAAACATTGCAGTTACAATACAAATCAAGATAAGACCGTTAGAGCGTTGCTTGTGAGAGCTTACAATCTAAATGGGAGGTGTAAGTGATAGAAAAGGTAATGGCTGTGTGAGAATAGGTTGATGGAGAAAGTAAAAGTTCCACTTTTATGGAGTTTATTTTTTTTTAGGGATTACCTAAAGGCAGACAGAGTACAACAAAGCTGGACAGAATGGTGTAGGGAGTTGAAGTGGATGGGAGAGGCTCTGGAGAAGTCCTAGAGATGAGGGAGCTAGAGAGCAGAAGGTCTTGGGAGGAGCTGAGAGGGTGGTCTGGGTGATGTTTTGAGACAGACTCGGTGTTGTATCTGGGGCATAGGTGTGGATGGCTTTGCTTTTATTTTAATTTTTTTTTAGTTAGTATTTTGAATTTTATTTGTTGGGTGATAAGAAGTTTAGATGAGGGGTAGCAGACACAGTGATTGGGTAGGTGGATGAGTGTGGTAGCAGCATTCATCATAGACTGAAAGGGGCTTATTCTTTGTAGGGGCCAATGATGGGGGTGTTCCAATAGTGAAGACAAGAGATAACAAGGGAATGTATTGGTAGATTTGTGCCCTTGGTAAAGGAGTATTTAGTGGAAATGATTTGAAGGCTGCAAGATTTGAACAGTGATTTATACAGTGGGGCTGAAAGGAGGTTGGAGTCCATGATTACACCAAGCACCCTGACATAAGGAATAGGGAAAGATTAATTGTGCTATTTAATCTTGATGGTAAAGGACAGGAAGGGGTTATAGGGGCACTGTATTTCACTTCTTATAGGTACACCCTCATCCCAAGCTGGGCAAATGCTTACATTTTGATGTAGGTGGGACCGCTGGACTAAGTGAAAGATCCATAAGCCTGAAGTTTACTAGGCTGCTCTTGGAGTCAATCCAATGGCATTTGCTGATAGTGATGAAGCTTGCCTGCCCCCTCCTGTTGGTCAATATGGGCGCAGATGGCAGCAGCATTCTGTACCTATGTAAGCATAACCTAATGGACTGTGAACTATTTGGTGCCATATCAGAGACTTCATGTTTCAGACTCATTTCTTGTCTCTGGTTCCCTTGATCAGTTGGCACGAGAGGGTCATATCGTCAAGCAGTCTTCAGACGCTGCAATGCACCTCACTCCAAAGAGAAACACCTGTACTTACCGTAACACGCAAGTTGCCATCGGCAGTCCTCGCATCCGTTTTGTCTCAGCACAGAAGATAGGAGACGATGAGGAGGAAGCGGATGAAAATGGAAACCGTTTATTTAAAGAGCATTCCAAAACTGTGAGTACTCTATTACTATACAGACACATTAATTCACAACTGGAGCCGAAGTACAGTATGCCTTTAAAAGCTTGCTGTTTGTATATGCTGAAGGCTACAGTCTTGGTGTGAATAAGACCCCTTTCACACTGAAGCGTTTTAGCATTAAAAATGGCGCTCTTAAAACGCTCATAAAACACTCCATGCATCTCAATGGACCTTTTCACACTGAGTTCTGCAAGCAGCATCTTTGGAGCAGCCTTTGGGCGCTGAAAAAAACACCCCTCTCCATTGAAATTAAAGGGGTTGTAAAGGTACGAGTTTTTTTACCTTTAACAAAACATCTAGCAGCACCGCCCCCCCCCCCCGAGCCCCCGTTGTACTTACCTGACCGTTCGAATCTCCCGGGCGCGTCCACGTCGTCCTCTTCGGTTCCCAGCCTGGCCGTTGATTGGCTAGGCTGGGCGGATTGATAGCAGCGCAGCCATTGGCTAGCGCTGCTGTCAATCAGGGCGGATGACGCGGCGCGCTGGGGGGCGGAGCCGAGTGATACAGTCGGCGGCTATGGCCGCCGCTGTATCACGGGAGCGCGCTCGCAAAAGCTTTCCTCCATGCGAGTGCCCTCGCATGAAGAAGGAAAGCTTTTGCGAGGAGGAGCCCAGACAGCCGCCGAGGGACCCCAGAAGACAGGTTTCCGGGCCACTCTGTGCAAAACGAACTGCACAGTGGAGGTAAGTATCACATGTTTGTTATTTTTTTTTTTTTTTTAAATCCCTGACTTTAGTGACCCTTTAATTGAAAAGCGCTGTAAAACACCTTACCCTTTCACACTGGCACTGTAAAAACGCCCTAAAACTTTAGGGTCTTATCGGTTCTTTACCAACACATTGGGGTTGCAGATAAGGCTTTGCTTGAATAACGCTGTAATAACACTCGAAAAACGCCCCAGTGTGAAAAGGGCCTAACTGTCATGGAGATGTGTGCAGTTTGACCTGGATAAAAAGTGACATTGACATGGTTTGAAAATAACCTGCTGCACATTAAGGGGTGATCAGTAGGGCTTACCTCTGACTTATTATGGCTCAGTAGGTTCTTCCTTTCTTCCCTCCCATCTTGCACCAGTGTGTTTGTAGACTTGATGATGCTTTTCTGTTTATGAACATCTTTTAGCCCTGGTTCACACTGGTGCGATTTGACGTGTCAAATTGGCAGCATTTGCCGCCAATGACATCGTCCTAATCGGTGCGACGCCGCATCTGCAGCACTGCACCGACTTCAAAAAGTAGTTCCTGTACTACTTTTTGCGCTTTTGGCCTGCGATTTACATTGACATCTGTGCAGAAACCTGAAAAGATGTCTCTAATTGCGGCCGAAATCGGGACTGACGAGCGCAGTGAAATTTGTGCGAGTTCAGCTTAATTTGCATGGCTTTATTCCCGCAGCCCAGTGTTAACCTGACCTTAAAGCTGAAAGCCATCCTTCCCTTCAGAATTGCACAGTTGTACCGCCTCCTCTCCTGGACTGATATTGCTTGCTCTGATTTCACTGCACACATTAAACCTCTCACAATGTGTATTAGAAGCTGCAGCAAATCAAATGTTTGGTCAGCTGAAGAAAGTGATGGCACTTTTAAAATGTTCTCAGTGTTTTTCTTGTTTTCTTTTACTGACAGCTAAAGGAAACGATGAGACAGGTTCGTGGCCGTCTGGCAGCTATGAAAACTGTGGAGAGTGAGGAGTTAACCCTGCCTGGGGGCCTTTGGAAGGTTTCCCCCACCAGAGATGTAAGTTCAGAGCTTCCTTTATTGCCTTTTACTGTACATCAGGGGTCTCCAAACTTTTCAACAAAAGGGCCAGTTTATTGTTCTTCAGCCTTTAGGAGGGCCGGATTGTGGCCAGCGGGGGCAGAAAAAGCCCCGGGCCCAGCATTGGTGAGAATAAATATGGCCTCGGTAGGATAAGGAGTAGTGCCCCTATTAGGAATTATTATATCTCATCATTAGTATCAGTGGAAGAAAAAGTGCCCCCTTGTTGGAGTCAATAGGAAAAAATAGTGCCTCATATCAGTGAGAGGAATAAAGCCCTGAGGGCCGGATAAAGACTAGCAAAGGGCCACATCTGGCCCTCAGGCCGTAGTTTGGAGACCCCTGCTGTACATCATTCCAAAGGGCAGAGTGGTTTCACCCTCCGAGCACCAGCCAGGATGCAATGCCTAATCCCAAATTTCCTGTTTATGTAGACTGGAAATCCAGATCATAAATTTGTATTCTTGTAATTGTATATTGCAAAACTATCGCTGGCTTTTCTTCTGCTGTAAGGTATTTCAGGATCTTCATGTCTAGGATACAAACTGTGTTAAGTAACACAAAGAGGCCTTAAATGAAGGCAAAGATTGGAGGCACACACATGACTGCACACTAATAGAACCAAGTATAACATATGCTTTACTGACACTTCTAACTTCTCCTTTTGCATCATTATATGAATCCCAATCCATTCCATTTAATTTTTATTATTGTTATTATTAATAAACAGCCCATGCAAAAGATTTTTGTAAAAGCTACCCTTGCAGTAAGCCCTTCTCATGCTGCAAGCATTACATGTTCTAAGGCAGTGTTTCCCAACTCCAGTCCTCAAGGCACACCAACAGGTCATGTTTTCAGGATTTCCCTCAATTGAAACAGCTGTGGTAATTACTAAGGCAGCGAAACTGATCGAATCACCTGTGCAAAATAATGGAAATCCTGAAAACATGACCTGTTGGTGTGCCTTGAGGACTGGAGTTGGATAACACTGTTCTAAGGTAAGAGGAATAGGGTATAATCACTTCAGTCCTTGCTCAGGCAGGCTTTCACCACAGTGAATGACCAGTTCTTTGAATTTTCTTCTCTAAAGCATGCTGAGCAGTGGTCATACGTTGAGATCACCACATACAACACAGGACCATTAGCCCTGCATTGTACGTGAGGACGGCATGGGCCTGCCTAGAGAAGATGAGAGCATTGGAAGCCTATCCGAGCCTCTGTAACTCACTGGTTCTTAACTCCTGTCCTTAGGACCCACTAACAGGCCAGGTTTGCAAGTAAACTGAAATGCATCACAGGTGATATCATTTTCTGCTCAGTGATTGCAGTATTCTAGTCTGCATCTCCCCAAGGTAATACATAAAACCTGTCCTGTTAGTGGGCCCTGAGGACAGGAGTTGAGAACCATTGGTGTAACTGCTCCAGCATCCTTTGCCTGACATTAACAACTTGTTCACACCATTCATGCATGAAAACTGATGGGGGAAACCCACACAGATTACACTTGCAGAGACATTAATTTTCATCCGAGTTTCAGTGGGGGTTTGTGCACGTTAACATCAGTTTTCATATGTGTCAGTTATGTGCTCTGTTTACACCAATTGTTGAAGTAGGGGTCAGTTTTTTTTTTTTTTTTTTCCCTGTGTGAAAAAAACTGCATACACCTTGCAGATTCCTGCACAGAAAAAATCCATACAGCACAAAGATAACTTCTTCTTTTTTTTTTTTTTTTGTGCTCTTGTGGAATGCATGCAGAAAAACTGACATCTCTGCACCATGGTGTGTACGAGGCCTAAAGTGAAACTAAACCCTCTATCCTTTTCAGCCAAGGTAGTTGCCATCCTTGCCTCCGTTTGATCTGCAACTGCCATGGTGCTGCACATGTGATCCTTTATGACACCAGCCGTTTAGGTTTGGAGCACAAGCAAATGTGACCGATGGCATTCATGACATGCCAGGAATGCTATCTTTTTTTTAAACTGTTAAATTGAAAGGTTTAGTTCTGCTTTTTTTTTTTTTTTTTTACAGTATAAATTAGTTCTGCTTTTAAATTGAGCCGCATACCTGCTTTTTCAGTTAAAACTTGAGAACAGTCTTGGTGGTTAGAACTTCTGCTTTGCAGCACTGGGTTCCTCCGTTTGAGTCCTGGTCAGGGCACTGTGTGCATGCAGTTGTATGTTCTTTCTGTGCTTGAGTAGGTTTTCTTCCACAATCCAAAGGTATGGTATGCATGTAGGTTAATTGGATATTGTTTAAATGATCCTAGTATGTATGCATGTGAGACGGTGACCTTTTATGCCTCGTACACACTATCCGATTATAAAAATCGCTTTCGGATAGTTCGTTTTGATAATCTGATCAATAGTACACAGCTTTCGTCGGTTGATCACGACAGTCCGTCCAACAAAATCCGAAGGAACAAACGCGAAAACATTGCTCGGACGACGACAGCCCATCGTACTTTAATCAATTTAAATGAACACCACGCATGATCAAAAACGCGAAAATAAACCAGGACACGGAAGTCACGTTTATTTGACATAATTTCAGATACGTAGCTACACACCGGAAAAATGTTTTTCTTTTGTTTGTTTGGTTTTTTTTTTTGTTTGTTTTTTAGAATCGTATGACAAAAATCTTGCTTTTCATAGAGCACATTTTGCACTGTTGTATTCGATATTAGTTTTAGGCCCCTTTCAGACGTCCGCCTCCGTTCGTCCGTTTTTACAAGTCCGTAATGGGATCGCGTCTGTTAGCGGATGATGCGTCCGCAAAGATCCGTGTCCGTCTGGATCCGGTTTTTCGGACGGAAGAAACCCCTATTTTTCTTCCGTCCGGCGGATCGGATGAATACGGACACACGGTCTGTATTCATCCGATTCCCCATAGGGGAGAGCGGAGGAGAGACAGGGCGGTCCCTGCACAGTGTGTGGGGACCGCCCTGTCCGCCGACAGCTGAGCGGGGATCCCCGCTGAACCGACGGACGCACACGGAGCGGACCGAAAAACGGTCCGCTCCATGTGAAAGGACCCTTATGCGAACGATACATTTGTACGTTACACCATGCATACGAGGCATTAGAGTGTAAGGTGATGGAGGCTTTCAATATCAACCATTTACATTGCAGCTTCAGCCATGAAAAGCTCATTGTATAGACAAAGTGGTCACCTTCCCCTGCAAAGCAAGAATGCCCAAAACTGAAGAGCGGCCCTATCTGTGGAGGCAAATCAGAAATAAAAGAGGAGTGTGACTGTACACAAATATATAAATGTGTGTTTGTTTCTTTAGAATCCCATATCCCGGAGATCTCCTGTTCTGCTTCAACCTCATGCAGAGGAAGACCGGTCCCTTCTGAGGGGTTATCATGACCTGCCAGTGGAGCTGCTTGTTCCAGAGCAAGAGGGACAGACAGAGAACAGAATGGGGTCTGGGAAGCTGGTAGGTTCAGTATAGATTCTTTCAACATCAAATTTATGAAAAGTCTCCCCAATAGGGCACAAATGACAGCAAAACTTGCTAGAGCTCCTAACCCCTCCTCAAATTTTTTATTTATTTTTTTATAATGCCTGTTAGACATGTGCAATTGGTTAAGTTTCTAATCCGTTTTTTTAATGGAAATTCGTTAATTCCGAATTTTCCGATTTTATTTTTATTTATTTTTTCATTTTCGAATTCCGAATGAATTCGAATTTAAAAATTCTCAATTTCGAATGTTTAAAAAAAAAAAAATCAAAAACGAGAAATTAGAAATTAAAAAATTCGGAAATTCACAAAATTCGAAAGTTCGTGTTTTTTTTTTTTTTTTTTTTGAAAATTCAACAATTCAAAAAATGAAAAATTGTTTTTCATTTTTTTCGAAATTTAAAAAAAAAGAAGCAAATTTTCTATTTTTTTTTAATATTCACATTTTTCATTTTCGAACTTTTGAATTTTGTGAATTTCCGTAGACATTTGAAATTGAGAATTTTTTTATTCAAATTTATTCGGAGTTTCTAAAATTGAAAAATGAAGTTCCGAATTTTGGAAAATTCATTTTTTTTTTTTTTTTTGCTTATTCGGAAATCTAAAAATTCGGAATTCCAAAAACAAATTTTTTGGCAGTCTAATGCCTGCATCCTGGTCTGAGGGACTTCAACCCCCCCCCCCATCTCTTGGTCCTACCTATATTTATATCACTGATATAAAGTATGACGATATATGTGAAAAGAAATATATATAATATTTAACTTCAAATAGACAGCTGTTCAGGATCTTGGCTTACTTGGGACAGTTCATTTTATTTTTATTTATTTTTCCTGTCCACTTGATTTCATCAACAAAAATTGTCGGGATTACACAGATACAAAAATGTTTAGCCTTGTGGCTATTTGGTTTGCTATTGGTTTGCGTAGACCTCTAGTCTGTTTCAGCACTGGCTAAACACTTCCACAGGCAGGGTGCCTGGCAGGCCTGGGAGCACACTCCCTTCATATCTATCCATGCACCCTACTTCTGCAGTAAGTTGTCTTCTGGGGAGGGAGCACCGGCTGTCTTGCCTGATTTGCCTTGTGTGAGCAAGCCCCCCCCCCCCCCCCTGAATACACCTGCTCGGGTACCATTTCACTGTTGAATAGGCCTCATTCACATCAGCGTACCATCTGAGAGTCATGTTTTGCCCACATGGGATGCACAGACGTTCCATGCAGGCAGGTCTATTCATATCGATTAGGATGCAGCGGCTGCCCCCAGTTTGACATCTTTGTGGGTCCCCGAACTTGCACTGTCTGCATTCAGGGACCCACACGGATGTCAAATTGGGATGTTTTATTGATCTGACAGATGCAGTTTAGAATTAACTCTTGAGTGTCAGTTTTGCCTAGTGTAAAGTTCTGATGACTGCTTGCTGTACTGGATATGATTTCTGCTTTGTGATGCACCCAGGCATTGCTTTGTCAAAGAATGCAGGTACCTATTCTTGATGCTCTGCTCTGTGCACACGTTGGTCAATATTCTCTTTGGAAAGTTGACCCCATAAATTATAAATTTTTTTTTTTTTTTTTTTTTTTTTATGTTTGACAAATTTGGCAGAGATTACAATGCTTGTTCGGTTTTTATTGCAATCTGTGCCCACGTCAGGGAGATGCACCCTTCTTTTTTATTTGTCATATTCTTTATTGTAAGCTCTAACGATCAGGGCCCTCTTATTCCTCCTGTATTGATTTGTATTGTAACTGCTGTTTGCCCTAACCCTATACAGGGCTGAGCAAATAGTTGACACTACATAAATGTATTATTATTATAATAACCATTCTTATTTTAAAGTGAAAGAAAATCCCAGTTTTGGGTCTGTTCCCATAACTGTAATATAGGGGAAATCTTCAAATTGGGAAATTCTTGTGACAACCAGAGATTCCCTCACATTAGAGGGATTTCTTCACATCCTGTTCTGGCTATGAGACAGAAATGAAGGCAAATTTCCCCTATGGAAGCCAGATGGCAAAAAAAATCAGACCAGGTTATAATTTTAACACTCCCTTATTTATCCAATATGGGGAGGGGTGGATTTAAATTCAGTTCTATTTTAATGTATTGGTGGGGTGTTTTTTTTTTTTTTTTTTTGAGCCACATAGCCAGCCCTACAAATGGGTCCCTACTTCAGCACTGCAGGATCCATGACACATTTTGGCCTATCCTTGTATGCTGCATATACAACCCCAGACCAAAAGTGCCTGTTAACATGCGGTAGGTAATAGGTGGCGATGTTGGTCACAGTGGCACGTCACATGTTCCTCCTCATTATCGCATAGTAGTCATTAATTTGTTCTTTTGACACCTGTGTGTTTCAGATATGTAATCGTCTAATGAAGGCATCTTATCCCGCTGGTCCGGCGCCAGCATTTAACACAGATTACCGAGCTGCTCTTGTACTTCGCCCAGGAGCTGATGAAGAGGAAAACCGAAAACAAGTGGGTGAAAATGTCTGACTAATTATTTCTACTAATTGCTGTGCTGCAGGATTGCTCTTTAACTGGTAGGAATAGCAGCTGGCTGACCATACAATTGAGTTTCTATGATCACTTCTTTGTTAAAACTGATTGGGCTGACCCTTCCCAACAGTCTTTGGATGGTTTTACAGGCTCTTCTCCTGTACTGAATTGGCTTACTCCAATTCCACAGCACACTGCCAGCGTCTTATAGTGTATATTAGAAGCTACAGAAATTCAGAGCCTGCCTCATTTCCTGGCTGGAGAATGTCCAGCATCACCTAGACCAGGTGTCTGCAACCCGCGGCTCTTTTGAACCTTTGCCGTGGCTCCGGGGCGGATGCTAATGAGGGGAGGAGGCCAGTGTTGTAAGTAACGGCGTTAAAATAAACGCCGTTGCCTAACGATGCACCTTTTTGAGGTTAACGAGTAATCTACCCGATTTCTCTTACCCTTGCGGTAATACTGTACAATTATATCAGATAAGATTCCACCTCCACATGCCCAGCAAATGCAATACTGTACAATATATATTGTACAATATTGCATTTGGTGGGCATGTGGAGGTGGAATCTTATACAATATTGTACAGTATTGCATTTGCTGGGCATGTGGAGGTGGAATCTTATCTCATATTGTCAATATGAGATAAGATTCCACATGCCCAGCAAATGCAATACTGTACAATATCCGATAAGATTCCACCTCCACAGTCCTTATTTTTCTTCAGATTGACAGCTGACTGCACGATTCTGTATATAGCATTAAGGTAAGAAACAATATATGCAGTGTTATATTTGTTTTAAATGTCGCAATGGTTTTGCGGCTCCCAGTTTTTTTTTCCTTCGGAAACGGGTCCAAGTGGCTCTTTATATCTTAAAGGTTGCAGACCCCTGACCTAGACCTTTCCTCCCCAGCCTTACTGGCCATGCCACTTAATTTCATTGGATTTCAGTCAAGGGGGCTCTACATAACACATGGGTGTTACTGTTGCGTTTAACCCAGTGGGCTGAGTGAAATAAAACTACAGATGGCTGTACTACCACAAGTGAAGTTAGCACAGCGGGGACATCGCTGCACTAATGTGTTCTGACAGGGCAGTCTACCCAGAACACACTGATCAGTGCTTGCAGCCATTGGCTGCGAGCGCTGATTGAATGCTGCTTTTCCAGCATACTCGCTCATCAGAAGCCAGTTGTGAAACCGGCTTCTGTCAGACGGGGCTGTACACACGAGTCAAATGTTGGCCTGTTCCTGCCGAACCAACTGTTTTCAAACTATTTTTGCTCTATGTGTACCCAGCCTTGGGTGGTCTGCACACAAATGTAACCTGGCTAAGAACAACCACTAAGATCTACCCATCAAGAAATTTTACTACTTGCATAAATCCTCCCAAGAGCCCGCCTACTGCATGTCAGGAAGAGTTCTGAGCAGGGTGCTGTAAAGTTTTCAGGACGTTTTGTAGAGCGCCCCTGCCGGCCCCTTCCACCAGTTATATTCTGCCTGCATTGTATAATAAAAGCACAGAGTCCCAGTGAATATATCACGGAGTCTAAAATAAGGTTTGTAGTGAAAATTGAGCGGAGATAGATAGATCTATGTATGTATGTGTGTATATATATATATATATATATATATATATATATATATATATATATATATATAGTGTGTGTGTATATATATATAGTGTGTGTGTGTGTGTATATATATATATATGTATATATGTATGTGTGTATATATATATATATATATATATATAATCATGTTGATCTGGTGGGGCAAGGAGCTACCAGGGAAGGCAAAGCATGAGCAGATGGAACTTCAGCTTTAAAGCTCCTGTTTTAGTAGTACAAGGCTCACGCTTTCTAAATATGTCTGAAATCCCACTTTTAGATTGTCAACGTGTTTGCCAGTGTAATGTGTGCCCTGTGTGTTAATCACCCTGTGTTGTCCTAGATAAAAGTCATAAAAATATAAGAGGTGTGTAATTATTCTGGGAGTGTTCCACCAACAATAGTAAATGGCGACTTCCAGATATTATTTTGTATATTGTAACCAGAGGTTAAAGTTTTTTGCAGGTCACGAACAATCCTTATTACAGATTGCTCTACCAGTACAGCAAACTTATATTTTATGTGACCAAAATATTTTTTTTTTTTTCTCATTTAAATGGGGGCACAAAAAGTCTTTACTTACTGAAGGACCACTGCACAACTATATACGTCTTTACTTTTAAGAGGGATATCTCGGTAATGGCAACAGCTGCTGCCACAACCAAGGTGTCCATCTCTTCAGGCGGCGGTCCTGTTAACGATAATGGTGGTCTCTATGGCAGATTCGCTAAGAGATCACCGTTGGCGGCGGGAGATGGCCTGCGCCCTTTGCCGCTTACTGAAGCCGTCGGCAGCAGCGAAGGCGTTCGGGATCTTTCTGGTGCTGGGTATGGATACGAGTGAGGGCAAGATGGCCTCCACCCGTCTCCATACCATAGCAGGGCGGAAGCGATGTCAAAACGTAACTTCCGCCCATAGTTCTTAAACGGACATTTTTTGTTGCCATTTTTTTCAAATTACTCTTCTAGGGTTACTCCTCTGTATCTCAAAACATGAAACCTGTAAAAAAAATTAAAATGTCGCCTATGGAGATTTTTAAGGGTAAAAGTTTGACGCCATTTCATGATCTGCCGCAATTTTGAAGCGTGACATGTTGGGTATCAATTTACTCAGCGTAACATTCTCTTTCACATTATAAAAAAAATTAGACTAACTTTAATGTTGTCTTAATTAAAAAAAAAATAAGTGCGCTTGTAAGACCGCTGTGCAAATACGGTGTGACAAAAAGTATTGCAATGACCGCCATTTTATTCTCTAGGGTGTTAGAAAAAAATGTATAATGTTTGGGGGTTCTAAGTAATTTTCTAGAAAAAAAAACTTGTTTTAACTTGTAAACGCTGCATCTGAACATCATGTTCAGTCCTTTAAAGAGGAAGTAACCCCTCTTAAAAAAAAAAAAAAAAAAAAAAAAAACCCTGCAAGAGAAAGGCATGATGAGCTAGTATGCATGGCATGAATTACTTGCCTTAGATCGAAGCCCCTTGAAGCAGTCCTCGATCATCGCCGCCATGTCTCCCGGAGTGAGTTTCGGGTATCGTTGCTCCGGCGCTGTGACTGGTCGGAGACACTAGTGACGGCACAATCTTTCACTAACGGCAAGCTCAGTGCAAAACAACTCTAGCCCCCCCCCAGTAATTATTCACACTACACCGGCAGTAACTCACCACAACCAGGTAAGTTCATGCTGGAACCCGTCTCTACCCATGACACTAAAAATATCATCGGTACTCTGCGTAACAGCACTGCGCCGAATGATATCATTCCCACCAAACTGCTGAAGGAATGCGCCGACATCCTGGCACCTCCTATCGCGCAGCTTATTAACCAATCCTTCAGGGAGGGCATAGTGCCCTCCCAGTTGAAGGAGGCTATAATTCGACCTATCTTGAAGAAACCCACCCTGGACCCCAAGGATCCACTCCACCGCCGTCCCATAACAGGCCTAAACTCTCTTTCTAAGGTTATGGAGAAAGTAGTGGTACAACAGCTGCAACAGCATCTAGATACCCATAACCTACTTGATCCATACCAATCGGGATTCCGGCCCGGACATGCTCTCGAGGCCGCAGACGAAAGAGAATCTTGTCTTCTGGTTCTGTTGGACCTAAGCGCAGCCTTCGACACAGTAGACCACAAGCTTCTATTGACTCGGCTAGCTGAAGTAGCCAGAGTCGCAGAAGGCTATTAATCTTGGTTCTCCTCTTTCTTGGAAAACCGATCGCAAATAGTGAAGTTAGGACCTTTCACTTCTGAAAAACGCACAGTATCATGCGGAGTCCCTCAAGAAACCCCTCTGTCGCCTGTGTTATTCAACATCTATCTGCATCCTTTTTGAAATCATCAGCAGTCAAAAACTGCTCTATCGCTCATATGCAGATGACACGCAACTGTATTTCCGCATTTGCAATAAAAAGGATCACCACCTCAACCTAGAGACATGCCTCTCTTTGATAGAGGACTGGATGACCAAGAGTTATCTTAAACTCAACGGAGCGAAAACAGAACTTCTCCTATTTCACGCCAAGCGTATGAATCAATCTGCAACAACTTGGACACCCCTCCCCCCGCCCATTCTGGGTAAAATCATCACCCCCTAGCGCCAAAGGCAAAAGTCTTGGGGTCATCTTTGACTCCTACATGACAATGGACGCACAAATAGGGTCTGTAGTCAGCGGATCTCACCATCTGCTGCGCCTACTACGCAGACTTATTCCTTTCATTCCGAAAGAAGACGTAGCAGTCGTGGTGGGAGCAATTGTTAACTCCAGACTGGACTATGCAAATGCCCTTTACCTCGGACTCCCGAAGTACCAAATCACTCAGCTGCAAGACGTTCAAAACACGGCTGCAAGACTTGTGACTGGGAAAAAACCCTGGGAATCCATCTCACCTTCACTGAGAACGCTTCATTGGTTGCCAGTGAAAGACAGAATTGCTTTTAAAGCACTCTGTCTAACGCACAGATGTATTCATGGGAATGCCCCCCAATATCTGTGTGAAAAAATTAAAGTTCACAATCCCAATCGCATCTTGCGATCCACCGACCAAAATCTACTCCAGATACCGAAAGCCAACTACAAGTCCAAAGGAGATAGAAGATTCGCGGTCCAAGGTCCCAGACAATGCAACGCTTTACCAACCAGTATTCGGTTGGAGAACCACCTAGCATTCAGGAGAAAGATCAAGACTCATCTCTTTTGATACCAAAGGAGACAGGAACAACAAGCGCCCAGAGGCGATTCAGTTCGCATGTGCCGCGCTATATAAGTTCATTCATTCAGTGCGCCTGCGCCATTGTCTACGGCACGCATGCGCCATAGACATCAGTGCCCCCTTTTTTTTTTTTTTTATTATTATTATTATTATACATTTGCAAAGATTTCAAACTTCTGTCACGTTGTCATGGGGTATTGTTTGTAGAATTTTGAGGAAAATAATGATTTTTTTTTTCAATTTTGGAATAAGGCTGTAACATAACAAAATGTGGAAAAAGTGAAGCGCTTTGAATACTCTCCGGATACACTGTATTTCAGGAGAGGAGCGTTGGATGGAGAAAGGCGCAGAGGAGTCCAGAAATGCAGAGTATTTCAGGACATGGTTGGTTGTATAGATGGTTGATATAGTTGATCTTATACAGAAATAATTTTCAGGTAGGATATTGTTATACAGCCAGTGCCTAGTAATCTACCTACACTTTATATAATTATGGGGTTTAATTTAACCTTTACAAAGTGTTTTGTATAAAACACTCACACAGGGATTGTATTTGGTCGCGACAGAGGTAAACAAGCGATTTTATTATTTGAGGGAGGTACAATCTAATCCCAGTAATTGTACAGTTTGCAGTGATAACAAACGTCACTGGGATATTGGTGACTTGTCCGGTTTTTGTTGGATGTGCCTCAGTTGTGAAACTTGTCACGTTTTGCTGGAAAGATGGAACTCTCGACTAAATAATTGCATTTCAAATTTTTCAGATGGCAAATTTGATTAGATCTTTAACACATTGGGCATTGTCGGTTCAATTTATCCAAATCTTCCGATTTTGTGTCTCCCAGTTTAAACATAATTTAGAGTCGGTTGCAACCACTGTGTCTGTTTAGTGAGCCAAATCGTAACAATGATGTAATGAATAGGACCTGAATGAGTCTGAAGTCCATATATAAGAGTGTACTTAAATGGTATTCTGCCAGGTATAATCTTGCAGCCTTCAAAGAGGACCTGTATTGTTAAAGCTGTGACCATAAAAGGCAGGCAGAGGACAAATGACTAGTCAATGTTATTACAGTGTTGCCTGATGTCTCACTGCAGCTGAGCTTTTCCCAATTGCTGACTTGCCTTGCGTTGTTGTACACTGTGTCTCTGTGTGGAGTCCGCTATCTTTAGAGGCAAGGCTTTGCTTCATTATGTCAGAGCCGTCTCCTGATGCCTACTAGGCCGATAGGTGGGGTAATGAATGAGGTGGAAGAAAGCCCCTATTCACAGAATGAACCAGAAGCAGGGAGATCCTTGCACTGCATATGTTCATTACAGCTTTCTCTCCAGGAAGGAATCTGAGACTGAAGCTCCACACCAGGGGTAATGGTCCAGATTTAGATTTATTCCAGTGTAAGATCACATAGAAGACTAATATGAAAGAGCCTGTGCATTTTCCAGGGGCAGAACTCGCTCCCTTTTTTTATTAGGGTTTAAAGATGAAGTTTAGTAAAAAAAAAAATACTTGTTCTCTTATAGATGCAGCCACACCACTTAAATATAACATTATGTCCCACATCTATCAGGCAGCTAGATTCTATAGAGTGTTCTGCCGTGATGACCGGTGGTCCTTCCTGCTGCAGAGCTTCTATTGCTGCAAGAGAAGGTTGAAAGAGCCCTTTCATACTCGGGCGCTTTTGTGCTAAAAATAGTACCTGAAAAATACCTCCCCTGCAGCCCCAGTGTAAGAGCCCGAGTGATTTCACACTGGGGCACTGCACTGGCAGGAAGTTGGGGGGGGGGGGGGGATTGGGGGCCTTTTTTTTGGGTGGTGGAGGAGCACCGCTCCTGCCCATTGAAATCAATAGGCCGCACTGCCCAAAGCACTTTGTTAGCAGCGCTTTGCGGGCGCTTTTTAACCCTTTATTCGGCCACTAGCGGGGGTTAAAAGGGCCCGGCTAGTGGCCGTAAAGCACTGCAATTACAGCAGTAAAGCACCGCTAACGCCCCAGTGTAAAAATGCTCTAAAGGATTGTTTTTTGTTTTTCAATAACAAACATGATATACTTGCCTACTCTGTGCAAGGGTTTTGCACAGAGTGGCCCTGAACCTCCCTCTTCTGGGGTTCCCCAGCGGTTCTCTGAGCCCCCCCCCCCGCTTCCCTGTCACTGAATTTGATTGGCGGCTGCTATCGATCTATCCAATGAGGACCCGAGACAGCTGCTGGAGCAGCTGTGCTCATCCCCGTTGCAGGAAAGATTGGGTTCAGGCAAGTAAAAGGGGGGCTGCTGCACTACTCCTGGAAGACGAAAGTTATTTCGAAGCGGACGTAGGGCGAGCAACGCGCTGTTGTCACCCAAGTTCCCATATGTTCTCCCAGTGGACGAGTGCCTGAAGATTTCTTGTGTTCTGGCCGGCACACTAAGTTTCAAGGCGTTTATCTCATTGCATAATTGTAAGTGCATTTTTAATTTTTTTTTAATACATTTTATACGTTTTAATACACTATGTGGAGCATTTGATGTTTTTGCATGGTGGGCTTCCAAACTGCTGCAACGCTTTTGGCCACAAGTTCTCACCAGGATTGACTATCTGACACCACTCGATTGAGACTCTGTAACATGCTGTATCTGATCCTCTGTCATTGTGGATCATGGGTTTCCGGTAAGAGAGCAATTCATAAGCTTGGTGGAGGACACACTTGTTTGCCTTTGATCACTTTCATCGATTTGTTACGACTCAGGAGCACCGGTGTTCACTTTTTCACAGACTTTTTTTCTGGTTGATGCTTTGGACTGTACATTAATCGAGAGTTGAAGTCTAAATTCATTAGAGGGTCATATATCATATTTATATCACTATATGGTTTTTGGTATAATTATCACCTATTTAGGTGACCGTTTATCGGCTAGTGGCCATCACAGGTCACCCTTCTTAATTTGTGTTTTATTCACTTTGTTTTCATTTATGGTTGATATTATATTTGAGGTAGCGCGATAAAAAATTTTCCTATGCACTACAAAAGGTTTTTCAGCTTAATGCATTGAGCTGTAAAACCTTAAGGGTTTACCTCCCCCTTTTAATAGCCTTCTGTGAGTTGTAGGGAAAAAAAGACTAAACAGAGCTCACCCCTTCCTCCCTGCTCATTCATTGGGAAGTGACCATGCATTGATCTGTGAATAGGGAAGAGTCTGATGAATGACAAGATTCTGACCCCATTCACAGATTGTGTTGCATGAATCATGACTGCGCAGAAGATTTCTATTTGATCCTGCTGCCTGACAAGTATATTTTTTCACTTCTTCTTTTTTTTTTTTTTTTTTTTCTTACAGGTAAGTGCAGCTGTAGGAGCAAGTTGTTGTTTTTGACTAAACTTTAGCTTTAAGGATTCCCATTTAATGTAATAGAGCAGTGTTAGTTGGCAACGGGTTGGAGCACTTACCCAGATTCATATAGTTGTATTACAAACCAAGAAACCACCAGCGCAGAATCCAGACTCCCAGTCCAAACACCACTATAACACTTTGTGTAACAACACCAGTAAGATAATCCTAGGGTTCCAGTGCTACCTATGTATTCCTCCAAGTCTCCAGCAAGGGGAACAGGGAGCAGCACTATAGTGACGTCACCCAATCTCGCTACAAACCAGGTGAGACTAGAAGTTAGAGACAGCAGTGCCTGCGATGGTTTCACACTGCACTTCACCTATGCACAGAAAGAAAATGGGCACATTTTTGGGGTACTGCTTGTGCTCCACTTACATTCTTAAATGTTCCCTATAAAATAGCAAATCCTTTTTGAGTTGAGTTCCTCTTTATTTTCAGGTTTGTGATCTCCTCCTGTCTTTGTGCTTGTAAATTTTGTATCCATGACGCATGAAACTCTTTTATGTATCCTAGAGACAAAACCAGTACTTGATGTACAGGCGGCTTTTCATGGACATTGAGCGGGAACAAGTGAAGGAAACGCGAAGACAGAGGGAGCATGACAGAAAAATATCGAAGTAAGGATAATGGCACACTATACTGTGCAATACCTAATTTTCCTTTTATCAATATCGGCTGGTAAAAACCTGAAAATGCCACCATGTGCAAAGAGACAAATTTTGCTGGAAGATCAGGGTTTTCTTTTCTGTTCTATTGTGTTCTGACAGGGTGACAGACGGCTGAGGGCACTGACTGGCAGCGGATTATCAGACCTTTTTCGGTCTTGCCCCCTTCAAAAGAAGCTGGCTTCTGTCGCACCAACTACAGTGTATACACAGTCTGAATGTCAGCCGGTTTCTATTGAATTGGCCAATGCTGCCCGGGATTTGGGCCATGTATACTAGGCTTTACTGGGGTGGTGTGTAATACAGTGACAGTGGCTCCTCCCACCTTTCGCTGCCCATCTTGTCAGATTTACCTGTGCAGTCAGAAAAGAAAAGTCTGCCAGTGAAAGTGGGTTACAGAAATGAGGGTGGTAACAGTAAATAACTTCCCCTGACACTGCCCAGAGAACCACCCAGTGGTGCAACTACATTACCAAACATTTATGGGGTTCTGTGTGGTGTGATGTGAGCGACATGCAAGGTCACATAGTCCCCAGCAACTGTACCCAGACAATACTAGAGATCAGAGCATCACATTATTTATTTTTATTTTATTTTTTTAAACTTGCTTCAGGTTGTTTTAAAGGGGGTTGGGAGAAGGAGGGTCAGGACCTTGATAACCATTGGCCTCAATTTAATTATTTATTTTGATGATGTTGTAGTTTGGTTTTAAAGGTGGAGCGAGCTGTAGGTAGAAGTAGTGGGCCATGAGTTTGTGATTTGCAATAATACATTTTCCAAATTGTAGGGCTGGTGGTGGAGGGACAAAAAATAATCCTGTTTCTATTTCAGAATGAAAAGAGAGCGAGAGACTGAGCGCCTAATAGAGGAGGAGAGACTTCGCACCACAGCTCAACCCGGCCTGGATAATCAGACCTTTGAGGTGGAGTTAATGAAGGAGCAAGAGAGGAATTTGGAGCATCGAGAGAGGGCACAGAAAACAAGAGAGTATAACCGGTATATTTCACATCATCACTAATTGTCATTGGGGTTTTTTTTAAAAGAAAGTGTCTACCTCTTTTAATTTATACACCAAGTCACATGGCAGCAAAAGTTTTCTTTTGTCAGAACTCTTCTGTGAGGTGTCCAGTGACAACAAAAAGGAGTCTTTTATTTAAAAAGAGACCTAATCCAAGTACCGGTGGGTCTGTTTTTATGTATTCCTGCAAAGTGATTCAAGGCAGGTTAAGGAAGAATGCTCATCAAGAACAAAATCTGCACTTGAGAAAATAAAAAAGCTGAACTGTGTGGTCCAACAGCAGTAGGTGAAGATGGGTGTGCTGTCAACCATGCTAGTAGTTCATCCGCAGCACCTATCAAAACTAATAATAATGTTGCATTTATCTGTGTCAAAAGATTGTTCTTGATATTCCAGCTACGTTGAAGCTCTGCGGGCTCAAATGAAGGACAAGATGCTGCTGCATAATGTCGAATTGCCACCGTTGTGTTGCTGCGGTTCCGATTTCTGGGACGCTCATCCAGACACCTGTGCCAATAACTGTATTTTCTACAAGAACCCCAAAGGTATGGTGCACTGATGGTCCTTGCTGCCTTTAGCAAGCAGTCAAATACTAGCTGCCAGATTATGGTTGGCTCAGGTAAGGGAGTATTAAACCCTGGATGACTTACTATGGGCAGGTGCAGGATTTTAACATTATTATTTTTTTTTTATTTTTTTTTTTTATCTGACCCCACCGTGTACATTTTTAAAATCCATTCACACTTGTGTTATTTGTCATGCGACTTTGATGTCAAATCAATTAAAAAAATCACACTTTTTTTTTTTTTACATCTTCAAATCACGGTGACTTAGAAAATGTGCCTGCACTACTTTGGTGTAACTTTTGATGCGACTTTGATCCATAGAATGTAAAGTCGAATCAAACTCACCAAAAGTCACATCAAAGTTGAACTGAACGTGGTGTGATTTTGGAGACACACTATTGTGAAAGAAGCCTTAAGTGACAAATGGAAAGACTGTTGTCTTCAGACTGCAGTTGTGGGTACAGTTATTGGGAGTCAATCATGCAGGTTTAGTAAAGACCTGTTCAGAATTGTAACATTTAACATAAATTTAAACTTTTTGTATCTGTTTGTTGGGGTAAGTTGCAGGATAAGCCACCCAGAATTTTATACACCCATTTTTCATTCAGCAGAATGAAAGACTTGCATAAAGGAAAATGGCAAAATTGGAATTAAGGATGCCTAATTACCTGCCAAAGAAAGGATTTGTATCTGTGCATCCAATTCTGAGACTTCCATACAACACCGTCATTGGGATGACACGACATTCTCTGTTATAGTTATGTACTGTAGGGCAGTGGTTCTCAACCTCAGTCCTCAAGTACCCCCAAATAACTGTCCAAAATACCAAGCCATTGACTCCGATTTTAAGCACCTGTGCAAGATAAAGGAATAACCTGCAAACATGGCTTGTTGGGGATACTTGTGGACTGAGATTGAGAACCACTGCTGTAGTGCAAAATCCAGAGCTGCTTTTTTTTTTTTGGAATTGTATACATAACAACAAAGTGTGAAACAACTGAAAATATGTCATATTCTTTATTCTAGTAGCCACCTTTTGCTTTGATTACTGATTTGCACACTCTTGGCATTCTCATGATGAGCTTCAAAAGGTAGTCACCTGAAATGGTCTTCCAACAGTCTTGAAGGAGTTCCCAGAGGTGCTTAGCACTTGTTGGCCCTTTTGCCTAAACTCTGCGGTCCAGCTCACCCCAAACCATCTCGATTGGGTTCAGGTCCGGTGACTGGAGGCCAGGTCATCTGGCGCAGCACCCTATCACTCTCCTTCTTGATCAAATAGCCCTTACACAGCCTGGAGGTGTGTTTGGGGTCATTGTCCTGTTGAAAAATAAATGATGGACATTGGAATGCTAAAGTGTTTCTACTTGAAAATTGTTACACAGTGGGGGGTCTTCTGCCCTGTCTTGGGACTCCAGACGGCTCCATTGTTCTGTGTCTGGCTATTGTGTACATTGATTGCCCCCTGGGGCTTCTGTCTCATTACACATAGCAGTCCTTCTATTCAAGCTATCGGACCAATCTCTGCTGAGTCATTTTGAAGTCCTCATTTGCATGGAAGAGGATCTGAAGGAGAACTGCATGGACTTTACAATTGACCAATAGGAAAGTGGTTGTTGGGGGAGGGATGTTCCAAATTCTGTATAAAAGTGTGTTGTGTGCTTCCATTAAAGGTCTTCCTGTTTGAACTTGCATACAGCCTGCCTGGTGTTTTGTTCTAATGGATTCCGAATGGCACATAGCTGTAGTTCGGATCCCGGAGCCTTGGGTGACCGAACCATCAGATGTTGCGATCTGCAATCTGATTCAATAGAAGCAGAGGAGTGTCGGGAGAGCGGAACCGAGCGAGCAAGGGTCTTGTTACAGTCCAACTAAACGCAAACCGGATGGAATAGCATGCAGCTGCAAGATGCTGGTTCATTATGCCTTCAATTTTGAATAAATCCCAACAGTGTGACCAGCAAAGCACCATCACACCTCCTCCTCCATGCTTCATGGTGGGAACCAGGCATGTAGAGTCCATCCGTTCACCTTTTCTTCGTCGCACAAAGACACGGTGGTTGGAACCAAAGATCTCAAATTTGGACTCATCAGACCAAAGCACAGATTTCCACTGGTCTAATGTCCATTCCTTGTGTTCTTTAGCCCAAACAAGTCTCTTCTGCTTGTTGCCTTTCTTTAGCAGTGGTTTCCTAGCAGATATTCTACCATGAAGGCCTGATTCACACAGTCTCTTCTTATCAGTTGTTCTAGAGATGTGTCTGCTGCAAAAGGTGGCTACTTTGAAGAACCTAGAATATGACATATAATTTCAGTTGTTTCACACTTTGTTATGTATATAATTCCACATGTGTTAATTCATAGTTTTGATGCCTTCAGTGTGACACTACAATTTTCATAGTCATAAAAATAAAGAAAACTATTGGAATGAGAAGGTGTGTCCAAACTTTTAGTCTGTACTATATAACTATATATATATATATATATATATATATATATATATATATATATATATATATATATATATATTCATATTCCCAATTTAATGTTGCATTTGACTATAAAGCAGTTTACTGTTCAGCATGCTGATGTGCTTTTTTATTCGAGAGAAGAATTGTCTGATTTTTAAACTATATAAATGTAGAAAACGTGTATGTGTTTTTTTTTTTTTTTTTAAAGCTATTAAATGTTTATATTATTTAGGATTTATATAGTGCCAACAGTTTGCACAGCATTTTACAAAATGGATGAAGGTACAGTTGCAATACAGTTCAAGTGTAGAAGAGGGTACTGCTCATTGTAGCTCCCGTTCTAAAAGGGAGATTATTAATGATCTATTCTTTTAAAGCCACTTGATAATAACAACAATGTCTATTTTTGGCAGCGTACACTCGAGCCTTACAGTCGGTGCTGTCATCGCGTGACACTTGGGATGGGGGCTCAAGCTTCAGATTTGGTAACATCGGCATTGGTCGACCTTGACCCTGACGCTCTGACCAGACGGACTAGGATATGGAGTGTGTGTTTGTGTGTGCAATAATTTATTTTTGGAGTGATCTGATGTTCAATATATTGACTGAGCACCTCCAGCTTGGGTACCGCATACCCAAGAAGAATCCTGTATACCAGACCATTTGTAGTGTGGTTGTAGATGGACATATCCCTCTTCCAGCTTTGGATGTCTCACCAGAGATGGAGCTCCCAGTTCAGGGCATTTCCAGGGTTGTCCTATTCATCCCAGCGGGGTAAACGTTTAAGTGTCATCTCAAACTCTATTCTGGAAATGCCTGCCTACAGACTGAAGACTGTTGCCTGGTCACAATAAAGAGAAACGTAAAACTTTTGGATAACTGTAGCAATACCATCTGTCTGCAATGGAAAGGGAAAATAAAATTGAAGAGAATCCTGTTGCCACGTTCAAATTTTTTTGAAAATGAAAGGCAGGCAGATTTTATGAGTAGTTGCAGAAACTCTGCCTGCTGCAGCAATGAGACTTTATTCAACAGATATATCTTTGTGACACCATGGATCTCCAAAATGGCTACAAAGCTTTATTTAGTGATCATATTGTTACTGCAACAATTTGGAGCCTCGCAGAGCCCCTTCATCATGCATGATGAGAGGGTCCTGCGATGCTCCAAAACATTGCTGTTTGCTGTAACAATATGATCGCTGAATAAAGCTTTGTACCCATTTGTGGAGACCTATGGTGTGCTGGTGATATTTCTCGCTCTGATTGCTCAAGATTCCATTTGGTGGTCACGTCAACGCTTGCTTATTCATACAGCCACTTCTACAGGAACATGTGCATTGGGAATAGTGTTTTAAAAACGCATCAAACACGTATAGGGTTTTTTGGGGGGAGCTTTTAACTGCTTATTCAAAAGATTATCAAACTTGTGGTGCGCTGGGGGGCAGAGCCAAATGATGCAGTCAGTGACTAAAAAAATATTTCTTTACTGATGCTGCTGTATCACCGGAGCGTGTCCGCAAGAGCTTTCCACCATGTGAGGGACCAAGGGTCCCCACACCATATTTCTTTACTGATGCTGCTGTATCACCGGAGCGTGTCCGCAAGAGCTTTCCACCATGTGAGGGACCAAGGGTCCCCAGACCATATTTCTTTACTGATGCTGCTGTATCACCGGAGCGTGTCCGCAAGAGCTTTCCACCATGTGAGGGACCAAGGGTCCCCAGAAGACCAGGTTTGAGGACAATGTGTGCAAAATGAGATGCACAGTGGAGGCAAGTATAACATGTTTGTTATTTAAAAAAAAAAAAATATTTCTTTACTGATGCTTTAACTCCAGGCAAACCCTAATTTTAATATATCACTATTTTCACAATTTATGGTCTTCCATTTATTTAACTGTCTTCTTTATCAAACTCTGGCACCTAACCTATTGATGGGCAGAGCTGCCGTTGCAGGCCAGATTTCAGATGGTTATGTAATATTGCACTAGGTTTTATATCATCATTTGGGTTATCACTGATTTGCCAACTTTTAGGGTACGTCCATAAAAGACTTTTCTCAGGTTGATTTCCGTCAGGGACAAAGCTAATTATGGCTGCCAGGGAACAGGCCCAGGATGGGGATGTTCACTTCAATGATAATATTGGACTGCAAAAGAGGTTTCGCTGCCACAATTTTATTTCACTATTGACAATTTTATTGGGAAAATGGGACCCAATATAATAATATATTCATAAAAATAAGTTGTTAAAAGCTAAGTTCACCTTTTGCATAAAACAGACATGCAGTTAAGGGGCCCCAGTAGGATAAAATACACTGTGCAGTTTTGAAAAAATATTCCTTACTATAATTTCCATACTTGTTGCCACCTGCAGGACCCCTGAAACCTGTCAGGAAAACTCCCAAGACAATTCTTTGATTTAAAAAGAATACACTAAAATCATTTTTAGCCTACAAGCACTACATAACTTGCACTATTCCTACTAAATGTTAAATAATTTAGTCAATTTAAAGTTGTGCCTTTTTTGCGAAAGGATGGCAATAAAAGGGTCACAAAACTGTAAGGAACTACTCGAGGTTGGCCTCACACCTATGTGTTGTGGAAACCTCCAATGCACATTGTGTGCTGCATTGTTGTGCACGGCAATAAAATGATGCAGTCACACATTTTATTGCAACTCGGACACAAGTCCGTTTACATCCTGCTCTCCATAGAGGAGAATGAAGGGTCTGGCCTTGTACACACGCAGGGTTTTCTTTACAACAAAGCTACTGGGAGAGCTTTTTGCAGAGAAAACCGTGCGTGGGTATGGTTTCCCGTCAGGAAAACTGCTGGGAATCTCGACTAGAAAAATAGAGAACCTACTCATCGGGATTCTCGGCAGTGTTTTCCTGCCAAGAAACCCGAGTGTGTGTATATGCTTATCTGTCCCTGGTAAGCACGCGCATGCTTGATGAGACTTTGACGCATGCGCGGTAGCTTACAAGGGCAGTGTAGAGTGTAGCAAGTTGGCCGGAGGTGGCATCGAATGTGACAAGCACCTGCTCGTCTCAGTCAATGACGTCACTGCGTTCTTGCCATTCAAAAGAATGGCGGTTCTATTGAATGGCACGTGTGTACACTCGGCGAGCAAGGAAAGCTTGCAAGGAGTCTCATCGGGAAATCAGATGGGTTTTTTTTTAACGAGCTTCCCGGCTGGGTGTACAGGGCTTAAGACTGAAAAAACAGTCAGACCCAATGGGATGTCTCATGTGAAAGGGGCCTAAGTGTGTTTTTTAAGGTATTTTGAAAAAAAAAAAAAATCTATAGACTTTAATATTTCCTTTGTGAATATAATGGTGCCATTTTTGAAGTCTTGTAATCCCAATATATTTGCCAATAGTGAAATCGGAATAGGGATATTTTCGAGTAAGCCCTAATTGGGTGAAACTCATTGGAGGGGGCAGTCCTACATCAGGGACTGTCATTGCCATGTTTGTGGATATGCTACAATAAACGTGGAAGTCTGATTCATCCAGTGTGCGGTGGTTCTTTTATTTTTTTATTTTTGCACCCGGTGTTAGAGGTGGTGGGTAGAAGTTGCCAAGAGGCAGTTTCTTCAGTCCTTTGTCATCTGGAATAGGGATGGGTTGGATTGGGCATCCTGTAGCCACAACTTTCCATCTCTGTACACAGAAGAAGTGTGTGCTCCTCAGGCAGGAGTTGGGACTTTCTTTTCAATTTATTTTTTTCTTGGTGTGTAGGCTGTACAATTGCTGTGAGTTTGTGACAGATCCTCTTTGAAACATTTAATTTGAATTTTTTAAAAGACTCTCCCTGAAAATCCGTTTTTGAATGTTTGCTGGTAAGTTAAAGCATATGCTGGCTTCTAATGTTTTTCAGGGATCCAGCAGTTTTTTTTTTTTTTTTCTGCCAGAGTTTCTAGTTCTGCTCAAATCTTTCACCCTGACGAAGATGGTGGTGTTACCCTCCCCCAGTGGGTTCCCCATAATATAGAACGGCATAATTGCGGAATCCAACTGTGACCAAGTATGATGTTTTCATTGTGGCTTTGTGTGAGGTGCAGAAGTCACCAGTGCTCCCCCACCTTCGTTTTTCCAAACTGGTTCTCAGAAGATTTTTGTGTGTAATTGCAATGAAAAAGATTTTAATTATAGTTTTGATTTTGTACATTTTTACACTTTTGAATGTTCAAATAAAAGTTTTGAAGTTTTTTTTTTTTTCTCTTTCGTCTGTCTGGAAACTCACTATGCCTGAAGTAGATATGTATGTCTTTCTCATCCATTGAGGGACACAGGAATTCAGATGCTGTCTAGTTATTTCACTGCCTAGGAAAGGATTTTTACTGGTAGGTAAAAATAAATATGTAGGTACATTTTAAACTCCACCTTTTCCCAGCATGCATTATTTTTTTTGCTAGTGTCCTAGGAGGGTAGACATATTTTATTTAGCTCTGCTGCGAGGTATAGTATTTAACCTTCTTTTTTTTTTTTGCTATCTTTTTTACCTGTGAGACACTCTATCATCAAAAGTACTATTGGGACACCTGCCTTTACACTCACATGAACTTTATTGGCATCCCATTCTTAGTCCATAGGGTTCAATATTGAGTTTGCCCACCCTCTGCAGCTTTAATAACTTCAACTCTTCTGGGAAGGCTGTCCGCAAGGTTTAGGAGTGTCTATGGGAATGTTTGACCATTCTTACAGTAGCGCATTTGTGATGTCAGGCACTGATGTTGGACGAGAAGACCTGGCTCACACTGTTGGAATAGGAAGGAGCCGTCCCAAAACTGTTCACAAAGTTTGGAGCATGAAATTGTCCAAAATGTCCTGGTATGCTGACGCATTAAGAGTTCCCTTCACTGGAACTAAGGGGCCAAGTCCATCCCCTGAAAAACAACCCCCCCCCCTCCCCCACCAAATGATTTGGAAAAAAATACATAAACAACCACTGTGTTTGGCTCTTAATCTGCCTGCAAATCTTGGAGGTTGAAGTCTACAAATATTTTATAAAAAATATTATTTTCCCATGGGACTTTAAATGAGACATAATGTTTATTGAGCAATACATCAATTTTTTATTGCATACATTAGAAAGTTAAAATAGCAAACTGGTTCTCTCCAGGGATTGGCTGGATCTCTATAAATGTTGAAGCTGCACTCCCATTCTTTCTCCCATTGTAATTCTAGAATCTTCTAGAATGCTGGGGGTAGCAATCAGACCAACAGCTTGTGAAACATGGAGCAGACCAGAACCATCAACCCCTGCTCCACTGATTACAGAGGAGCTAAACTAAATTTACCTGGCAACCTACACTATGACCCCTTTCACACTGAGGAGTTTTTCAGGCGGTATAGCGCTGCTATACCGCCTGAAAAACTCCTGCCCAGCAACCTCAATGTGAAAGCCAGAGGGCTTTCACACTGAGGCGATGCACTGGCAGGAGAGGAAAAAAATCTCCTGTCAGTAGCATCTTTGGAGCAGTATGTATACCGCTCCTTCCCATTTAAAACAATGAGAAACCGCGGCAATGCGCCTTTACAGGCGGGTGGTATTAACCCTTTACCGGCCGCTAGCGGGGTTAATACCGCACCGCTAGCGGCCGAATCCTGTGGCAAATCCAACGGTATAGGATTTTCATATTGGCTTCCTCTGCTTAGGACTTTTCATAAAGCTAAGGAAAAATACAGCACTATTTTTTCGTGCGCACACACAGGGTTGCACTTTTATTTGGCTGTCATTATCGCGCAATTAAAAACTGATTTGATTGCAGACCTGGCATTCTGAATGCAGTAATAAACGGCTGTTTTGTTTTTATCAATTTAATAAAATGTTATGAGTTATACCTTAATTATTATATTGGTTTAATTACGAGGACTTCCTTTCCCTGAACCACACCTTGACGTAAGGCTTATTAAAAGACCATTTATCTGTTTATGGCTTGCCACTTTGCCAGAGCACAAAACGGCACACAAACAGAAAGCGATAACAATATACCGAACATTTCATGGTGACATAGAATGTGGATCTCAAACCTATGCAAGTGTAGCGCATTCCCCTAAGGGGCTGCAGATGAGCCGGGATCCCCCATCCTGCATATCTAGGTACACTCAATTTTCACTGGCACTCCAGTTACAGAACAGTCTATGACTTTGTTTTTGTTTTTTTGTTGTTTATTGAGGGTTAATAACTTAAATGGGAAGTTATGGGATGCCCACTTGACTTCAGCAACATATCTTAGGCAACATCTTCAGGGACATTTTCATATATATATATGTGTGTGTGTGTATATATATATATATGTATATATATATATATATATATATATATATATATATATATATATATATATATATATAATTAGTCTGTATGGCTCATGCTTAGTTATATAGTTATAAGGTGAATCTACCCCCCTCCCCTTTACTGGAGATTGGCTGAGGCCCTTGTAAATATTCCAAACAGCTCCCCCTAACCTTCACCCGCTAGCGCTAGAAGTTTCTACAACTTTCTAGACCAGATCTTGTTTTAAGATGCCTGGCCAAAAGCAGAGCATTGCATGTAGAACATTGCTGCAAGGAAGAAAACATTGGTCTTCACGGACTAGTTTGTATGTTTTTTTTTCTTTCCTTTTAATGCAGGGTTAGGGATGTTAAAGAGTAGACGTGTGCACTGCCGAAAATTTGTTTTTTTTTCAGGTCGTTCGTTATCTGAAATAATCTAAACGAATGGAACATAACGAATAAATAATAATGATAATAAAAAAATTATTATTATGAATTTGTTACATTTTATTCCTTTCGATGCTGCATTGTTATTTTGGATAATTCGTAACTTCGGATGAATTCATATTCGTTACATTCACTAACAGCCAAATTTTGAAAGGAAATCCCTTATTTTCGGATTTTCTTTCTTTTGAATTTTTCGTTCTCATTTTTTAAATTTTCGAATATGTAGATTTCGCATTTTCGTTCTTTTGAATTTTAGTATTTTAGTTTTTTGGTAAACAGGGTTTTGTTCATTCGGATATTTCGAATTTGTCGAATTTCGTTGAAAAACTATTTTTGACACTTTTTTGTTTTGGAAGGGGGTAGCTATTTCTTGCAGGTACCCACTTACACCTTAAACGATCTCAGTGGAGGTTCAAACCCCCCCCCCCCATCCGCAACCTCCTGGGACATGTCACAGGTCTCGGAGGCTGCAGGTCAATTCACAATGTGCAGCACGTTACGTACATACACAGTGGGAAGCTGCCTGTGAAGCTTCAGGGGGTCACAGCTGGCTTACCACAAAAAACAGTAAAGAACTAGCCAAGGTGAGGATGGCGCTTGATCCCTAGACTGGTAAGTGTCCTTTTAAAAGTCAGCAGCTACAGTATTTGTAGCTGCTGGCTTTTATTTTTTATAACTAACTGAAGAACCTCTTTAACCACTTAAGGACCGCCTACTGCACATATACGTCGGCAGAATGGCACGGCTGGGCACATCAACGTATATATACACGTTGGTTTTAGTACCCAGCCGTGGATCACGGGCGCGTGCCCGCGAGCCGGTCCGAAGCTCCGGGACCGCAGGACTCGCAGACCCGATCGCCGCTGCAGTGCGGCGATCCGTCCCTGGAGCTGAAGAACGGGGAGAGCCTTGTGTAAACACGGCTTCCCTGTGCTTCACTGTGGCCGCAGCATCGATCGCGTCATCCCTGTTATAGGGGGACGTGATCGATGACGTCACACCTACAGCAACACCCCCCTACAGTTGTAAACGCAAACACAGGGAACACTCAAAGTCACATCGCCCCCTGTGGTTAACTCCCAAACTGCAACTGTCATTTCCACAGTAAACAATGCAATTTAAATGCATTTTTTGCTGTGAAAATTACAATTGTCCCAAAAATGTGTCAAAATTGCCCGAAGTGTCCGCCATAATGTCATGAAAAAAAATCGCCGATCGCCGCTTTTAGTAGTAAAAAAATTTTTTTTTTTATAAAAATGCAATAAAACTATCCCTTATTTTGTAAACGCTATAAATTTTGCGAAAACCAACCGATAAACGCTTATTGCGATTTTTTTTTTTTACCAAAAATAGGTAGAAGAATACGTATCGGCCTTAACTGAAGAAATTTTTTTTTTTTATATATTTTTGGGGGATATTTATTATAGCAAAAAGTAAAAAATATTGCATTTTTTTTTTAAATTGTCGCTCTATTTTTGTTTATAGCGCAAAAAATAAAAACCGCAGAGGTGATCAAATACCACCAAAAGAAAGCTCTATTTGTGGGGAAAAAAGGACGCCAATTTTGTTTGGGAGCCACGTCGCACGACCGCGCAATTGTCAGTTAAAACGACGCAGTGCCAAATCGCAAAAAGGGGCCAGGTCCTTTACCTGCATTTTGGTCAGGGTCTTAAGTGGTTAAACTTAATTTTAGGTATGTAGGGTGAAGTCCCCCCTTTTTTTTTTTATGGTTAAGCTAGGATGGAGGTAAATATGCATATACCATACCTGAGGGATTCCTCAAGCTAGAAAAAAATGTAGTAGACATCACTACTCCACTGATCTCCACTAGGTTCTGAGTCCCACACTGAGCCTGCTGCATTCTGGACACAGAGCGCTGGTTGTTCTGCATGGGTGCCCTTTTACATGTAATTATGTAAAAATATTCATATCTGGTATTCTTCTTAAAAGACGTTGTCACTCACCACCATTAATGACACACACTTGTAGACAGGTGCTTATAAGAGGGTTAATGTGTTTTCCTTGCTGTGTTCCTGTTTTTCCTGTCTGTGCTCATGTCCTCAAGGTAATTGGTACAGTCAGTTGCAAAATGTTAAGTGTCTTAGTAATGTGTCATTGGGTTAACCTGGGAGCTGGGGGTAACTAATTTGGAAGGGTTATTGATCTTACCATTTTCAGCAAGGCTATTGCCCCTACTGGGCATTCCATATAAAACGGGCTCACTGAAATGCCTGAAACAGTTCCAGAGGAGCTGCTTGGGAATACTTTAAAATCTCTGCCAAAGCTCTGCCGGGGTTCCCAATGGGGTCTAGAGTTTAGAGACCCTCATGGACGTATAGATGCCAAGTAATGGACTTACTGCCTGTATGGCCAATTCGTGAACACTAATGCCGTGTACACACGATCGGTTCGTCTGATGAAAATGGACGGTTTTCATCGGATGAACCGATCATGTGTGGGCCCCATTAGTTTTTTTCCCCCCATCGGTGAAAAAAATAGAACCTGTTTTACATTTTTCTTATGGTTACAAAAAGGATTATAAAAAAAAATTATCATCTATGGGGAAATCCATCGATCAAAAATCCACGCATACTCCGAATCAAGTCGACGCATGCTTGGAAGCATTGAACTTCAGCACGTTGTGTTTTACGTCACCGCGTTGGACACGATCAGATTTTTAACCGATAGTGTGTAGGCAAGACTGATAAAAGTCAGCTTTATCGGATATCTGATCAAAAAAATCCATCGGTCCGTTTTAATCAGACAAACCGATCATGTGTACAGGGCATAAGGCTCGGTTCACATCTAATGCCGATGTGGCTCCCAGCAGGGTTGTGGTGCCTCCCCCGTTTACCGTTTCAGGTCCGATTTCGGGCTGAATTCGGACCTAAAATGGACCAAAAGACGCACAGGGCTCCTGTGCAAATTCGCACATTTTGCCCGGGCCACTTTTTGCGACTAGGCACTGCGTTGCTTTAACTGACAATTGCGAGGTCATGTGACGTCTCTCCCAAACAAAATTTACGTCCTTTTTTTCCCCACAAATAGAGCCTTCTTTTGGTGGTATTTGATCACCGCTGCAGTTATTATTTTGAGCTATAAACAAGAATATAGTGACAATTTTGAAAAAAAATATATATATTTTACTTTTTGCTATAATAAATATTCCCATAAAAAATAAAAACATGTTTTTTCCTTAGTTTAGGCCGATATATTTTCTTCTACATATTTTTGGTAAAAAAAATCACAATAAGCATTTATTGATTGGTTTGCGTAAAAGTTATAGCGTCTACAAAATAGGGGATAGTTTTATGGCATTTTTATAAATATATATATATATATATATATATATATATTTACTAGAAATGGTGGCGATCATCGGACACTTTTGACGCTATTTTGGAACCATTGTCATTTATACAGAGATCAGTGCTAAAAAAATGCCCTGATTACTGTGTAAATGACACTGGCAGGGAAGGGGTTCACCACTAGGGGCAAGGAAGGGGTTAAGTGTGTCCTAGGCAAGGATTCTAACTGTGTGGGGGCAGGGAGCAGAAGATCAGTGCCGTGTCACTAGGCAGAATGGGGAAATGCCTTCTTTACACAGGCACCCCCCCCCCAATTCTGCAGCTCTGCAACACGATTGCGGGGACACCGGTGGACATTGAACCTGCAGGTCCCGCAGGCACGATCACGGAGCTCACGTCAAGGGGTATGTGCACCCACGCGGTGGCAAATTTTAACGTAAATGTTCGTGTGGTGGTTGGCAAGTGGTTAAAGGGTTGCATGCACAGCACAGACATCGCTTCCTCTGGGGGGTGGCTTTAGACAGCATCTCCTCCTCCTCTTTAGCTTCCCCTATGTCTCCTCCTTCTCTACTTCTTCTCCTCCAATACAAGCGCTACTCCTCTCGGCCAATCGAGTCTCAGGATCCACTTCCTGATTGGCTGGGAAGAGAATCAGGAAGATAATAGCGAATTATAATTAACTATTGTCACACACAGGGGTGGGCTCGCAGAGCAGCCCACCCTTTTTTTTTATTAGTGCCTCAGGCGTTAATCATGTGCTTCTTAAAAAAAAAAAACCCATTGGAATCAATGCGTTCGGCGCCCTGCATGTAGATTAGTGGCCAGGCGCATGGATTAAGAGGGCGGCACCCCATATGGACGGGCCGCCACTGGTGACGTTTTGTTTTACAACCTGTGTGATAACTACCAGTTTTTAGAGGTTTATGAGAATACTAAGGGCCCTTTCACACTAATACGTTTTTACCCTTTAAATTCTATGAAACTCTTCATACAACTGCGTTACAGGTGCAGTGTGTTTTGAAAAGTTCTGCATGCTGCATCTTGGGGGCCAAAACCGCAGCTTGCCGTTGAAATAAATGAAAATCGCATTAACAATAACATTGCGGTAAAAACGCACCACAATTTGTATTTTTTTTGTGCATTTTTGAGTCACATGTCCATTTTTCACAGGTGCAGGCAACCCAAAAACAGAAAAAGAGCCCTTAGGTTACATATACAATCGGGTATTTAGCCCATGTGTGTCAAATGCCATCATTTTCAAGGCACAGCTGCAGCGTCCAGTCCCGCTGCCAGCAGCCTGTTAAAATCTATGACAGGCTAAAATATGCGGCAGCTGGAAACTGTACTGAGCATTTAGGCTACTATCACACTGATCTGCTGCAAAAATGCATATTTTACCATGTTTGCTGTGCAGTTTTCATTTACGGGACATGTGACTCAGAACCACACCAAAAACGAATCATGGGTGCGATTTTAGCCTTTTTTTCCATTGCTTTTAATAGGAAGGTGTGTTTTTTTTGTAACTCCCCAAAAATGCTGCAAGGAGGATTTTTTTTTTTTTTTTACCGCAACAGAAGCGCACCGCCCCAGTGTGAACGCATTCATTGATTTTTTTGAATTTTTGAGGTGCTTTTTTAAACGCAAAAGCGCTTGAAAAGCTCCTCAGTTTGAAAGCAGCCTCAGCCCAGGTTCACACTGGGCTGCGGGAGTGAAGCCGTGCGAGTTCAGCTGAACTCACACAGCTTCACTCCTGCTTGTCAGTCCTGATTTTGACCACGATTACAGAGACATCTTTGCAGGTTTCTGCAGATGCAGCGTTGCACCCATTAGGACGGTGCCATTGCCTGTGTCTTGCCGAAAAAGGTCCCCCGAAGGATTATGCCCCCCCCCCCCCTGTACTGCGCAGGCGCCACGCTTGCCTCCGAAAATTGTCGAACATGTAACTCTAGACTGCGGCTGTGCACACTTCTGACATCCAGGCTCATTCCTTACCATCCCTGTGGACATGGAGGATGTTAAACAAAGAGCCAGGAGGACGTGAGGCCGACTAGCCACTTACAGGGAGGTCCACGCAGGCTATTTTCAGAGGCAAGCGGCACGCCTGCGCAGTACAGGGGGGGCATAATCCACCGGGGGGACAGTCATTGGCAGAACACCGGCACATGCCGACGATTTGACATGTCAAATCGCACCAGTCTGAACCAGGGCTTAGCCCAGGTTCGCACTGACGGGGGGGGGGGTGATTTTAGAGGCATCTGTGTGGGTTTCTGCACAGATGTCTATACAAATCGCACCCTGAAGTCGCCAAAGTAGCACAGAAACTACTTTTGGGAATCGGTGCGTCACAGCAAAGTCGCCCTGACCCCAGCGATGCCATTGACGATTATCAAAAATCGCATGCCAAATGGCTGCAATGTGAACCTAGGTTTAGGATCATAGGAATTAGTGCTACAGCCCAGTTTGCAGGAGTCTTTATTGTGGGGATGAGCCGGCGCATGCAGAGACTACATACAAATAAATCATGTTGACTCAGTATATAATTTTTATTGTTTTTGATTGCAATGTAAATAAAACATCTTAGAAGAAAAACAAAATAAATAATCTGCACACATGGCCAGCAGGGTGATAGTAGGCACCCATGTTGTATATATCACTTGCAATCTGTTGACATAACACAACTTGTGCTGCACACTCATCACTTAGTGACTGAGCATTACCCTCCCCAAACTTTGCTCAGCACCCAGCCAGATGTTGCAAGGGTTAATGTGGGCGGTCCCTTTTTTTTTGTCCTGCCCATGGTGATCACATGTCCCCTGTGGTCACATGGTGTTTCTTTATTCTCATTCATTGCCTGTATAGCTGTTTGGTGCTGCACTGGGAGGGTGTGATGGCACAGTATATAATGCAGAACCCCAGCAGAGCCATGTGATCCTGCAACCAGGAGCCCCAGCACAGCAACCACCCCACCAGGACCTGCTCCATCCCAAATCCTCACCATGAGATCCTCTCTGGCTCCAGCCATCAGGCTGTTCCATGCTGTGTCCAGAGACAGCTGGTAAGAGGGGCAGCGGGGGAAGGGAGAGGAGGGATACAATCAGATAGGAACAATGCATTTACATACAGTATTTCTATAGAGAATTCTTTAATATCTCATGCACCAGTTGTAGAAAACTGCAACAATCACTCCTGCGGATGCAGCTGCATTGCCAAATTCTTTTGTATTTAATCAATTATGTTGGAGAAGTAACCATGCCCAAATTTGTAACCGATGCAGCCTTCCCTTGTTCGAAAAAAATAAATAAAAATATATATATATATATATATATATATATATATTTTTACTATTAGCGTAATTAAATCTATTGATCTTATTGATCTCATTTATCAGCGCAGTGCAAAGTTCAGGGTCTGCAGTAATCATCCCGAGCAACCGGCATTCAGCCCTTTCCAGATGAAATACAATAAATAAAATCCGTTATTTTGGATATTGACGCTTTCATCTGCTTTATGAAATAAAAGCATAAAGTGATAGCAAGCTGCATTAGTGCATATTTATTTATTGTGTCCACTATTATTTGCATTGTTTTCAAACGTGCTTAAGTCCTGAAACAAAAATGTCATCTGTTGCTGCTTACCAATTCTTAGATGTGATGGCTGCATATTTTATTTTTTAGGCTTTTTTTTTTTTCCTTCATTTTCACCTAGTTGTGTGGTCAGTAACACACTTCTTGTCCTAGACTCTGTTCACACTAGTGCGACTTAAATGCACTCCATGGCCCTCAAGTTGCATCAGAGTAGTACAGGAACATTTTTAAAAGTTTTAGTTGCATAGATTGGAATAGGTGCCATTGAAATAAATGGGTTTTGACTTGTCATGTGACTTTTTGTCTCGTAAGTAGCACTAGTGTGATCCGAGCCTTGAGCTTGCCATAAACTAGTAAGACGTTCATATGAAAGATTTTAGGTCATTTAAGGACTTGATGAATGTCATTCCATAGTACATAAAATTGTAATTTGCTTCTAACAATTACATTTCCTTATGAATGTAAGGAATGAAAACCACATTAATTGAGAAAATACAAAGTAGATTTGACCTAATGATTAGAAAATTTAATGTTTTTAAAAATTAAAATACGGCAGACAAATTTATATTCGTAAACGACCAGCTTTAGAGCCGGTTCACACTCCCGCGGCACGACTTTGGGGGCGACTCTGCAAAAAGACTTCTGTATAGAAGTCAATGCAGGTTGCCCTGAGCCGCCCCCGAAGTCGTGCAGGAACCTTTTTCTTAGTCAAAGCCAGTGGCGCAAAAGAAAAAAAAAAAAAACAATTGCAGCCTCACTGTACCTATCAATTGTCACCACTGTGCCATGCCATCGAAACACAGCTACTGTGCCATCAATTGTCACCACCATGCCATCAAACACAGCCACTGTGCCCCCCCCCCTGGCACTTACCTTTATAGCTTCTACGTCCCTTGATGTCCCTCGTCCCGCCCTCGATGACTCTTCAGCCAATCAGGTTACCTGATTGGCTGAGACGCCTGTCAGTTTTATCCTCGGACGCACGGCCGGTACGTCCCAAGGATGAGCTTCAGGAAGCCGACTACAGCCTGATGGGCACTTCCCCACAGCCAGTCAGCGTATGAATCTGTATATTTTACTGGCTGTGAGCGAGCGGCGCGCCTGTGTCCCTATGGATGCACCGCCACTGGTCGGAGCAACTTGCGTCGCTCCTATTAAAATGGTTACATTGCATTGAATGGGCCGTCTGACGAGTCCCCCCCCAGTGTGAACCGGCTCTAAGAACCCTTTCACATTGAGGAGTTTTTCAGGTGGTACAGAGCTAAAAAATAGCGCTGCTATACCGCCTGAAAAACTCCTTCACTGCATCCTCAATGTGAAAGCTGGAGGGCTTTCACACTGAGGCGATGCGCTGGTGGGAGATAAAAAAAAAAAATCTTCTATCAGCAGCATCTTTGAAGCGGTGTGTATACCGCTCCTTCCCATTGAAAACAATGGGAAACCGTGGCAATACCGTCCGCAATGCGCCTCTATAGAGGCACATTGCGGGCAGTATTAACCCTTTCACGCCCGCTAGCGGGGGTTAATGCCGCACCGCTAGCGGCTGCAACTCGCGTCAAATCCAACGGTATAGCTATTTTTAGTGGCGCTATACCGCCAGCACGGCTCCCGCCGCAATGTGAAAGGGGCCTTAGGGTGTCTCAGTCCTGGACAGAGGAACAACGGAGACACCTTTGGACAGCAGCGTTGTCAATCTAAGGAGAGGGAAGTGTTCAATGTACCAACAGATTTAGAAGGACTTGATTCACAAATTCTAACTATCAAAAACCTGAACTTCAGAAAACACTTTTTTTAAGCAGTTTCAATAGTAGATTTTCCCCCTTTTAGGACAAAGGTCCTACATAAAAGAATTTTAGCTGACCATTGTAAGCATCCTTGTCAGTATTAAATGATTTATCTCCGCCCTGTAACTGCCAGTTTTGCTGGACAGCTTGGTCTGCTAAAGGAAGTTGAAAAATAACAGATACTGTCAGGATCATGAAAAAAATAAATAACAAAAAGAGATCAAATGCAGCCATCATGTCTAAGAATTGGTGAGGTGCAATATATAAGATTTTTGTGTTTGGGTCTAATATCACTAGTAGAACTGCATAGGAGCATTCCTACGAAAATTTATATCAGAACATTCTTGTTCTCCAAAGTCCACTAATTTGAATGATGTCCCAGACATATTAAAATGGTTTTATTGCCATATTCCACGATTTTTCCTTGACCAAAAACATTCAGCCTATGTTCACATTGGAGCGATTTGACATGCCATATAGGCAGTAATTGGCGGCAATGGCACCGTCTGAATCTGTGCCGCATCGATTTCCAAAAGTAGTTTCTGTACTACTTTTGGCGACTTCGGGGTGTGGTTTCCATTGGCATCTGTGCGGGTTTCCGCACAGATGTCTCTCAAATCGCCTTCAAAATCGGGACTGACATGCGGGAATGAAATGGTGCCAGTTCACCTTTATTCCTGCTGTAAACCTGAGCTCACAGTTAGAATTTTCCATCCTGCTCCTTCAAATTTTCTTGTCACTATGGTCAAAGACGAATGTCGATTTGACTCCGCCAAACTTGAATGGAAATTCCAATGCCTATAATTTGATAGTTAATATTAGTTATTATTTAGAATTTTTGGATTTTTTCGAATTGCAATCATAACGAATGGCCCGAGGGGGGGGGGGGGGGGGGGATCAAAAAACGAATGAAACGAAAATTGACACTTTTTTTCGGCAGTGTACATGTGTAATCAATAAGTTGTAGTAAGGTTATATAAACAAATACATATGTGGTGGACCTACTGCATTTGACAGCTGGAACTGGTGGTTAGTGAAATCTTGCCCCCTTGTATTGATGATTCCCCCCTACATGGATCAATCTGTTCAGTGTTCCAGGAGCCCTGGTTGAGAAAGGATAGTCCTGCACCAGTAGATTGCAAGCAAATGTTCGTAGAAGTATTTGTATGAAAATTCTCGCTGATTTGATGAATATTAATCAAAAAGTACCTAAGCATTTTGTTTGCTTCTAACATGTTTTCACTGCACAACGTATGCCGGGCTGTACATTTTCAAGGAATTTTTTTTTGCTTGTTTAGCAGCAGTAGAGACGGATTCTTGTCCCACGTGAGGAATGCAAAGCAAAATCATGCGTTCTGGGGACAAAATATTTAAACAAGACTCTGAGCTTCAAACAGGGCGGATGATAAGTAAACCTGATTTACACATTAAAGTAGGGTTGTCCCGATACCACTTTTTTAGGACCGAGTACAAATACCGATACTTTTTTTCAAGTAGTCGCCGATACCGAATACCGATACTTTTTTTAAATGTGTCCCCAAATGCAGCCATGTCCCTCCAGCCATGTCCCCCCACATATGCAGCCATGTCCCTCCAGCCATGTCCCCCCACATATGCAGCCATGTCCCTCCAGCCATGTCCCCCCACATATGCAGCCATGTCCCTCCAGCCATGTCCCCCCACATATGCAGCCATGTCCCTCTAGCCATGTCCCTCTAGCCATGTCCCTCTAGCCATGTCCCCCATACCTAGCCGCCGCCGCACGGAGATCATCACAGCATTCATTTGAATAGCTGTTTTGCCCGTGCGTATAGACACTCCCCCTTGCTCGGGATTGGACAGATCACCCATCCAATCCCAAGCAAGGGGGAGTGTCTATATGCGCGGGAACACTACAGCTATTCAAATGAAAGCTGTGATGTTCCCGCACGTTCCCATTTAACCCATGCGGCGCGGCTTTCGATGCGGTGGCTTTGGCTGTGACGGCGGGGGGGGGGGGGAGTGTTCTATTTAGGCATCGGGGGTATTTGCAGGAGTACAAGTACTCCCGCAAATACTTGGTATTGGTCCCGATACCGATACTGGTATCGGTATCGGGACAACCCTACATTAAAGTGGTAGTAAGCTTATGGGCGCTATCCTTTCTTTTTTTTTTTTTATATTTATTTTTAATGTAGCACAGAAAACTGAATGAAATGAAAGCAATTAATTTATTATGAATGACAGACACCGAGCATCCCACCAATGAAATACCCAGTATAATAAATAAAAACGCCCAAAATTCTATGCAGCTTGTCCCCCAATAAATGGTTTCAGCTAACTGGGAACTCTGATCTCCGAGTTGAATAGACCTGTGTGTACATCATGACTAAAGCACATCCAAGGTACATGTAAATGAGACGCAAAAGAACAAAATGTTAGACCCAAAAACCTACTAATGATAAAAATGAAAGACCTGTGGGTACAGGATTGGTATTACTGGATCGGTCCATAGTAACAAGAGGTGGAGTCAGAAAGTGGTACCCAAGCAGTCTACGCATATTGTGGTATAAACCACTTAGTCAGGGCAGCTACTGTTTCCCCCAAAAATAAGCCTGTAGGGCTTATTTTTGGGGTAGGACTTGCCATGTGCTTTCTTCTCTCTCTCCATTTCCCTCCCTGTCTGTCAGAAATCCCCAGTGGGCAGTGGAACAGAGTTAAAAGTGCCTGTAAAATCATAAAATGCACTTCATTACAGCCCTATACAATGTAAAGTGTGCACCATACCTTTGCGCTTCCGTGACCCGCCTGATCGGTCTTCCCGATCCGAGCACTGCAGAAGGAGGGGCCAAGATCCACCGCTGACAGCTGGCATAAGAGGAGGAGGGCAGCGGGCGATTAGCTGAGCAGTGCAGCAACAAAGTTATTCACCACAGAAACATACATTCTAGACCACACACCACAATCCTTCCAAACTAGGGCTTATTTTCGAGGTAGGGCTTATATTGCAGCCCTCCCCGAAAATTACAGTAGGGCTTATTTTCGGGGAAATGGTATTATAAATTTAGATTGCAATTTCCTAGTCGCACCTCTTCTCCTGCTTGTATCTTTTAAGGCCTGGTTTTATTTATTTTTTTAGAGCATTTTCAGTTTTGCAGAAATGGTTTCCTATGGGTCACGTTCATATCTACGCATTTTATGGAAATGGCCAGGCACGTTTTTGGTTCCATAGACTTTAATGGATCAAAAATATGTATTGAAAAATGCACCAAACTGCATAGGTCTGAACCAGGATTTGTGGACATTTATCAGTTTAGAAGTCCTCCAGCATAAAATCTCTTGCTTTTCCATACCCGGGGAGCCGCATGTGCTGTATACAACAGCCAATAGGAGGGAATGTCTGCTCTCGGCTGTACTCCTAAATGCTGAGTGCTCCTGCATCAGTGTTTACACGCACGTGCACATATGACATATTTCCCTAAACACAATAGTGATACAGAAGCATTTGGTATCTACAGAGTATGGCTGTGTGCCGCTATTCATTTGTATAGGCGACTGTAAGGAGCACGTGGGGCTCCATGGACACCAGAAAGTCTCAGAGATTTTACACTTGTGAACTTGTAAGCCGATGACCGTCCATGTGCATGATGCCTTAAAGAACATTCCTTGAAATGTTTACAGAGGATTCAATGACAGGACCCACAAGGATATCCCGAGTGCTAAAAGACATTCTTTCCTGTATCTTGTGTGAATGAATGGGAAGGAATGTTATCTTAGGGGAGGGAGAGTAATGGTCAGCTGAAAATTATTCAAAATGGCCAGTTGAATTAATCTAAGGATCAGAGGGCAGGAGGCATGTCCATAGACATATAATACCCTAAATCAACGGTGCCGTCACCTTTTATCTTAAATGCCCATGCAGGCATCTACAACTTGGATCTGTTAACATTTGTTGTGGTGCAAATATCTTCTGTGAACCTAGCCTAAAGCCTCGTACACATGGTCGGATTTTCTGACCATGACAGCCTGTTGGCGGGAAAATCCGACCATTTGTACGCTCCATCGGACAATTGTTGTTAGTTTTTCCGTGGACAAATGTTGGGCAAAAAAAAATCCGGGGACGACTTTCCAATCGTGTGTTCATAAGTCCATTAGACAAAAGTCCAAAGTACAAACATGCATGCGTGGAAACAATGCTCACCAAACACAACATTAGCAGAAGGTGCCCAAAGGGTGGCACTAAAGACCTGAAAAACCACATAGTACGTAACTACGTTCATGTTTATTGGCCGACAATTGTGTGCAAGACAAGTTCCTGGCCAATGCCCTTCAGACAAGTTCGACGCGTTGTCTGCGGAAAATCCGATCGTGTGTACGAGGCTTTAGGCCAACCATACTTGGTTTGAATCTTGGCCTCTTGAGGAGGACCATTTTGCTGGTCAATGACCGGGCTACTTTTTGCGATTCGGCATTGCGTCACTTTAACTGACAATTGCGCGGTCATGCCAAGTGGCTCCCAAACAAAATTGGCTTTTTTTTTTTTTTCTCACAAATAGAACTTTCTTTTGGTGGTATTTAATCACCTCCTGCGGTTTTTATTTTTTGCGCTATAAACAATAGAGCGACAATTTTGAAAAATAAAATAACATTTTTGCTGGTCGGCTAGTGGTTAATGAGCAGGTTGAATGTACCCAGTTGATCGCTCGATTGGGTACAACCAGACTGTCGGATTCACTTCCGATTATGGCAAGCGGCTGCTGTAGCCGCTAGCGATAATCGCTGTGTTCTCTGGCAGGGGAGAGCCGGGGGAACCCTTCCGCTGAGGAAAGACCTGTGATTATCTCTAGCGGTGCGATAATTGAAAGTAAATCAGGCAGGCTGGTTGTACCCACGTTGATTGATCGATCAACTGGATACATTCAACCTGCCCATTAATAGTTTGGTCTGGCTGAATTTGGATAAAATTCAATCGGCTTCTGTACAACCACCCTATCTGGTTTTCTCCACACGATTGGCTCCGCAGACTACAGCCGGCAGTGCTAATCGGTGTACTCTGTTGGCAGGGAAGTCTGTTGCACCCCTGCAAAGAGATCCAGATGATCGGTGGGGGGGGGGGGGAATCTGTTGAATCCTTGCTAAGAGATCCAGTTGTTCAGTAAGGCTTCTGATAGTCTGGCTCATACATATGTGGCCATGTACAGCCCTTCATGGGGCTTTCAGGTGTGTGTGTGTGTGTGTGTGTGTGTGTGTGTGTGTGTGTGTGTGTGTGTGTGTGTGTATAGCGGCTCAAGCCAGGCCATTTAGGCTTTTTTTTTTTTTTTGGCAGCCTGAGCACGCTCTGAGAAGAAGGCAGCTGACTGCTCTGTAACATTTCACATGCCTTTTACAAGTTCGGCTGATAAGTGAACACTGTGTTTAATCTGATTTTATTCGGGACAGATTTTTCATTGTGTTATCCTCAGGAAGCAACCTGTCCCTTTAAACTCTCCTCCATATCACTGTTACAACATCTAGAAACTGCAAGATGCAAACATGTAGTCCTTTTCCAAACTTCTATTTCTCCTTTTTCAAACAATCCACCGCTTAGGTCAGCAATGTGTATGTGTTTTTTATTTTTTTATTTATTTTTTGGTGATGACGAGATTAATTTTCACCAAATAAGCACAAACCTTTTGGAGTGTTGTTATACATTGCCTGCGGGTCTTTTTAAAGTAGATGTATACTCTAATGCCGTGTACACACAATCACTTTTTGTGATGGGGGAAAAAAAAAACGTTGTTTTAAAAATCGTCATTTAAAATGATCGTGTGTGGGCAAAACGTTGTTTTATGTCTGAATGATTGAATTTTTTGTGTCTTTTTCAAAATGTCGTTTTTTGTGTCATAAAAAATGATCGTGTGTGGGCAAAACGACGTTTGAAACAAAGTTTTTAACCACTTGCTTACTGGGCACATATACCCCCTCCTGCCCAGGTGAAATTTCAGCCTCCGGCACTGCGTCGCTTTAACTGACAATTTTGTCTTCACTGGCCGGCGCAGAATTAGGCTGTCATTCTGGCACACGGAGACTGGACTGTTGCTGTAAGCTGAGCCAGAGCAGAAGAAATTTAGCAAGATGTCGCATTAGGTGAGCAGTGTGGGAGCAATATACCTGGAGATGAGGGGGCCAAAGAGAGAAGAGGTATAGCAAGCCAAAGAGAGAAGAGGTATAGCAAACCAGAGGATCGGCAGAGCTGGGGGTACAACTGAGTGGGGCATTGGCAGAGCTGGGGGTACAACTGAGTGGGGCATTGGCAGAGCTGGGGGTACAACTGAGTGGGGCATTGGCAGAGCTGGGGGTACAACTGAGTGGGGCATTGGCAGAGCTGGGGGTACAACTGAGTGGGGCATTGGCAGAGCTGGGGGTACAACTGAGTGGGGCATTGGCAGAGCTGGGGGTACAACTGAGTGGGGCATTGGCAGAGCTGGGGGTACAACTGAGTGGGGCATTGGCAGAGCTGGGGGTACAACTGAGTGGGGCATTGGCAGAGCTGGGGGTACAACTGAGTGGGGCATTGGCAGAGCTGGGGGTACAACTGAGTGGGGCATTGGCAGAGCTGGGGGTACAACTGAGTGGGGCATTGGCAGAGCTGGGGGTACTACTGAGTGGGGCATCGGCAGAGCTGGGGGTACTGCTGAACCAGGGTTTTACTGATCCCCCCTTTAACCACTTGCTGACCGCCACACACACATATACGTCCGCAGAATGGCTCAGGCAGGCAATTGGGCGTACGTATTTTGAAGACGCTATAACCTTTGCGCAGACCAATCAATATACACATATTGCAATATTTTTTTTTGGGGGGGGGATGTAGAACAATTCATATCAGCCTAAACTGGAAGAAAAATGTTTTCCATATATTTTTTGGGGGGGATATTATAGTAAAAATTTATATTGTTTTTTTTTTTTTTTGTTTATAGCACAAAAAATAAACAGAGGTGGCCAAAATAAAACCTCTATTTGTGGAGGGGGGGGGTCAATTTTGTTAAGGTACATCGTACGACCGTGCAATTGTCGGCTAAAGCAATGCAGTGCCGAATTGCAAGAAATACTCTGGTCAGGAAGGGGGTCAATTCTTCCGGGGCTTAAGGGGTTAAAACAAGTAGAAAATCAACACTTGCAGGACATTTGCCAGGCTTCATTAAAGCTTCAAAAAATCATCACCGAAGCATCAAAAACACATAAAAAAAGCATGTTGAAGCGGTAGGTGCTTTAATGTGTGGTAAAGTCAAAGCATATGTAAATGAGCCCCAAGTGTGAATGGCCCCTAAAGCGTTCAGCTGGGATACAAGTTGCGCATCTGACGCACAATAATGAAGTGTCAATCTTTTGACAACAGAATACAGTGATATTGAATTTCATGAATAGACTTTGTAATTACACGTTGCTGATTTATCCTAATTCCTGGCAAAGAAATGCTATCACTAGACAATGGTGAAATTTTTATTCAACATAATCAAGTTATGATCTGTAATGAATATTTTACCAGCTTCTGGAAATTGAAAAGATCACTTTAATTAACATTTCCTCTCCATAATATGGTAAAAGGTTAACCAATGAGAAAAGTGTTACCTAATTTTCTCTTGGCACCAGTGCTTTAAGTGGGCCGGAACGCGGCGGTACTCAGTACCGCCACTTCCAAAAATGGCCCTGGAGAGTACCAGCACCTCTCCGTGCGCCCAGTACGTGGGTTTCCCGTACCGGAACGCACTGGCGTAGCGGGGGGGGCTCCTGCACCAGGCGAAAAATCCTGGCGTCCGCAGAATGCGCCACCGCCTTAGGAAAGGCCGCGGCTTTGGCCTAGCTCTGGAGCTATCGGCCATCTTGGTACACCCGGCGGCGGCGTGCGATGAGTTTTTTTTCAGCCCTTCCGCCTGGTTGGCTGGTGGAACTGTCTGTCTCCCTTGATGTGGGAGTGGCGGGAAACACCAGCCAACTAGGCAGAAGGGCTAAAAAACAACAGATAACGGCGCAGGAGATTGGCGGGCGGTGGAGTGGGAGGCGCTGTACCTCTGTGCTGTGCTGATTGGCCTGGAAGTTCGGACATGTGTTTACAGTGCGGCGGCGGCGGCAAGTTTCTCCAGCAAGGTAAGCAAAACACTCTCCTGTACCACAGGGGAGAGAGAGAAGGGGGGGGTGGTTGGTATAAATCTAAAGGGGTGCACTGCCTGATCCCCACCTATCCACCTCAGAGCCTGTCATTTTAGTAAGACTGCTGGGACTTGTAGTTCTCCATCTTCTCCTGGGGTTATAATATAAGGCTCTGAGGTGGATGGATGTCCGGACACCCATCCATCTCGGAGCCTTATATTATAACCTGCTGGGACTTGTAGTTCTCCATCTTCTCCTGGGGCTCAGGTGCATGCAATCCACACCCATCCACCTCAGAGCCTTATTGTATGTATAACCTGCTGGGACTTGTAGTTCTCCAATCTCCATGAGCCCCAGGAGAAGATGAACTACAAGTCCCAGCAGTCTTACTAAAATGACAGGCTCTGAGGTGGATAGATGTCTGGACAGTGACAATTGGTGGCACAGTGGTGACAATTGGCATGGCACAGTGACTGCATTTGATGGCATGGCACAGTGACTGCATTTGATGGCATGGCACAGTGACTGCATTTGATGGCATGGCACAGTGACTGCATTTGATGGCATGGCACAGTGGTTGCGTTTGTTGGCATGGCACAGTGGTGACAATTGATGGGACAGTGGCTGCATTTGATGGCATGACACAGTGGTTGCGTTTGTTGGCATGGCACAGTGGTGACAATTGATGGTACAGTGGCTGCATTTGATGGCATGGCGCCCTGTGATTGGGCGTATGTGGTCATGCGTTAGCGCCGGGGGGGGGGGGGGGGCGAAAAAAAAACGTTCTGCACGGGGGGGGGGGGGGTTGGTTGCTTGCGGGGGCGAAAAAAAAAGAGTACCGACACCTCTTTTGGTTCACTTAAAGCACTGCTTGGCACCCCTGCAATCCTGGCCGTTCAGCTTTGGTCACAAAGTCTTCTTTAAAGGATTTCCAGGCAGAAGTGCTGTCTGGCCATTTCTATAAGGAGAATCCATTTAAAGGCTATGCTATGTCAATATTTAGGGATAGTTAATGAGAAACCACACTTAAGTTCATGGAGTTTATTGGGAAATATTTTCTTGAGAGGTCCAATTTAGCCAGTTTGATCTTAGTAAATTCCCATTTTGTAAACATTGGCTTAACATATGTGCAAAGGTCATCCTGCATAGGTACCATAGATGTAATAGAATGCATGACATGTAGTGTTGTCTTAGGAGGATGTTTGCAAGCTGCCCCCAACTGGGCTCGTCCGAGTAAAAATCGAATGGCCAGATTTAATTTAATTGGCTAATTGCTATTGGTAGTTAGGGCATCAAGGGCCTTCTCCTTTCTACAAATGTGGAGAAGGCCTTCAGTAGAGTTGTCTTGGGCTTTATATTTGTTATGTTTGATAAAAAAAAAAAAAATATTCTTTCTCACATGACTATTTGGATTGCCAGCTTGTACTTAAACCCAAGTAGTAAGCTCAAAATGAATGGCCTCCAGTCCTAACCCCTGCTTATTAGTAATGAGACACAACTGGTGTGTCCGCGTCCCTTGTTATCAATCACGCTCTTTATCGGAGCAATTCATTCTTTGCTATGCTTTTCAGGTGTTAGAGCAGGTATAAAAGAACACTGTGGTTGCAGCATTTTGTTAATGGCCTTCTAATTACCATTTTTCAACCACAGTCTACAGTTTAACAACTTCTCAAAGCTTGTTTGAACCTTTTAAAATGAATTGCAAGACATCACTGTAGAAAGGAGAACTGGCAGAGGGAGAAGACATCACCTGAGATGTACCCCATACTCGCTCACATAACGTGGGGGACCCCCGTTGTTAAAGTGGGCTTCCGCATTCCAGACCCCGACAACCACCGGCCAGGGTTATTGGGTAGAGGCCCTTGTCTCCCTTAAAATGGGGCCAAGGTGCTTTGGGGTGGGGGGCGCAAATCTCACCCCCACAATTTGAGGGCATGTGACCCCCTTTTCTGACCTGCCAGGCTGCATGCTTGGATAAGGGTCTGGTATGGATTTGGGGGGAGACCCAATGCAATTTTTTTTGGCGTGGGTTCCCCTAAAGCATCATACTAGAAACAAAGGGCTTTGTTTTGTTGGGATCAAAATCAGGTGGAAGTCGGACGTCGAGTCGCAGGGCAAAGTCGTATGACTGCCGTGTCGTTCCAGTGTGAACCCAGCCTAACTGAACAAGCTCATGTTAGAAGCTCATAAACCAAAGTAGTGTGCAGTGCTGTACAAAAAAAAAATGTGCCATACTGTATATCTTCTATCCAATACAAATATTAATCCATTTTATAGTAATTATTTACTTAAGGTGCTAACGTGCCAAAACAATTTATAAAGTCCTAATGTGCCAATAATAAATGTGACACAACGTGTACCAAATTGAGTACAAAAATGGTAATTCATTAAAGTTGTCTTATAAAAGTAGTGATTCTTTGTGATGGTGCTCCAAAATTATCCACTATGACATCAAACTCATGCACTCGTACATATAGTAAGCTGGATAGTGTTTTATCGTTTAAAAAAAATTATTTATTAAACGTATTCTCCAGGGTGCTCGCGCTCTTTAGCGGCACATTACATTACTTTTGCAGCACATTACTCTATAGAAGACAAATGCATAAAAAGACTAGTAAGGCCATGCGTTCGTATATATCTTCACAGCTGCTTGGATAAACGTCCAAGCTGCTTCCTACACCGGAGACAGGCACGTTGGCACTAAGTAAATAATTACTATAAAATGGATTAATATTTGTATTAGATATATGGCACATTAAGGGTGTGTGTTGTATGTGTTTTTTTTTTTTTTGTACAGCGTGGCATACTACGGTATATACTCGAGTATAAGCCGAGGCACCTAATTTTACCACAAAAAACTGGGAAACCGTATTGACTTGAGTAAAAGCCTAGGGTGGCCATCTGCATGCCTACTGTGTCCATGACTAGACTTGCGTTTAACCGCTTGCCGACCAGCCGCCGCAGTAATACGGCGGCAGGTCGGCACTGCTGCGCGAGAGCCCGTAGCTCTACATCGCCACTTTCGACGCCCACTAGGGGGCGCGTGCACGCCGCCGGCGGCCCGCGCGTGCGCCCCCCGCTCGCCCCCGAGTCCCGTGCGTGTGCCCGGCGGGCACGATCGCCACCGGGCACACGTGATCGCTCGTTACAGAGCGGGGAACGGGAGCTGTGTGTGTAAACACACAGCTTTCGTTCCTGTCAGGGGGGGAAACGCTGATTTTCTGTTCATACAATGTATGAACGGAAGATCAGTGATTCCCCCTAGTAAGTCCACCCCCCCATACAGTTAGAACACAAATAGGAACACACTTAACCCCTTCCCTGCCCCTAGTGTTAACCCCTTCACTGCCAATGCCATTTTTATAGTAATCCAATGCATTTTTTATAGCATTGATCGCTAAAATATGCCAATGGTCCCAAAAATTTGTCAAAAGTGTCCGCCATAATATCGCAGTACTGAAAAAAAACACTGATCGCCGCCATTACTAGTAAAAAAAAAAAATAATAAAAATGCCATACAACTACCCCCTATTTTGTAAACGCTATAACTTTTGCGCAAACCAATCAATAAACGCTAATTGCGATTTTTTTTTTTTTTTTTTTTTTTTTTTTTTTTACGAAGAATATGTAGAAGAATACGTATCGGCCTAAACTGAGGAAAAATTTTTTTTTTTATATATATTTTTGGGGGATATTTATTACAGAAAAAAGTAAAAAATGTTGCATTTTTTTCAAAATAGTCGCTCTGTTTTTGTTTATAGCGCAAAAAATAAAAACCGCAGAGATGCTCAAATACCACCAAAAGAAAGCTCTATTTGTGGGGAAAAAAAGGACGCCAATTTTGTTTGGGAGCCACGTCGCATGACCGCGCAATTGTCAGTTAAAGCGATGCAGTGCCAAATCGCAAAAAGTGCTCTGGTCTTTGGACAGCAATATGGTCCGGGGCTAAAGTGGTTAACATGGGAGCATATAGAAGGGGTACCCGGCTTTGGAAAATCGGTGCTCCCAGGCCGTAGGTCCCCCAGACAGAAAACTTTGTAGAGAACTACTGTCACCAGAGAAATTACCGTTTAACATAGGAGTCTATGGAAGGGGTGTGCGGTTTTAAAAATCGGTGCTCCCCAGCCATAGGTCCCCTGGACAACAAACCTTGCACACTTGTAGAGGAAGCTACATGTGTGCCAAGTTTGAGGTCCAGGGGACCTACAGCCGGCCGGTACCGGGTCCCCAAATCCGGGAGATCAGGCGTAAAAAGGTGACTCGAGTATAAGCCGAGGGGGGCATTTTTAGCACAAAAGAAATGTGCTGAAAAACTCGGCTTGTACTCGAGTATATGCGGTACTTTGAATTATGATTATACTGAGCACAAACTTATGGGAGTGTAATTGGTGCCAGCAGATGAAATTTCTGCAGTTATGCAAGGCCCAATTAATTTAAATGGGTTGCATTTGGTGGTGGTACCAATTGTCAAACGCGACAGGGGGCATCATTTTTTTGCCATGACGTGTACAAAAGTAAAAAGGTGACTTAACCCCTCTATTTTTTTTTTTTCAACCGACCCTCCCCAACTGCAAGTGTAAACAAGCCCTTACCGTGCTGGCTATAGATTTAATTTTTTTTTCTTAATATTAGACGTTGAATCTATAATATTTTCTATTCTATATCGGTCATTGCGCTCTATCTATACACCCCATTATACAAGACGCAGAGAGCAGTGTGATGTGCAGAGATGACTTCACTATTCTTGTGGTCTGGTCAGATTTGCTGCATCTGGTGCAGAGATTGAGTCACCCTGTCATGTGACTGGCCGGGAGTGACTTTTCGGAAACATTGTCTGACAATTGGAAAAATGTGGTTCTTTGTCACTCGCAGACTCACTGACACACTAATTCCATAGTGCTGTGCAAAGATGATCATAATGCAACCCGTAGAAATGACTTTCACATTTCCAGAGACCAAGAGAGTGGACAATGTAGTGGAGATGGATGGATCGAAGAGGCAAAGGAGATTTTTTGCAGCAGAACTAGATTTTTGCAGCAGAACTAGCCCTGGCAGACAATTCACTTGTATGTATACCCCAACAATGATGTTTTTATTTGCTCCCTCCTGATACAGTTTAAACCATCCTTGTTTTATCTTGAAAAAAGTGCGAAAACCGTTGATCCTGCCCCAAATCTTGTGAGCTGATAACTTCCTGTGCTCTCTGCCTGCGCTGGCTGTTAGTTCCATTATTCTCAGTTCTCTCTGTGGCTTACAGAATCCCTGCTCCTATGTTATGCTGCTTCACCATAGATACAGTGCAGTGAGTATTGTCATCCTCGGACAGGATGTGTGTTTTTTAGCAGGACCAGCAGGCACAATAAAGCAGAAAGAAACTAAGTGTAGCGCCCCCTTGCTTTTTGCATGGGCGCTGTGTTAACTAGGAGAATTAAGTTGCTACTAGTTGTAAATTTGTTTAGGTTGTTGACCTATGTCATTCTGGGAGGGTCCACTGGCTCGGACTGCATTCTGGGGATGTCATTTCATCCTTGGCCGGCAGTGGGAGCCAACGGGACATTTCTGGCGGATGGAGTCTTCCTCAGCAGCCAATTGGAGAGGGTTTTTCCTCACTGGGGAGGGGTATATCTGGGACGTAGGTCGGGTCTTCGTGGCTCTTCTCCACGTGCGCGGGGTCCCGGACTCGGTGTGGCATCCACCTTCAGGGTGTGTGAGCCCATGGACCCCCCCCGGCGCGGCCTGCCTGGCCAGGTTCCTGGGCCTTCCTGAGTCTCAGCCGGAGACGAGAATCAAGGGACCTCAGTGAGCTACTGAGTGCCCGAAGCTTAAGAAAATCCCAGACGGGGATTCGGTGACCGGGGTGCTGGCAGGTACGCTTCGCTGCCACCCGGTGACTTTTGCTGAGAAATTACTGGAAGGATTCGCTCTGTTCGTACGTTTAGTCTATCCAAATTAATTGGTCTGTGGCAAAGGCATAGAGTCGGGTGAGAGAGACCCGTTCCTCCCAGCTAAGATTCGAGGTGGCGCCTCGGCTGCCAGGTCTGTGTGAGACACCTGTCTGGGGGCACCTTACCCACTCAGTCTCATAGGAGTGGCGACGTGTGAAAATTTGTGCTACTAAGAGCTGATCTGCCTTGTGTATATCCAGGCCTGACATTGAAAGTTTCTCTTCCCTCATCAACCTGTTCTTCCTTCACCAAAATTGATGTTGGCTAATGTTGGCCTGGAATTAAAGCATTGAGAAAAACTGACTGTGTGGGCCTCCGTTTGCTACTTGGTTCTTCTGGTGCATCCCTAGACCAAGCTGGGGTAACTTAATTTGCCAATCCCAAATCAAACCAGCAGCTCCTTCGGGGGTAGCACTACAGAAGGTTAACACAGCCACCACATCTAATGCCGCGTACACACGATCACTTTTTGTGATGTAAAAAATACGTTGTTTTATCTCACGAAACAAAACAACGTTTTTCAAACTTCATTTTAAAAAACGACGTTGCCTACACACCATCGTTTTCTGAAATAAGCTCTTGCAAAGCGCGGTTACGTACACCATGTTTGACGGCACTCTGTTCCATTGAAGCTCCCGTCTCATAACTTGCTTCTGAGCATGCGCGGGTGTATAAACGTCGTTTTAAATGTCGTTTTGCCGAGACACGATCATTTTTTATGACACAAAAAAATGACATTCTGAAAAACGACAAAAAATTTGAAGCATGTTCACTTTAAGACATAAAATCATCACAAAAATCGACCATGTGTACGTGGCATCAGAATTTGGTAAGGTGCAATAATTACATTTTTGGCTTTAGACATACTTTATTAAAGTTTTTAGAGTTTGCATTTCAAAAATGTCTGTAAGGATTGTTAAATGGAGAGCACTAGGAATTTCTCCACCCCAAACTTGCTCATCCAGGTCTTTTTATGGGCACTGGTCCAAATCATTTGGTGGAGGAGGGATTATGGTGTGGGGTTGATTTTTCAGGGGTTGTGCTTGGCCAGTGAAGGGAACTCTTAAGGCATGGGTCTTCAAACTACGGCCCTCCAGTTGTTCAGGAACTACATTTCCCGTCATGTCTGTGAATGTCAGTGTGTTACAATGCCTCATGGAATGTGTAGTTCTACAACACCTGGAGGGCCATAGTTTGAGGATCCCTGTCTTAAGGCGTCGGCATATCAAGACATTTTCAACAATTTTATGCTCCCAACTTTATGGGAACAGTTTTTGGGCATGGCCAGTGGCAGCTGCTCCACTAGGGGCGCCGGGGTCCCTCCCAATTCATGCACCCAACCCTTAATCTACATGTAAGGTGCCAGACCCGTGACTTTCAATGGGGTTGTTGGTGTGTTTTTCTTTTTTTTTTTTTTTTAGCACATGATTTTAGCACATGATTAAAGCCTATCGATGGGGCCCACACACGATCGGTCAAAACCGATGAAAACGGACTGAAGAATCGTTTCCTTCGGTCAAAACCGATCGTGTGTGGGCCCCATCGGTCAGTTATCCTTCAGTCAAAAAAAGAGCACTTGCTTTAAAATTTAACCGATGGACACCTAACTGATGGGTCAAAACCAATCGTTAGTATGCAAAAGCATCGGTTAAAAAGCCGTGCATGCTCAGAATCAAGTCGACGCATGCTTGGAAACATTGAACTTTGTTTTTTTCAGCACGTCATTGTGTTTTACGTCACCGTGTTCTCACACGATCGTTTTTTTTTTTTTAACCGATGGTGTGTAGGCACATCAGACCATCAGTCGGCTTCATCGGTTGGACTGATCGTGTGTACGCTGCCTAAGGCTATGATTGGCTTAAAGGGTGGTTTTGTGGCGCAGAGCACTGAGCCCATCCAGTTGTAGGACAATAGCAAATGTAATATTCGCTATTGGCTTCCTGCGTCTTCTCCTGGCCAATCAGGAAGTGGGTCTTTAAAACCTGATTGGCCGAGAGGAGAAGTGGCCGTATTGGCCGCTGAGGAGAAGACACAGGGTGAAGCCGCGGAGGAGTTCACACAATGGGGGGTGTTCGGCTCATCCCTACAAATAAACTTTAAAAACATTTTATACATTTTTCTAGCATGTCATTAAAGTGGTTGTAAACCTGCAAGACAAAGGCCCACGCACACCGATATGACTGGCGACATGTCTCCCGGATTTCCGGGATCATGGGCTGTGGTGCTGTGATTGACTGGAGGCTCCCGCGTGCAGGTGTGGGAGTGACGTTATCATAGCGCCAGTCAAAGCACAGGCCCTGAAGAAACGTCATGAGCGGGGGTCGTTCCTTCAGGGCACATACACCGATTTAAGTTGGCAACCATACACAGTGAATTTCTCCTAGACCTAAACGGTGCCTTATTTTAGGCTTGCCTGTAGGTAAAAGTGGTGTAACTAGGTTTCCAACCACTTTAAGGATAATACCATTTCAATTTGCATGACATTTCCTATCTATAGCTAAATGTCTCCTGTGATATCAAACAATAATTTACAAAGGTCACTTCCTTCGGTACCTGTGTTAATTTATCCAGAACGCAACATCCGTACACCTGCGTCAACCGTGTATACAAATAATGAATAATCCACAACGGTAAATCTGTTACCTTGAGCAGATGATGCATGACTGTATATTTTACTATTTAATCCCATGTAGAAAAGCAATTATCCCATGGAGCTGCCAATGTATATAGACATGTGGTTTCTTCAATTTACATTGGCAGCTCTATGGGGTAATATTGCTTAGTTATGTGGGATTAAATGGTGAGATGCAACCATGCATCATCTGCTGAGGATACAGATAGGATATTTTGTGATCACTGTAAAATCCCTTTCTTAGAATATAAAGGACCAAATTCAGAAAGAATTGTCTAACTTTCGGCGGGCGTAGCGTATCTCATATACACTACGCCGGCGTAACTTAGAGCGGCAAGTACTGTATTCAGAAAGAACTTGCGCCCTAAGTTACGGCGGCGTAGTGTTAATGGGCTGGCGTAAGCGCCCGTAATTCAAAGTAGCCAGGCAGTGGGTGTGTTGTAGTAAAATGAGCCGTGACCCCATGTAAATGAGGGTCCGAACGGCGCATGCGCCGTCTGTGGACGTATCCCAGTGCACATGCTCCAAAATCACGTCGCAAATACTCAATGCTTTCGACGTGAACGTAACTTGCGCACAGCCCTATTCGCGTACAATTTGACGCTGTTCCGTCGTTCATACTTAACATTGCCCGCGCCTCATATAGCAGGGGTAACTTTACGCCGGTTGAACGCCTTACGTAAACTACGTATATCAATACGCCGGGTGCAACTACGCTCGTGATTCTGCGTATCTAGCTCATTTGCATATTTTTAATGGGAACGCCGAATGCGTCAGCGTAACTATGCACCCACGATACGCCGGCGTAGGCAAGTTACGTCGACGACTGAAGCCATGTATTTCGGCGTATCTTGCTTTCAAAATCGGCTTAAAGATGCGACGGTGCACATTTGAAATTACGGTGGCGTATCGGCGTACTTTCTGAATCTGGCCCATAAGGTGTAAATAACCGTGTGAAAGAGCCCTAAGAGAAGCACTGGGACACAAGAGTCGGATTCATACAATCCTATTGATCAAGTTGCCAGGGAGACCATGTGCCAGTGAGAGACGGTACTGTCCATCTAGTGACCAGCCTTGCTGGTGGGCTTATGCATAGACTTGGGAATGGCATTCAAGCCAAAAACAAAAATGTTATACTTAACTATTCTTGGTTTTCTTTTTTAGAAGTTTTTTTTTTTTCCTTTATTTTCATGTGGTGATACAGCCAGTTAGTCTGTTATTTTTCAACTTTTTTTCAACTTCCTTTAACAGACTTAAAGTGTCAGAGGGTTGAGTTCAAACCATTTACCACTGACGTGTGCTTAAACGATCAGCTTTTATTTCTAGAATACCCTTATCCCAAAAGAAGAAGAAGAAGAAAACAGTTTGCTATAATTGCTTAAAAAGTGTTGGCTGGAGTTCAGCTGTCATTTGTAAGGCAGTCCATAGATCATGAGTGCTCAGCTTGTACTCTTCTAGCTGTTGTGGAACTACAAGTCTCATAATGCCTCTGCCTTTGGGAGTTCTGCTTGTAACTGTCAGCGGCTTACAGTGCCTTATGGAACTTGTAGGTCCACAACAGCTGGAGGGCCACAGGTTGAGCAACCATGCCATAGATTATCCATTTTTCACTCAGTAGGTTGAATAAAAAAAAATAACAAATCCATTCCCCCAGCCACACATTTGTTGTGGATGGCGGAATTCTCCTGCAGTGCCTTTGTATTCTGACAGTGGGGAGACTCCCCCACCATCAGAACACATTGATCAGCAATGCCAGCTATAGTTGGGTGGGGGGTGCGCTTACTGAGCGGCAAAATCCGACACCATGCCCAAATTCAAGCCTTGTATGGTCCGCTTTAGTCAAATCCATCAAAATCTGATGGATTTAAATACTACCCTCCCCCAGACTGACAATGCTTGTATGCAAGGGTGGCTCTGTTGCTTCTCCAGTAGGGCAGAGCCACCCTAAAGCTTCATACACACTACTAGTGTGTTGTGTTTTCTTTTTTTTTTTGTTCAACCCAACAGATTGAACAATAAAAAAAAAAATGGCAGCTCTGGTCGGAGCCACTGTACTAACAATCTGATGTTGGTACTGCAACCTCTCCCCTGTCAGAACTCTTAGCCATTGGCTGAGAGCGCTGGTCAGGAACCAGCCATCTGACCTTGTTTTTTTTTTTTTTGTTCTGTCCCTTTAACAAAAGCCGGCTGACTTCTGTCAGACTGGCTGCCGTACACATGGGCCAAAAATCGTCCGGTTACTTTTGAACCGGCCAATGTCGCCTGACGTCTGGCGCGTGTGTACTAGGCATATGACAAGTGTAAAAATAAAGGTAAAAAGAAAACGAATGCAGCCACTGCATCCAAGGATTAATAAGATGCAATATTAAAAAAAAAAAAAAAAATGTTGTGGGTTTAGTTAAGCTTTAAAGATGAACTAAACTATCCTATTTCTTACAGCCAAGGAAACGTTTACATTTTTGTTTGCGGATTTACAGCGACTGCACTTCCAAGTTCACTTTCAGTGCAATTTCATGTGCACTTTGCACTTGTAGTGCAAAGTGGATTTGCCTTTCATAAATAACCCCCCTCAGGGCTGTCTTAATGAGAGGGCACACCTGGGCACTGCCCAGGGGCCCCAGCTGCATGGGGGGCCCCTGCACTTTCCCCAAAGCAGCTGGTCCTTGAGCCCACGCTGCCCCGTAATTGGGGGGGGCCCCATGATGGCACTGAGAGTGATAAATAGACGGGGAAGACAGGCTGCCTTATACCTACTTGATGTCTGTTTACCTGCACTGTCATCATTGTAGGGGCCCCAGAGCATTACTTTGCCCAGGGGCCCATGATGCTTTTAAGACGGCCCTGACCCCCCTTGTCTATTCCATATAACCAATGTGTTTACTCTACTCAATGTTTTCCTTATGGGAAAATGGAAGGACACGAGGCTGGGTTTGGCATTTGTACAGTTCTGCGGCTCTCTTAATGGCAGCCCATGTCTTATAATTGCATAGATCTCAGTGTGGAATTAAACACACATTGTCCTTAAAGTGACACTTAAAGGGGTGGTTCAATCGATTTTGCTTTTTTTTTTTTTAAGTTTTATGCTCCTCTTACCTTGTTAGATTAGGACACACGGGCTGATAATTTATCAGCCCCCAGGATGAGATTATACTGCCAAACGATATGTTATATCTGTGTCTGCAGGCAGTTTTCATTTTTATTACTGGCACGCTGGGCACGTTGAAGCCCAGCAGTACTGATTTCCGGGATACGGCGGTGAATGCTGGCATCCCAGCATGCACCGATGTATCCCGCGCATGTCCTTTGCTGTGTTGGCGGCGAGCAGCGCCGTCAACACTTCACAGTTACCATGGCAACGGCCGGCATCAATATGACCCGCTTGCCGAGTCACATGACCGCGAAAATATTGCCCGATTTCATCACAGATCGTCTCCTGGGAACGTCTGAACTAATTCCCAGGAGACTGAGCGCGTCGGGGGGGAAAGAAAGATACGCCTATTCACCCGCGGGGACGATTGATTGACAGGCAACAATATTAATAAAATAACGGTAAGCATTTAAAAAAACTAAAAATAAAACACCGATATTTTTTTTTTTTTATGATCAATGGGAGGCACTAATAGTCATACACAGTGAAATATTAGGGTGAACCTCCACTTTAAGTCGGTTTGGAAAATAAAGTTGTATTCCAATATCTAATCTTGTCTCCAAACTTTCTCTTCTGTTGCCCTCGGCCGCCTCCAAATTTTTAAATTCCCTTTTTCTCATAATTTTTTATTGCCGTGATTTGAGTGCTTTGTTGAAGGGTGGCTGCATGTGTTCTCTATTATTCCACTGTATATAGGAATGTCTCCCCAGCCATACCTCGTGAGATGGAAATGAGGGACACCTATCGGCAAAAGTATGCAGGCATAGGACACACCCCTTACCACGCCCCTTAACCACTTGCCGACCAGCCGCCGCAGTAATACGGCGGCAGGTCGGCACTCCTGCGCGAGAGCCCGTAGCTCTACGTCGCGGCCACTAGGGGGCGCGTGCGCGCCGCCGGCGGCCCGCTCGCCCCCGAGTCCCGTGCGTGTGCCCGGCGGGCACGATCGCCGCCGGGCACACGCGATCGCTCGTTACAGAGAGCGGGGAACGGGAGCTGTGTGTGAAAACACACAGCTCTCGTTCCTGTCAGCGGGGGAAACGCTGATTTTCTGTTCATACAATGTATGAACAGAAGATCAGTGATTCCCCCTAGTAAGTCCACCCCCCCATACAGTTAGAACACAAATAGGAACACACTTAACCCCTTCCCCGCCCCCTAGTGTTAACCCCTTCACTGCCAATGGCATTTTTATAGTAATCCAATGCATTTTTATAGCATTGATCGCTAAAAAAATGCCAATGGTCCCAAAAATGTGTCAAAAGTGTCCGCCATAATATCGCAGTACCGAAAAAAAACGCTGATCGCCGCCATTACTAGTAAAAAAAAAAAAATAATAATAAAAATGCCATAAAACTACCCCCTATTTTGTAAACGCTATAAATTTTGCGCAAACCAATCAATAAACGCTAATTGCGATTTTTTTACGAAAAATATGTAGAAGAATACGTATCGGCCTAAACTGAGGAAAAAATATATTTTTTTTATATATTTTTGGGGGATATTTATTATAGAAAAAAGTAAAAAATATTGAATTTTTTTCAAAATAGTCGCTATGTTTTTGTTTATAGCGCAAAAAATAAAAACCGCAGAGATGATCAAATACCACCAAAAGAAAGCTCTATTTGTGGGAAAAAAAGGACGCCAATTTTGTTTGGGAGCCACGTCGCACGACCGCGCAATTGTCAGTTAAAGCGACGCAGTGCCGAATCGCAAAAAGTGCTCTGGTCTTTGGACAGCAATATGGTCCGGGGCTAAAGTGGTTAAAGGAGAATTATACAAAAAAAGATTGGTTAAACCCACACATGCGTTTTTTTTATTTTTTTACCACTACTATTCCTTTTTATATTGGCTTTTGGAATTTACAAATGCAGCAATTTAGAAATCGGATGACAGGTTTAGTGCTGGAAAACACTTTTTCATAGATAAAAAGTGTATTTTATATACATCTATATAGATCAGACCAAAATTAAGGACAAATAAGGAGGAATGAGGGACGTTGCTCCAAATCGGGGACAGGCTCTCGAAATCGGGGACAGTTGGGAGCTATGGCCCCCAGCACCCCCCTAGATTTGGGCCTGCTTTTAATGATTATGCTGCTCGCATTCGTAAATAGGAAGGTATATTGTATTAACCTTTTTACATTTCTTCAGTTTCTTCCTGGTTTTTGCCCAAGGCCACAATGATGTCATACATTCCAGGAGTATTTCATCTGGAGGAGGGGTTTTCCCAGCTAAGCACACCCTCCTGCGTGCATGCCTGGGCTAAGGGAAGATGAATTATAGGAAGTAAATGGCACACAAATCATGTGCCCTTACTCAAGATGTCTGCGTCTAGAAATGCTAAAATGTAATTGTCACAATTTGAAGGGGAACTCCTGAATGTTTTTATCTCTTTCCTGTAGGTATCGGGGGTACATTATCGTTTTGACTTTTGTGTTTTACACCAGCTATCACTTGTCAAGGAAGCCCCTCAGTGTGGTAAAGGTGAGTCGTGATTTTCTATGTAGCATGTATTTGAAGACTACCTGTATGTTAAATCTGACCTCCAACCTTCCCTTTAGTCTTATACAGTTGTACCGGCCCTTCTCCTGTACTGAAATGACTTGCTCTAAATTCAATGCACACTGTGAGCTTCTCATAATGTGCATTGGAAGCTGCAGGAAGTCGGATGGAGCCCACCTCATTTCCTGGCTGGAGGATGTCCAGCATCTTCTAGCGCATGGGTCTACAAACTACGGCCCTCCAGCTGTTCAGGAACTACAATTCCCATCATGCCCATTCATGTCTGTGAATGTCAGTGTGTTACAATGCCTCATGGGATGTGTAGTTCTGCAACAGCTGGAGGGCTGTAGTTTGAGTATCCCTGTTTGTGGATGGTCAACATCACATGTGGGCATTGTCAAGGAGGTCTGCATGCAAATGAAGCTTAGCTAGAAACGCCCAATCCTCCAGATGAATATGAACACTATATGCCCATGAAGGCATTTTTAAATTTGCATAACTTCTTTCAATTACTGGCTCACTGTTTGCATCAGGACTGAAAGCTCTTGCAAGAAGTTCTGAGGTCGGGTAATGTGATGTTTTCAGGAAACAATGTATTGTACAGCATCCTGCTGGCCCCTCCCACAGCCATGATCTGCCTGCATTGCATAGAGAAGCAGAGGCCAAGATATTACATTTTTTTTTAAAATAAGAGCAGATTTCATTACATTACTTATTTTAGGCCCAGAAATGTCATTACGGGGAATGCAAAATATAAGCAAATTAAACTGCCGCATTAAATATTTGTTTCTATATATCCTCTGTTTTTATCTATAGGTTCTGATGGGTGGGCTTAAAGCGGAGGTTCACACAAAAAGTGAACCTCTGCTTTTTGGATCCCCCCCCCCCTCCGGTGACACATTTGGCACCTTTCAGGGGGGAGGGGACCCCATGGGGAATCCAGCCTGTGACGTCACCCCCCCGCGCTGTCTTCTGGGAAACAATGTTCCCAGGAGAGAGCAGGGATCAGTGATGGCGCGCCACGATCCTCGCGCAGTAGGCAATCGGGCAGTGAAACCGACGGGCCTCACTTCCTGATTCCCTCACCAAGGATGGCTTCTGACTTTAAAATTTTTTAAAAAAAAGTAAATGGCCCAACCTCTGCTTTAAAGGGATAGATAGTCCACCTTTTCACCAGGGATGGAAAAACTATTTCTCATTTATTAAGATTCCTGACCTGTTTGCTTTTATGTAAGCAGGGTTTAATGTAAAGCCAAGTTTTCTGATCTCCTGATCTTTCGCTGCTTCTCTCCTGAAGTTGCTGCATTCCTCTAAAGCAATTCCAACACCGTGTTTTTGTTTCCTACTCTTTGTGTAATGGCTGACAAACTCGCTGGTCCACATTCTGATTTCAAATACAGATTGTAAATGTTTCCTCTAGTTGTAGTTTCCTCTAAATATTCTGGGAATGTGGTTAGCATCCCTGCTTAATGACTGGTGAGATATACTTATTTAGTCTTCTAGAGAGGAAACTGTTTTCCAGCTGGCCACACACCATACAATCTGATTATACATTTAAAGTGGGATTTCGGGTTACATTAAACAAATGTTTTAAATGGGGGGGGGGGGGGGGGCGGCCCCTTCTAAATATTTTTTTTTTTTTTTTTTTTTTAATTCTTAATCATTTTCAGGTGGGCCCAGTCACAGGAGCCTGTGTCAGCTAGTGCCAACAGGGCAGAGGAGAGAGTGCTATAAAAGGATTGGCACTGCCTAGGCATGGTAATGTCACTCATAGGCTTCCTATGGCCCATCCGTTGTTGACATTTCCTCCTTTCCCCTGAAGCTGACACAGAGGAACTAGATCATGTGATTGGGCTGAAAATAGGTAAACATACAAATCTTTGTTACCCAGGTTAGTTGGGACTATCCCAGATCTAAATAACCTCAGAAATTTGAAAAAAGTGTATTGTGTGCCATTTCTGTCTGCTGCTGTTATCAGCATTAGTTACTTCTCCGGACAGCAAGGGAGCTCCAGTGGAGTGTAATTTCAGCTCTTTAGTAGCCACCCCCCCCCCCCTTTTTTTTTTTTTTTTTTCTTTCTCCTGACGGCTCACAGATAAGCTTTATAAATTCTTAACTTTGAACGTCTGTAGAGAAGAGAAGGCTGTAGTGTGTGTATGTATGTATGTATATATATGTATATATATATATATATATATATATATATATATATATATATATATATATATATACTCTTAAAAACTAGAAGGGGGGAGAGTTTTCCTCTTATGAGTTCAGAGCATTCCCTTTTTTATACTAAGCTCCTTTCATTGAAACCATCATACATATCATATGTTGGTCAGCTGCTCCCTCGGGGTTGCCTGTAACAATGGTGAGAATAGTATTAGAGGCGCCATCTACACCCACCCACCCACATACCTTCAGCCAATATACTGGACTTTTCATCAAAGCTGCCAAGTGACGTTGTATCAAAAGTCTTTTTCAATATTCTTAAAGTGGATGTAAACCCGAATATTTTTTTTTTTTTTTTGTCACAATGTACAGTATAAGATTTCCTATCATCTGTGCCCAGTCTTGTCACACAGAGTTAATCCAGCTCTGAGCAATCCTCTTTTATTGTTTAGTGAAATAAAACGGACTTACAGAGAAAAACCTTAGTCTGTTCCGCCCCCTTGCTGTGAGTGACAGGTTATTTACATATCTCATGCACTAGCCTGGAGACAGGCATTATTTTTTAAATTCCCACCCCTACTTTTTTCTGAAGTCATGTGGTTACTTTTCTGGATTTTTACTGTATGTTAGTGATTATAGCAGAATTTAGTGTAACAGGAGAAAATGCATGTTGACAAGGCGAGTGTAGAGGAGGGCAGGGGAGTCTACTGACATCACGACTCCACCCACCAAGCTCCAGACAACAGACCTACCCACAGAATCTGCAGTTTTTCAGTTCTTATAACAGACAGAGGGGAAACATGTGACAGGTAAGGATACATGCAGGAGGCGTCTATATCCTTATAGATCAGCACTATGGCAATAGGTTAGAAAGGATGAGAGTGGCTTTACATCCACTTTAAAGCGGATAAAAGCCCTGGTTCACACCGGTGCGTTTTGACATGTCCAAATCGGTGGCATTTGCCAGCAATGGCACCGTCCTAATCGGAGCGAGGGTCAAAAAGTAGTTTCTGTACTACTTTTGTGTTTTCGGGCTGCGATTTATTGTACATTGAGATCTGTGCAGAAACTCAACACCTGTATTACACCTGCAATGCCCCTTCTGCAATTAAATGCTGATCAGTTTCAATCTGCAGCCTTCATTAAAGTAACCCCTGGTGATCCTGCCATACAGGTCCTTGTTCAGGCACTTCCTGTTATGGGGTGACAGCACTCTGCCCCCCCCCCCTCCCTAATTGTGTTCCTCCGGTGTGTGAAATGTCGGATCCTCCGCTGTGCCCTGTGCGGAGAGGAGTACTAATGCAGGGTGCTGAGAACATTTTCATCACTTGTGTGTCTGTAGTGAGGAAATGACACTAGAGACAAGTTGCATATAGTATGTAAGCACAAATGATAAGCACTAACCCCGAACTGTATTTAGGTTTTGTGCTGCCCTAGGCCTGACTAAACTTGTGCACTCCCTACTTTAAATATGACACACCCCTTGCTGTTAAAGACCCGTCCTGAAATTTTCGAGTGGGGACACTACTTCTGAGGGCTTGGGAGGGGCAGCAATGGATTCCCTTAATTTGCATAGATTTCTTCTCACTTCCTGTTTGGCTATGGGGCAGGAAGTGAAGGGAAATCTCTGCAATGGGACAGGGATGGTAAAAAAATAAACTGACAGGGGCTATAACCTTCCCTGACTCTATCCAAATTGAAAAAAAAAGTGTTGCCTATAGTTCTACTTTATTAAGCACAAATTTCTGATAATTTTATGGAGAGGACTAACCATGCCAATGGTGCAGCAGAAAACATAAAGCACAGTGAGGAAGGTTTGTGGTCCAGGATGATGGGACAGTCAAAATTAGAAGCAGCGCCCCCACCACCCAAACAGTTGTGGAATACCGACCGCCCGAATACCGGAAGCAGTGCTGCCACTTTACGGGGGCACCAGACTTTTTTGCTTTTTTTTTTTTTTTTTTTCCAGCCCAGTCCGCCCCATAAGACAGTCCACCCAATAAAGTGCTGCCCTAGACCTGGGCCTTGTTGGCCTAGACCAGGATACAGCGTTGGCTAACCCACATCAACCAATAAAAATGTATTTCTTAGCTGAGCCTGTTACAAAGAACTAACTTCTAATTGTTTCCTATAGGTCAGTCATTATCATGGCTGTTGTACATTAATAACACGTCTTGTTTTGTGATTACAGGGTCAGCTGCATCGAAATTGCTCTGAATTTCCCAACCCTCCAGCTAACCTCTCCGAAAATGACACCACATGGTGTAACTGGGCCCCGTTCGGTAAGTGGGAATAGACCAACCCCCTACTGATTACATCAATGCTAATAAAACTTTTCTAGGTTCTTAAAGTGACCGTAGTAAGAAGTACCTGAATTTGTCACCTGTGCCAATAATGTTACCGACACTCACACAATGGCTTGCCTGAATTGGTCACATGGTAGTTTTAAACTAAAACTAGAAAAGTGCTGTTGAGGCTTTACTGAATTTCCCTGAATGAATGAATGAATGAATGAAAACTTATATAGCGCAGCACATGCGAAGTAAATCGCCTCTGGGCGCTTGATGTTCCTGTCTCCTTTGAGATCAAAAGAGATGCGTCTTAATCTTTCTCCTGAAGACTAGATAGTTCTCCTCCAGCCGAATGCTGGCTGGTAAGGCGTTCCATAGTCTGGGACCTTGGACAGCGAATCTCCTGTCTCCTTTGGACTTGAATCTGGCTTTTGGTATCTGAAGCCGATTTTGATTGGTGGATCGTAGAATACGATTGGGATTGTGAACTTGTAATTTTTCGCATAGATAATGGGGAGCATTCCCATGGATACATCTATGCGTTAGACAGAGAGCTTTAAAGGCGATTCTGTCTCTAACTGGAAGCCAGTGAAGGGATCTCAGTGAAGGTGAGATTGATTCCCAGGGTTTTTTCCCAGTCACAAGTCTGGCGGCCGTATTTTGAACGACTTGAAGACGAGCGATCTGGTACTTGGGGAGTCCGAGGTAAAGGGCATTTGCATAGTCCAGTCTGGAATTTACAATCGCTCCCACCACGACCGCTATGTCTTTCTTGGGAATAAAAGGCGTGAGTCTGCGTAGTAGGCGCAGCAGATGGTGAGATCCGCTGACTACTGACCCTATTTGTGCGTTCATTGTCATGTCGGAGTCAAAGATGACCCCAAGACTTTTGACTTTGGCGCTAGGGGTGATAATTTTGCCCAGAATGGGCGGCGGGATCCAAGTTGGTGTCGATAGATTCCTACGCTTGGCGTGAAACAGAAGAAGTTCTGTTTTTGCTCCGTTGAGTTTGAGATAACTCTTTGTCATCCAGTCCTCTATCAAAGAGAGGCATGTCTCTAGATTGAGGTGGTGATCCATTTTATTGCAAATGCGGAAGTACAGTTGCGTGTCATCTGCATAGGAGTGATATAGCAGTTTTTGGCTGCTGATGATTTCGAAAAGAGGACGCACATAGATGTTGAATAACATCGGCGACAGGGGAGATCCTTGAGGGACCCCGCACGATAATGTGCGTTGTTCAGAAGTGAAGGGTCCTAGCTTCACTATTTGCGATCTGTTTTCCAAAAAAGAGGAGAACCAGGATAGATCGCGTTCTGCGACTTTAGCTACTTTAGCCAGCCGAGTCAGCAACAGCTTGTGATCTACTGTATCAAAGGCTGCGCTTAGGTCCAGCAGAACCAGAAGAGATGATTCTCCTTCGTCTGCGGCCTCGAGAACGTCGTCCCATATTTTAAGCAATGCAGTTTCCGTCCCGTGTCCGGGACGGAATCCTGATTGAAATGGGTCGAGTAAGTTGTGGGTGTCTAGATGCTGTTGCAGCTGCTGTACCACTGCTTTCTCCATTACCTTGGAGAGAACATTTAGGCCTGTTATGGGGCGCCAGTTGAGTGGATCCTTAGGATCCAGGGTGGCTTTCTTCAGGATGGGTTGAATGAAGCCCTCCTTCAACTGGGAGGGCATTATGCCCTCCTTGAAGGATTGGTTGACAAGCTGCATGACAGGAGGTGCCAAGATGTCGGCGCATTCCTTCAGCAGCTTGGTGGGGATAATATCATTTGGCGCAGTGCTGTTGCGCAGAGTGCCGATGATATTTTTAGTGGTCTGAATGGAGATGGGTTCCAGCGAGAACTCGCCTAACTGTGGTGACTTACTGCCGGTGCAGTGTAATCGACTCCAGGGGGGGCTGGAAGAGCGATTGTTTTGCTGAATGCCTTGCCGGATTGCCTCAATTTTGGTAATGAAGCAATCCGCTAACTCATCGCAAAATTCTTGTGAATCCAAGTTGGGGGCCACAAGACATCCTGGATTCATGGTCTGGGTGACCAGCTTGAAGAGTTCGCGGGGGCGATTTAGGGCACCGTTGATAGCCTCAGAAAAGTAATTCTTCTTGGCTTCAAAGATTTGTTTGTGGTATTTTCTAGTTATTACCTTGTAGATCGAGAGGTTCTCATCTGAAGAGTTTCTTTTCCAGGCTGCCTCTGCCCTTCTGCGCTCTTGCTTCAGTAACGCCAGCTGGTTGTTGAACCAGCCGGAGTTATTTTTCCTGATCTGGGTCTTTCGTTTAGGCGCTATCAAGTCAGCTGACTGCAATAGTGCTGTGTTTATGGCCACCAATGTTTCTTCCGCTGTTTGGTGCGGCTGAATTGTATTTATTTTTTCCCCTAATGTGGCTTTGAAAAGCTCAGAGTGGAGCTTCTTCTGACATCTAGTCCAGTGTGTTGTCACTAGATTTGATGTTTTTGTTAAGGGGGGGAAATCGGAAATAATGAATTTAATTGCATGGTGATCTGTCCATGGCAATGGTTCATTTTCCAAGATTTTTATTTCCAGATCTTGTCTGAAAATAAGATCGAGCGTATGACCTGAAGCATGTGTGGGCCCACATACTAGTTGCTGAAGCCCTAATCCTTCTAGGTGGTCGATGCAGGCGTCGGCAATGGGGTCCTGCGGGGAGTTGGCCCAGAGATTGAAGTCCCCGAGCAGCAAAAGGTGTCTGCTATTCAGGGTGTAGGTGGAGACAAAATCCGTCAAGGATGGGAGCAGCTGCGACTTGGGGCCAGGTGGCCTATAGCAGAGTAGAATCCGGACGGTCTCCTGGCCGTTTACTTGCAGTTGGAGAGTAAGGGTTTCCATGAATGGAAGAGGGTTTTGGAGGCTTGGTTTTGTGATCGCAAGACGTGTCTTATGAATCACCGCCAATCCTCCTCCTCTTTGCCCTATTCTATTTTCCGTTATAATACGGTAGTTTTCTGGCACCAATTCTCCAAGAATGGTGTTACAGTCGGCTGTGAGCCAGCTCTCTGTGATAAAGAGGCAGTCTAAGTCATGTTGCAATAAGAAATCGTGGATTTCTAATCGGTGTTTTACTGCCGATCTAGTGTTAATCAAAGCACATGATATGTGCTTTGGCTGTGGTAACTGCCTGCGATTTTTTGAAGTCGATCGTCGCTCGATCCTCAAAAGTCGCAGATTTCCTAGGGTCTTTTTGGTGGCGGCCGACAGAATTGCGGCAAATCGCTCCAGATCCCAAATGTTCTCCGCCGAGTATTGCCGATTAACCATGGCAGGAGTGGGGGGGTGGATTCTCAAGGATAACCGAATCCTCAGATCCTGGCTTGGTCCTGAGGAAGGCAAAAAACCCTGACCACGCTGTGCCAATATGCTGTGGTAGGGAAAAAATTCCTTCCTGACCCCTAAATAGGCGATCGGGTTTTAGCCCTGGATCAAGTTATAAACGAGTATGAGCAGGGGGAGATAGGGCTGGATGGAGCAAGCTGGCCACCAACCTGACAGCAGGATCCAGGCTGGGGGGGTACCAGGCTAAGGAGATCACTGTCTGTGCCGCCAGGGGGGCTGAGAAGGATGATCGGGGGCGAGGGGACTCTGCAAGGGTGGGGGGGGTTTCCTGGCCCGATTGGGGGAAAAGTAATAGTTGGAGGTGGGGAGCGGCACGCCGCTAGGCCGCGGATGAAGCCGCGGCCTTTCCTGAGTCGCGGCTGCCGCTGCAGTGATAGTGATGTGGAGATGCAGTGATAGTGATGTGGAGATGCTTCTGGGGTGAGGTGGGAGATTTCTGGCCTGTAGCAGCGTGTGGGGATCGGCGCGGCGGTAGGCCGCAAGTGAAGCCGCGGTCTTTCCTAGATCGCGGCGCCCGCGATTCCCCACAGGCTGGCGCGGTTCTCGGGCAAAAACACCCGGGGGAGCAACCGTGGAAGGGAAGAAGGAGCAGGGGAGCAGGGGAGAGCCGTGGGGCATGGATGTTTGTGGCGGCTGTCCTCAAAAGGACGGCCGTCAGTGGTCCCAGCGAGGCTCTTACCTGGAGTGAAGAGAATCCAGGGGAGGGCTGGATCACTGAACCGGAGGTACCCAGGGAGAGGTAAATTGTAGGTAGTGGCAGCCAAGACAGGGAGACAGGGAGGTGGAAGCCCTGCTTGCCTGCGAGGCCTGGAGCCGCACAGTGGGAGGACCCTGCCTGGCTGAGCTATCCCTGAGAGAGAGACTCGTTGGAGAGCGTCCTTACTCTCTCAATACCTGACACTGAGTACTGTACTGTAAGTGAAGGGTAGGGCTGGACTGGTGGGGTAACAGATGTGTGGGGACATAGATGGTCAATGTGTTGTTGGAGCTCTTGACCAAGGATAGGTGGATAACAAAATGGGGAGGCCTAACTTTAGAGGCAGATATGTTTCCCAAAGGGTCCCTTTGAAGCTCCGATGTGCACTAAAATGAAAGAGATGGCCATTGGACTTGAATGAGTTTGACCACAGCAAGGCATGAAAACGGCCAACACCTTTCAGGGGCTAACACTCCCACTTCATCAGGGCTAAGGAGCAAATATAAAATACACCAAGGATCTAAAAAACAAACCTCTAATATAAAATAACCTAAAATATACACACAGTATCCCAAAAAAGTGGATACACCCTCACATTTTTGTTAAAATAATATTCTATCTTTTCATGTGACAACACTGAAGAAATTACACTTTGCTACAATGTAAAGTAGTGAGTGTACAGCTTGTATAACAGTGTAAATGTGCTGCCCCCCCCCCCCCAAATTCACTCAAAACACTAAAGTCAGGTTTTAAAAATAAAATAAAAATAACAAACATGTGATACTTGCCTCCACTGTGCAGTTCGTTTTGCACAGAGTAGCCCGGAAAGCTGCCTTCTGGGGTCCCTCGGCGGCTGTCTGGGCTCCTCGCAAAAGATTTCCATCTTCATGCGAGGGCGCTCGCACGGTGGAAAGCTTTTGCGAGCGCGCTTCCGTGATACAGCGGCGGCCATAGCCGCCGACTGTATCACTCGGCCCCACCCCCGGCGCGCCACGTCGTCCGCTGTGATTGACAGCAGTGCCAGCCAATGGGGGGGGGGGGGGGGTGCTGTGAGATGTTTTTTTACCTTAATGCATAGGATGCATTAAGGTAAAAAAACTTTTACCTTTACAACCCCTTTAATGCCATTAATGTCTAAACCACTGGCAACAAAAGGGAGTACACCCCTAGGTGAAAATGTCCAAATTGGGCCCAATTAGCCATCCTCCCTCCCCAGTGTCATGTGACTTGTTAGTGTTACCAGGTCTCGGGTGTGAATGGGGAGCAGGTGTGTAATTTTGGTCTTATCGCTCTCTCTCTCATACTGATTACTGGAATTTTAACATGGCACCATAGGACATGGTTCCAGAGGTCTATGTCCTTGGTCTGCTTGTCTTCTGCTTGTAATATAATATTAGTGAAAAATCACTATAACCATATTGTTAAAGCCAAATAGTCCTGGTGCCTATGTCATGAAGTGAGACCTGCAGTAAAATGTCACTAGTGCTCTGAATGAGACTAAGGTTTCCGACAATTAACCACTTCAGCCCCGGAAGATTTGGCTGCTCAATGACCGGGCCATTTTTTTGCGATACAGCTCTGTGTCGCTTTAACATTGTGTGATGTTGTACCCAAACAAAGTTGATGTCCCTTTATTTTATTTTTCCCCCAAATAGAGCTTTTTTTTTGGTGGTATTTGATCACCTCTGTGGTTTTTTATTTTTTGCGCTATAAACAAAATTAAAATTTGGAAAAAAAACCTGTCTTTTACTTTTGCTATAGTAAATATCCAAATTTAAAAAACAAAATTTTATTTTTTATTTTTTCCTCAGTTTAGGCCGATATGTATTCTACATATTTTTGGTAAAAATCGCAATAAGCATATATATATTGGTTTGCACAGAAGTTATAGTTGTAGCGCCCATGTACTTCAAAGTACGGGTGCTAGAGAAATTTAGGGGATTGATCAGAGTGTAATTGACTCTGATCTCAATTATGATTATTTTAGGGCTCTCAGTTTCAGCTTGGCTGTGCTGTGGGCTCATTCTCCTGTAGAAACATACAATCTGTCTTCTCTCCTCTGACATCACAGGGAGTTGCATGTTTACACACACAAACCCCCATGCTGCCGCTCGTGATCGCAAACCCCCGCCACCCCCGCTGTGCAGTGGGCACGCATGCCTCTGGCGGTGCTCGTGCGCCCTCTGGAGGCTCTCTTGGGCAAAGCAGTGTATATGTACGAGATTTCGCCCAGGAAAGCCATTCTGCTGCGTGAGCCGGTCGAGAACCAGTTAAAATATGTTTACCAAAAGAAAAAAGTTAAAAGCAAATTGGAACAGTGTGTGTGTTTTTCACATTGCTGCTCTGCCAACAGGTAATTCAGCCAATCTAAACCCATATTTTTCTTTACCAATGCCAACAAACATGGATGGGAGGCAAATGAGAACAATTGGCATTTCCAATAAAGGCTGACTATTCTATGTATGTGTTGCCACTGAGGTGAGCCATGCTCATGTAGACCCCGCAGAGTGCATCGTTAAATCTGTTATGAAAGAGAGATGGCGGACACTAGACATTTTCTGCCCTCCGGCTTCCATATTAAAGTGAAGGATAGGATTATAATGCCGTGAATCTATTTACCTGTTGGCACAAATAAGACATTAGTGACCATTCATCATCCTTTGTGTTGCTCATTTATTGGCCCTGGTCATTGAAACCCAACACTGAATCATTTAATTTACACACAATTAGCAGATAAGGGGCTTTGTGTAAAGGTTGTAAACTGCATTAATCACTTTTTTTTTAAGTGGCTTCCCATTGCCGTGATCACATAATGCTTGCGTGATCACAGAGAAGTTTAGTCTACTGGCACATACCCCTAGGCCAGGGGTAGACAACCCTGGCCCTCCAGCTGTGGTGAAACTGCAAGTCCCATGGGACATTGCAAGACCCTGACAATCGCAGGCATGACTCCTAGAGGTAGAGGCATGATGGGATTTGTAGTTTCACCACAGTTGGAGTGCCAAAGTTGCCTACCCCCTGCCCTAAACTGTGGGTGCTGGTTACGGTAGCCATACACTTGTAGATTTTTGGAGTGACTGTTGAACCATACAAAAATTCTAAGGCCGCGTACACACGACTGAGAAACTCGTTTTCCCCGTCGAGTTCCTTGTTCGGCTGTCAAACTTGTCAAACCAAATTTTCCCATTGCCCGTCGAGGAAATAGAGAACATGCTCTCTTTTTGGCTCGACGAGTTCCTCGACAGTTTTCTCAGCAAAAAGTGTACACACGACCGGTTTCTTGCTGAATTCTGCAGAGAAAACCGGTCGTGTGTACAGGGCCTAAGTACATTCAGTAACTTGACAAGTGTAGTCTGACAAGATTGTGTTTGCTTTTAGAATTTGACTTTCATACAGTAGGTGACTGGGATATTGTGTCAATCTCGCTCCCTTTCTCGGCGAGATTGAGCACTTGCGAGCCCCATCGCGGGAGCCAGCGCCGAGCTGGCTTGCCGCGATGGAGACAAAGCCGTCATAGCCGTCCCGGCGGAAGAAGAGAACCAGACGGCGGTGAAGAACAGCGGCACCCACCCAAATGTTGATTTGACCCACTTATGATTAAAAAATGTAACAAATGTTCTTAAAGCAGAGAATTTTAAACACAATTTCGACTAGTGTATTGTCGCAGATGTTGTACGTCAGTTGCTGTCAGTATCATTCATTTGAAAATATTTTCAGGTTCAAGCTTTTAATTGATGGGATTTTTGTGATTAGGTTTACATCAACTGTAAAGTGTTTAGGTGTGAAGGTCAACATTAAAGGATCAGTAAAGGAATTTTTATTTTTTTTAATGCAAAATGGCTTGCTTTACCTTATAGCAGTCCTGCTTTCATGTCCTCCATGTCCGTTTTTGCTTAGAAGTTGCTGTAATACCTTGCTGAACTCCACACTTCCTGCTTGTCTGGCTCCTTATGAAAAAACTCATGGTAGCTTTTCATTGTGGTCCATGATCAAGAAGATGTGATTACTATGTGTCTAAAACTCCTCAGAACCAATCAGATTCATTTTAAAAACAAACGCTGCCCTGTGTTTGTTTGTTTTTTGTTCTGTGTGTCTCTGTACACACAGAACAAACTAGTCTAAAAACGAAACTAAACTGCAGGCACATTATATGATTGATTTTTTTTATCTATTTTTAATCATTTTTAAAAGAAATCGGTTAACTATTATGTCTCTATACCCTGTAAACAGTAATTTCAGCAAAAAAAAAGTTTTTTCCTTTACTACTCCTTTAATGCCTTTGGAATAAATCTGTAGTATTCCATAATTGGTCTTTTTACATATCCTAAATCAGCACAGTAACAGTTTCCTCTGTGCTATTTTAATCAATGAGTAATAATGGGGTTATTTTTAATGTCGGTCACTTCTCCTTGAATTCTCTTTTTTGTTTGGAAAATCTTAACACTAGACCCATAGCTGACATGTGACTATATCTATGTGGAAAATCATTTTTCTGTGAGGTCACACATGACGGATGCTTTCAAAATTTCCTTTGCTGGAAAATATATTGTATTTTTGGTTCATATATGGTACATTCTAAGAATATGTGAATTAGTGCTACTTTTTTACCTTTTGCATTCTGAAGCCTGGACAAGATTATTACCGGTATTATTATATTATCCACTTAAAGGAGTTCTCCAAGCTAAAACTTTTAACCCCCGCTGTGCCCGGGCTGTAAAACTATACAAAATAAACTTTCACTTACCTGCCTACGATCTCCCGTTATTCCGGTATCGCCCCCCGTGCACCGGTCCCTGTCAGCTTCCTCTTCCTGCGGGTCGGTGACTCATCCTGCGCTCAGCCTATCAGCGGCCGCGGCGGGACATTGCTGCTGCCGCTGATAGGCTGAGCGCAGGATGAGTCACCGACCCGCAGGAAGAGGAAGCTGACAGGGACCGGTGCACGGGGGGCGATACCGGAATAACGGGAGATCGTAGGCAGGTAAGTGAAAGTTTATTTTGTATAGTTTTACAGCCCGGGCACAGCGGGGGTTAAAAGTTTTAGCTTAGAGAACTCCTTTAAGGACTGCCGCATGTACATTTACGTTGGCAGAATGGCACCGATAGGCACATCAACGTATATATACGTTGGTGCCTTGAGGTGGGTCGGGGGCAGGGCCGATCCTAGGGTCACAGGCGCCTGGGTGCAGAAATATTTCTGGCGCCCCCACAGGGGCGTGGTCATCTTTACTAACTCCTCCCCTTTACACATGTTTCTATGGCTACAACTCAAACACAGATGCTCCCCTAAGAAGTCTTCATTAGTGTCCCCCATAAGTTTCCCCCCACAGCAGGTGTCTCCCATCAGAGCCCCCCACAGCAGGTGTCCCCCATCAGAGCCCCCCACATCAGGTGTCCCCATAGGTCAGTACTTGTCCCAATAGATCCCTGTAGCTCAGGCCCACTGGGAGCAGAAGCACATTACAGGGGGCGGGGCATACATGGCATCTTTGGTTACTTGGAGAGCATTTCTGGGAGTGCACGGGATGATTGGCAGAAGCTCCGGCCAACCCAGAATCCTCTCATCACACCGCCTATGAGAGAAGAGCTGGCACACACAGAGGGGGCGGGGCAGACAGGAGACTGCTCCATGCACACTGGACAGAATTAATTAGTGGAGCCTAGTACCGGAATGTGTTCCGGTACTAGGCCCCGCTGTGGTACCCAGCCAGGATTCCGGGGACAGCGGGAGGTATGCGCTATTGTCAGTTGCCAGTGGAGCGAGCAAGCGGTATGGGGAACCGCTACATGCTCTCTGTCTCTGGACACAGACAAGGAGGAGGGAGGGGGAGCGCTTCGGAGCTTCAGCGCCCTCACCTCTGCCCCCCCCCCCTCCCCCAGTACATGCAGCGGTCCCCGCGGCTGTACGAGCGATCCGTGCAGAGGGGGCGGCGGTTCGTTTTTGTCCGCCCCCTCCGGATCGCTCCCAGCCAATGCGCGCGCCCGTCTGTGTGTCACTTCCTCCTCCTGTGTAAACACAGGAAGGGGGAAGTGATGTGATCTCTCCCCTCAGTGTTTTTTTCATCCACCGCTGAGGAGAGATCACATCGCACAGTAAGTCTGCACAACACTACACTGACACACACTACACATAAACACATTTAACCCCCGCGATCGCCCCCCCTGTCACAGTGTCACTGAATGCAGTAATCATACATGTATGATTACTGTATTTAGTGTCAGTGTGACAGTCAGTTAGTGTTAGGTTCAGGGTAGCCCCGTACCCCCCCCCCCCTAATAAAGTTTTAACCCCTTGATCACCGCCCTAGTTAACCCTTTCACTCCCTATTGCCAGCATCACTAAGCGATCATTTTTCTGATCGCTGTATTAGTGTAGGTAGCTAAAAAAAAAATTATTGCAATTTTTTTTTTTTTTTTTTAACTAAAGACATGTGGCTAAATATATAAAGACATGTGGCTAAATAAATTTTTGCCTTAATGTTTGACTAAAATTTAGTTTATTTGATTCTTCTTATAACAAAAAGTAAAAAATATTGATGTTTTTTTCAAAAATGACGCTTTATTTTTGTATATAGCGCAAAAAATAAAACTCAGAGGCGATCAAATACCACCAAAAGAAAGCTCTATTTGTGGGAAGAAAAGGACTCAAATTTTGTTTGGGAGCCATGTCGCACGACCGCGCAATTGTCAGTTAAAGCGACGCAGTGCCGAATCGAAAAAAGGGGCCTGGTCATTTACCTGCATTTTGGTCCGGGTCTTAAGTGGTTATATAAAAAAAAATGTTTTGCGTTTTTTCAAAGCCATACAGAAAGGTAAAACAATTGGACAGCCTGACAACCAGGTGACAAATTATACCACGGTTTTACATAAAATGAGCAACGTTATAGCTTAATTTGGCTGCTATAGAAATACAGTATGTAAAGAAAATACATTTTGATCTTTTCATTCTAGATGGTGCCAATTATAAAGAACTTCTGGGGTCTCTGGACACAGCGTTTCTGGTATCGTACGCCATTGGCATGTTCCTGAGGTCAGTATATGAAGATATAGATTTGACAAATAGTTACTACTCCTACTACATTGAAAAAAATATACCGTATATACTCGAGTATAAGCCGAGTTTTTCATCCCTTTTTTTTGGGGCTGAAAATGACCCCCTCGGGGTCCATTGAGTCCATTGCAGATTGCGATCTGTGTATGAGTCTGTGATATAGACAGGGGCCGTGCAGTTTTAAAAAATCGCGCTCCTCCTTCTGCTGTTCCATGATAGGTGGAACACTCGGTTTACCAGAAAACACTGTTCAGTGTTCCGCCTATCACAATCGCCCTCTTGTCCTCTCGTCTATCACGAACGAGATTTTCATAACAAAATCTGATAAAGGTAAAAAAATCTTAGTATGCCTAGCTCCAACAATTGCATGTTCTCAGAACAGAAACTAAAGACACATTGAAAAGAGGCTGGGACTAACTATACAGAGGAACTCCAAGCTGCTGAGTGAGGAAGGGAAAAAAATATTTGAAGGCAAACATTAAAGTGTATCATGATTATCTCAATGAGGAAAGTAAAAAAAAAAAAAAAAAACTTTAATCTTCGATGTTATGAAGCAGTGGGGTTTCAATGGCTCCTTGGGGTTAGTGGCGCACCTTTCAACTACCCTGAACCTATCCTTGTGTCCAAAACTGACCCCTTATTAGTCTCCTTTTCATTTTATATCTTTAATTTTTTTTTTTTTGAGAAAATAAATGGTAAAATAAAGTATGCTAAAGTGACAGCACGCAAATGATCAAATTCACAAAAAATTAAGACACAAAATGAAAACTACACCCCCCCCCCCCCCCCCCCCTCCTTTTTTTTTTTTTTTTTTCTAAAATTTTTTTGGAGAAGCAAAACAGTTTCTGCTTCAGCTATATTTTATCAATGGTGTGCTTTGACAAATACACATTAATTACCCCTAATATGAACGGCACACTATAGACAAGCTTGTTACTGTGTTCAAGCCATTCATTCTATCCATCAAATTGAGGCTTTAAAAACCATCAGTTGCTTCACAGAGCAGCCAAAATGGATTTATTGTTGGAAAGTGAGACATCATAATGAAGTAAATAAGCTCCTCCTACTGTTTAGCAGCTTTCTAAAATTGGAATACCATAGCGAACATGTAAAATAATAATTTATTGTTATTTATTATTTTTATTTTCTTGCAGCGGTATCTTTGGGGAACGTCTTCCGTTGCGCTATTATTTGTCCGGTGGTATGGTCCTCTGTGGTTTGTTCACTGCTTTCCTGGGGCTGGGCTTTTACTGGAAAATTCACGCCCTCTGGTACTATATCCTCTTCCAGGTGAGATCATTATATCAAAGAGCAATACCAGTATGTAAAATAACCACAAAATAGAACACCAATATAACAGTATGCTAGGTTTTAGCGTGAAGAACAGTAGTGTTTTTCAGTACTAAAATCAGAAATGGTTCTCCACGTGCCCTGACCCATAACATTAGTTTAACCCTTTAGGTGACCATATACTCAACAATCTGACTGTACAATCTTTTAGATCTGGTATCAACTATGTAGTAAAAGGGCTTGCCTGATTTTGATACAAATTTAATGGATTACTTGGGTGTGTCCTCCCATTTTTGATAAATGTAAGGAAGATTGTATAGTACAGGCGGTCCCCTACTTACAAACATCTGACTTACAAATGGAAGGAGACCACAGGAAATGAGAGGAAATCTACCCCCTAGAAAGGGAAATGCAAGGCTTTGTCCCTGGTGTGGAGCGTCATGCTCGCCCCCTCCCTTGGACTACAGGAGAGTCGGGGCGCTCTCTACATTGCGGATAAAAGAACCTGTGTGTTAGTGGGCGTCCTGATTCTACTGTAGTCCAAGGGAGGGGGCGAGCACGACACTCCACACCAGGGAGAAAGCCTTGCATTACTGTGTGGAGTTACAGACAGAAGAACAGGACGTGAGGATTTCTCAGAAGAAATAAGGACATTTTAAAAGCAAAATAGAAGGATGAGGTAGGTAAAGGAAGCTATTTAGGGGAAAAAATTGTACCTTTACAACTCCTTTAACTTTGTCCTTTTGGTGTTAGGAAATTCACAGGACTTTCCATGAAAAATAATTTAACATGTTGGCTAAACCTTTGTGATGCTTCCTTTATGGTGGGTCAGCTCACTAATCGTGCTTTTTGTTTTTCTAGATATTAAATGGTGTGGTTCAGACTACAGGATGGCCGTCTGTGGTAGCCTGCATGGGGAATTGGTTTGGTAAAGGAAAGTAAGTTCTTAATACAGCTGTCCCTATTTCCTGGGTGTCCCTATTTCCTGGATGTATCTTAAGAGGTTAAAGATGTTCTCGTACAATATGAAGGAACAAGCAGATCATAGTGTGCCATTAGTCTGTTTTATGTGTCGGACACATGCAGGTCCCAATGGCACACTGTATTTAATTGGGACTTTTTTTTTTAGTTTTGTGTGTCCTTCAGACCCCAGAATATTATGTCATTGAGACCCCCCAAATATGAGTGTGTCATTGGGTCACCATAATATTTTATGTCATTGGAACCCTTGAGTGTCGGTGCCATTAAGACTCCTGAGTTCAGGGTGTCATTTAGGCCCCATGCACACGAGACGCTGGTAAACTCGAGTTCAGAGGCATTTGGGCATTTTTTTCAACTGCCCCTGAACACATTTAATGTTATCCTATGTGTCCATGCACACATTCACGTTTTTTTGCATTTTAAAGCAGTTGGGTTTAGGCTCGTTTTTTCAGACGCAAAAAAATGGGTTCAGAGGCTTTTGGCGTTTTCGCGTACCGGCGTTTTGCCGCGATTTCATTTATAGGCGTTTTTAAAGGTGACCTATTTTTTTACAGTAGAAATCTCAAAAATGATGGTAAATGATAAAAACATAAACAACTAATTGCTTGCATTGCATTGTGGAGAATCCACAACTTGTGGCAGGTGACGTGGCCAGGTGATGTGACAGGTGGACAATCCACAACTTGTGGCAGGTGACGTGGCAAGTGGACAATCAAATTTCGAATTTTTCAATTTTCGTATTTTTCACATTTCGAAAATTGAATTAGAAATTCAAAATTTCGAAAATTGAATTAGAAATTCAAAATTTCAAAATTGAATTAGAAATTCAAAATTTCAAAATTGAATTAGAAATTCAAAATTTCAAAATTTGAACAATTCGAATTTCCAAATTTCGAAAATTGAATTAGAAATTCAAAATTTCGAAAATTTCAAAATTTGAAAAATTCGAATTTCGAAAAGTGAACAATGCGAAAATTGGAAATTCGAAATTTTTCCGTTTTTGAATTACAAATTTTTCAATTTTCGTACTTCAGAATTTGAAAAATTCGAAATTTGAAAAATTCGAAAATTTAAAACATTTTTCTGGATAAGTACGCAGCTGGACATGCATATTGGTAAAATAGCCAACTGAAAATCTCTGTGCCATCAACGGATGGGTCCAATAGTGACAAGCTCTGCCAACGGATCTCTCCCGTAGTTTGCGATGGCGTTGAAGCCTCAGCAAGAACAACGTATGGACGTTTTCTTGGCATATATTCAATATGGGATCCATTTAAAAAAAGAAGAATCAAATGAAAGTATGCAAGTCTGCATATGAAAGTCTGCTGCTGCTGCTCTCTCTGTTGAAAATGGCAGAAATAGTTAAAAATATATAGCTTTCAGAGCTTTTGGAGGGTCTACAATGTCTGTGCTATAAACACTGATAGCCGCAAACGCGGTATAACGCCGCGAAATTCGCGGCAAATACGGGCGTTTTAAACGCCGGTTTTTGTTTTCGAAAACGTGAGTTCAGATGTGTTTGCATTTGCTTCTTGTGTGCATGGGGCCTTAGACTCCTCAGTGTCAATGTGTCCTTGTTTTGGAACCCGAGTGTTGGTGTCAAAACTTCTGAGTGTTGGTGTATCATTGGGAACTTTTGAGGGTTGGCATGTTATTGTGACCCCTCAAATGTGAGTGTGTCACTGGGCAGGGCTCAAAATTTCAAGTCCTGAGCTACTAGCCAGGCCTTAAGGGCCAGTTCACACCAGACACAGTTCTGTGCGCTGTTTTTCTGCACGAAATGCATGCACAGTGTTTTCCGTGCATTCCAATGGCTCTAGTCCACACCAGTGCAGTCAGTTTCTGCACCAGAAACTGACTGCATGGTGTGAACAGGGCCGATCCGCCCTATACGCTGGCTGCGTAGGGCCCCCGAGAATACTCGGGGGCCCCGCCGCCGCTTCTAAATTTTCCCGCCCGGCGGAAATAATGTCTCCGCCGGCCGACATTTTCCCAAAGACCAGAAGAGAGTAGGGAGCCCTGCTGACATAATAGAAAGAGAGCTGCGGCGCCGCCCCCGGCCTGTCTGTCATCTGCTGCCGTAATAGAGAGCTGTGGCGCCGCCCACCCCCGCCCCGACCTGTCATCTGTAACCTGTGTGGGAAGGGGTGGCGGGTGGGCAGTGCTGCAGTTCAATTTCTATAGTATAGCTAGCCGGCTCCGCTTCCAATTTGTCCCCCTTGCCTCTGCCTTCAGTTATGGTGGCAGAGACACCGCTGCTAAACTATAGAAGGGCTCCAAAGGGGGGGCACCTTAAATGTAAGGAGGCACTCCGTTGGCTGGGGACACCTGAGATGTAAGGACGCACTCCGCTGGCTGGGGACTTTCTGGAATACACATATTGCTATTCTATATCTTTGTCTCATTATAAGCATCCTTTACCTGCAGATATTCCTCTTTTGACTTACTCATTGTTCGTTTTTGCTCAGAAGTTGCTCTATTTCTTCTCTGTTCTGTTCACTTCCTGCTTGTCTGATTTTACTCACCACCGTGAAGGGAGACTTTACTGCGGTGGTCAGTAACGTGCTCGCCCCTGGGAACTACATCTGTGTGGCAGGACACTGTGAGGTGTTGGAGACTTCAAGGAGGTGTGAATTACTGGGTGTGCCGCAATTCATACTGGGAAATGTAGTTCTTACATGAACAAGTGATGCAAACCAGGAAGTGAATGAGAGAACCGAAACTAGAATGCCAGAGGTGATATAGATGAATGAATTTAATAGGTATTTATTAACAGAATCATTACACTATTCTGTCTGTCTACCTTGCAGACATTAGTTTTAGGCAAAAAAAAAATTTCCTTTACAACTCCTTTAAATGTTTTATGCAGAATTAAGTTACAAAAATTTATTTTTAACAACTTTTAACAATATTAAACGAAAGCATATTTCATTGATCTGACTGTCATAAATAATACAGTTGGCTACCAAGGGCACTGTACACATCTGTACTGCCTTGTTAAGTAAATACAGTATGTTAATGCTATATTAAATATAGTATTCATAAAATTAAAACCAATGAATGACACTTTCACTGATTTAGGATGCAGAGAGTCTTCCAGCGCAGCACAGCACTGGACGGGGGAGTGGGAGCTGCCAAAGTTAACTTTTCTTAAGGGCTTATTGGGACACCAGAATCTTATGTGTTAGGACTAGTGTTGCTCACGAATATTCGCATTGCGAATAATCGTTACGAATATTGCATATTCGAGTATTCGCGAATAACTCGAATAGCGCGGTGAATATTCGCTATTGCGAATATTCGTATTTTTTCAAACTTATTTTTAAAACAGATCACATCCTAGTGATCTGATCTCCATCGACGTCTAAAAGCATTGATGGTATGATTAGAGACCCTGGGCCGAGTAGCTGAGGCGATCCTTTTATGTTGCGAATATTCGCGAATACGTTCTCTGCCCTTCTGTGTTTTGTGTATAAAAAAAAAAAAAATTAGCTTTAGTTTTAGTCATATAAGTTTGTAAGTAGAGTTAGTGTTTAGTGCCTATTAGTTTAGTAATCCAGGAAATGATCTCCGTTTTCGCGTGTTGACGAGAATTTCGCAATCAATTTCGCATTCGCACTAGCGAAATTTCGCAATTTTTTTTTTTTTTTTTTTTTTTTTTATAAAATATCACGAATATTCGATATTAACGAATATTCGCAAATATTCTTCTATATATTCGCGAAATATCGCGAAATCGAATATGGCGTATTCCGCTCATCACTAGTTAGGACCCCTAAGTATCTGTTTTTGGGATCCCCAAATGTGTATGTGATTGGGGGGGATGTGTATGTGATTGGGGGGGCCCCCCCCCCCCCAGTGTCAGTGTGTCAATAGTCTGGGAAACCCCCCCCCCCCCTTCCACCCTCTGTGTCAGCGAGCCATCATTTTAAGAACACAAAAAGGAAAATCCAAGGATGCCTTAAATATACATCAAATCAATTTTTTTCCATTCCATATGTGATTTATCCATGCTATATAGTTGCTTCGTTGTTTCTCCATCTATGTTGGAAGGATAGCAACACATTGTAAACTTTTCTCTTGATACAATCTTATTGACATATTTTACTTTATTCCGCTCACAGGCGAGGGTTCATCATGGGGATCTGGAACTCTCACACAGCTGTCGGCAACATATTGGGCTCTCTAATCGCTGGGGTTTTTGTCTCCTCTGCCTGGGGCTTGTCCTTCATCGTACCTGGAATTATAATCGGTGTCATGGGAATCATATGCTTCTTCTTCCTCGTTGAGTGTAAGTTCCTGGTGTGTTTATTCTGGCATGATTTGTGCCAGTGGCGTAACTAGAACTTTCAGGTCCCCGGTGCAAGAAACCACAAAGCGACCCCCCCCCCCCCTCCCTGACCCTAACAAGTGACAAGTGTCAGTATTCTTTATTTTTTTATTTTTTTCGGAGCCTTGTTGTGTGGATTTGGTGCGATATGGGGGTCTAAACAAACCTCAGTTGTTTCACCTTTTGAGAAAGAGAGAGGAGATTAAGGGCTCAGCCCTCAAACTCCTTCTTTGGAGTATGGATGACCAGACATTCTGTCAAATAGGGGGAGTCATGTTATTCAGAGTTTTATAAATGTGTAGGCTGATTTTTGAAGGCTATCCTCCATAAAATTGGAACCCAGTGTAAGGCGCCTACAATTGGGATGATGTAGTAGTGGTATATCCTGATAAGTCATGGCAGGTCGAGACTATCTCATCCAAATGGTCTTTATGCTTTCTCTGCAGATCCTGAAGATGTAGGCTGTACCCCTCCAGATCAAAACAATGTGAGTCATTTTATTATCCTAAAAAAAAAAACTGAGAATCTTTGTACAAAAGCTGCCCTAGACAGGTATTTAGGACAATGCAATAACAACTCGTAAACTATATTTATGGCAGGGCAGGATTGGTCATTTTTTTTTTTCCTGGACTTGCTAAAAAAAATCTTATCCTAAAAAATAAATAAATAAATGGTTCTAATATCAAGTTATTATACATTACCTATCAGTATTTGTTTGCCATGATTTGGACATACATGCACAGCTGTATTGTCGGGGAGAAAACTGACCCTATGCCATTATGTGTTATATTTTCAGGAAGAAGAGGTGAAAGATGAGTTGGAGAACGTTCAGGCAATGAACAGCAGCACAGAGAACATATTTAAGAGACAGTCCGGAGCCGACCTCGAGGAGTCTGTAAATCCTCAAGAGCCCGTTGAACACCCACAGGCCATTAGCTTTTTGGGGGCGCTTAGGATCCCGGTAAGTGGGTATTTCCAAAAATCTTTGGATGGAATGATTTCAAGTGTGGTGTGTGTGTGTTTTTTTTAATTTTTTTTATTTACTTTGTCTAAACTCTGGGCTCTGGCTTTGGGGTTCTCCGATGAATGGTTGATGTGGCCTTGTGGGGATTCTCTGCTTCTCACTGATTCCTCATGATGAAAACTTTTGTTAGTATGCATTGAAGAGTGCCTCAAGTGCAGAGTCATGCACATCAAAAATTTGGTTCCAGACTTTTTTTGATGGTTTATAGGAGGGATTAAGCTGACCTACAGTATTTCTCCTAAATCTTAATTTTATGAATGTGTACAGATTTTACTTATTCTGCATCCCCTCCCATGCTTAAAAGTAGAAATACTGAGCAAAGGTTCTATCTCACCAGTCACATGACTAAAGAACCCTGCTAACATTTTGATGAAATCCAACAACAAGGTGTGTGTGTGTGTGTGTGTGTGTGTGTGTGTGTGTGTGTGTGTGTGTGTGTGTGTGTCTGTGTGTGTGTGTGTGTGTGTGCGCCCTGAACCATCCACTCTATATTGTTTATTTGACTTTGATCAGAGGCAACTTTTTCTTTTCAGGGCGTGATGGAATTCTCGATGTGTCTGCTGTTCGCAAAGCTTGTCAGTTACACCTTTCTCTACTGGCTCCCACTCTATATATCGAATGTTGGTAAGATCCCATGCAGTGTAATTAGAGGGCCATTTAGGGATGCAGAGGGGTTATAAATAACAAATGGAATATTTTTCCTCCTTGAGACTTTTAATAAGACTCTTTCACTTCTTTACTATTAATGCATTGTATCACCCAGCAGAAGCAGTTATAGTGGGTGCCATGTAAACAATGAATATGCTACTTATTTTACTGTCATGCCGATATCTTGGCTTCAGTGCTTTAGAAACTGTAGACCCAGACTCTATTTTATTTTTCCAAATACTTTATTACTACCACTAAGGGAGAGTCCAGATTCTCATAACAATCCTATATAAACAGTTGCATAACAAATATATCAAAATACTAAATCAAAGAATAATAATCCTATCCTTCATAGCATCCTCCCTGCACCCCTAGGGAGGATATCCTGCCGATTTTTGCAGCGAGTAGGTGGACCACCTCCACTCGATGTGTCTGAGATTGCCCTATCCATTTTCTCAGTATAAACAAGAACCCAAAGAAGGCAAAGGGGGGAAAAACAAATGAAAATACTTAGAAGGGGGGGACAGGAAAAAAAAAAGGGGGGATGAATAAGGGTAGGGGATATACCCTGAGTAGGCGATGGGTAACTAGTTATTAACTATTTTAAATTGTATTACCTATAGCTGACCTTCATGAATTAAGCAGGATCCAACCTTCTTCAGAAACCTATTCCACTGTCTCCATATCTCCGTATACTTTTCTTGTTGGTTTTGTGCTGAAAGTGTAAGATCTTCCATCTTATTTATCTCTTCCACTTTATGAAGCCAACCTGACTAATGTTCCGTACCTCCTTCCAGGAAGATGTTATTTTTGGGCACGACCAAAAAATATGTAACATTGTACCTCTCTCCTCCATACATCTCCAGCATCGGTCTGAAATTTCTGGATACAATTTATGTAGTCTCTGTGGGGTATAGTACCGTCTTGTTAGTATTTTATAATTCATCTCCTGAATCTTGGTGCAAATAGATGATTTCAGTGAGAGATGGATCATATTTTGTCTTTGGCTAGTTGTAAACTTAGGCCCCATGCACACGAGACGCTGGTAAACTCGAGTTCAGAGGCGTTTGGGCATTTTTTTCAACTGCCCCTGAACCCATTTAATGTTATCCTATGTGTCCATGCACACAATCACGTTTGTTGGCGGTTAAAAGCAGTTGGGTTTAGGGCCGTTTTTTCAAACGCAAAATTTTGGGTTCAGAAGCGTTTGCTTTTGCGTTTTAAACGCTAAATGCCGCTAAACGCGTCTAAACGCGTCTAAACGCGGCACCCGCGTTTAGCCGCGTTTGCGTTTATAAGCGTTTTTAAAGGAACCCTATTTTTAACATAATAAAATAGGGAAATATCATTAAAAAATGTTAAAAAAATTATTTTAATCATTTTAAATTATGTCTATCATTCAGATAATTCAAAGATGATATATATTCATTCAATAATTCAATACACCACCAGCATTGCACTTTCCAAAATTTTCCTTTTGAATTTAAACCTATATGTTGTACTTTCAACAACATCTGTCCACCTGCATTTCCATTCAGCCCAACTAATCTAATCAGTGTCTAATTTGCATATGAATGCCTGGCATGCTGTCTAGCCAGCAGACAACCCCAAGACATGTGTTTTTCCTGACCTTTGTCCACAAGCCACCTCCCAAAATCTTCATTTTTGGTTAGAAGTTGAAGAGGTGACATCTCCAAAAATGACTTCTGATGTTACTTTAAAAAAAGACTTATTGGAAAATTCGAATTTTGAAAATTCGAAATGTTAAAAATTCGAATTTTGAAAATTCGAATGTTTAAAAATTCGAAATTTAGAAAAATTCGAAATGTTAAAAATTCGAATTTTCGAAAATTTGAATTTTCGAAAATTCGAATTTTCACATTTTGAATTTTCGAAAATTCGACTTTTCAAATTTCGAATTTTCGAAAATTCGACTTTTCAAATTTCGAATTTTCGAAAATTCGACTTTGGAAATTTCGAAATTTCAAAATTCGAATTTTCGAAAATTCGAAATTTCAAAATTCGAATTTTCGAAAATTCGAAATATTGAAAAATTAGAATTTTGAAAATTCGAAATTTTGAAAATTCGAATTTTGAAAATTTCGAATTTTTCTTAATTTCGAATTTTTAAAAATTCGAATTTTGAAAATTCGAATTTTTTACATTTCGAATTTTAAAAATTCGAATTTTCAAAATTTCGAATTTTCAAAATTCGAATTTTCAAAATTTCGAATTTTTCAAAATATCGAATTTTTCAAAATTTCGAATTTTTAAAAATTTCGCATTTTTCAAAATTTCGAATTTTCAAAATTCGAATTTTTCAAAATTTCGAATTTTCGAAAATTCGAATTTTTTTAAATTCGAATTTTCAAAAATGACTTCTGATGTTACTTTAGTACAACTTATAGAGGCAGTCCAGGTTTATCCCCAAATATGGGACAAGTCCCATGAACTATATTCAGACAGGACAGCCAAGCAAAGGACTTGGCAAGAAATTGGAAAAGAATTGACATCCAACTGGAACCAGTTGAACCCATATCACCCAGAAAAAAGAGGTAAGATCAATACAGCTTTGGGCTTGGTTGGGATGTAAACTAGTTAAAATGTCTGACATATTCTTATTTTTCCTTGTACAGTGAAAGATTTTCAGAAGAGATGGAAGTCTGTATCAGAGTCAAAAAATACTTATTGGAAAATTCGAATTTTGAAATTTCGAATTTTCGAAAATTCGAAATTTGAAAATTCGAATTTTCGAAAATTCGAAATATTGAAAAATTCGAAATTTTGAAAATTCGAAATTTTGAAAATTCGAAATTTTGAAAATTCGAATTTTTCTAAAATTCGAATTTTTCTAAAATTCGAATTTTTCTAAAATTCGAATTTTTCTAAATTCGAAATTTTGAAAATTCGAAATTTTGAAAATTCGAATTTTGAAAATTCGAAATGTAAAATACCCAACTGAAAATCTCTGTGCCATCAACGGATGGGTCCAATAGCGACGACGAGCTCTGCGAACGGGTCGTCCACGTAGTTTGCGACGGCGTTAAAGCCTCATCAAGTGCAAAGTAAGAACAATTTCTTGGCATATATTCATTATGGGATCCATTTCACAAAGGAGAATAATGAATGTATGCAAGTGCTCTCTCTGCTACTGCTGCTCTCTCTGTTGAAAATTGCAGAAATGGTTAAATATATAAGCTTTGGGAGGGTCTACAATTCAGTGGTTCTGAACGCTGATAGCCGCAATCGCGGTAAAACGCCGCTAAACGCGGCAAAACGCCGCGAAATTCGCGGCAAAAACGGGCGTTTTGAACGCCGGTTTTTGCGTTTGAAAACTTGAGTTTAGAAGTGTTTGCTTTTGCTTCTCGTGTGCATGGGGCCTTACAGTTCATCTCTCTCTCCCATTTCTCTCTCCAAGATAAATGTAGTTGTTCCGGAGGGGAAATCAATAAAGTGTACATTTTTGAGAGTATTTGTGTCAAAGACCCCTCCTGACTCCTATTTCAAGCATGCTTGTTTCAATTCTGTGATTCAAAGTACTAAAGTCCGAAGCAAGCCAGGAAACTAGCATTTTTTCAAAGGTTGCCAGCAGTGTCAGCCCCAATACTTTTCTCATGACAGTCACTGAGTTTCTACAGAACTCAATGGTGAGGACATTCCCAGTAATTTGTGTCTCTGCCTTTCCTACAAGACATAGCGGAAGTGTCAGATTCTCGCAGCCGGATTCCTAGTTATTTATAGATTTCAAATAATTCATCAATACAGGGAGACGCCAATATCTGAGTCAGGTTTAAGAGTTTCCGTCTTGTGGTGGTCTCAATTGAGTCATCTTTCCATCCATAGGTAGCCTTATAATACGTATTGCTTCTGAACTTTTTTGCTCTCACTTTGTGCCATAAATAATAAAAATCTACAAACTGTAAAAATCCCAGTAGATGGTTTAGAAATAATGCAACGTCTTGGTGGTTTGTCTTGGAACAGCTTTTGATCTCCTCATCCAGCAAGGATGCTGAATGCATTTTCTGGTGTACATCCAGCCACTAGAGGAGAGCACACAAATCTGTATGTAGCATTACCCCCGTAGGAGCTGCTGTATTTTTGAGCGGCTTGTTACCTCATCTCAGCTCCTCTGAAATTCCTAGGGGTGAGTTATGCATATTGCATGTAGTAGAAGTAAAGGAATGTCCACGACAGGTGCTCTTTATTACCCAGCTGGGTAAAAACAGTAAAGTTGAAGAAGAAAGGAGAATAGCAGATTCAGACGTGATAATAGGAAACAGTCCTGCTCCCAAACATAACACTTCTTTGCTCCACTTCCACCGGAGTGGGTTTAGCGTACCCGGACAGGCCTCTCTCACTGACCTGGCAGCTGGAGTATCACTCGAACAATTGCAGGATGAGGTCTCTGCCACAGACCCTCTTAGGTGAACTTGGCAGAAAGTCTCTGCCACAGACCCCTCTGTGAGCCTCAGAAAGGTACTTCTGCCACAGGCCCTCTCTGGATTGAATTCTTGGAGATATGCCTCCTTAAATGAGTTACGTCTGGATCTCCTTCAGCTTGCTGCCCAGGTACCGACTGACATGTGATCAATCCCTCTGTGTTGGGCTACCTCGATCCCTGGTTGTTTGTCCAGGCCCTTTTGGACCGCCAACCTCTCAATGGCGCTCCTCAGACTGACTCCCCACCGAACAGCAGTACAGCTTGGGATCTTCAGAGGTGGGAACCCAGTCACTCACTGGGACCCCGTCGCTGTTCAAATGCTCCAGGTCAGCATGGCCACAGAACCAAGAACACCACGTGGCGCGCACAGCCAGGTAGGCCATAATACCCGGGCGCCGTGATGTGGCCACCCTAAAGGTGGGTGCCACACTAGACGAAGAAGAACCCAGAACCAATGGCGTCTGCCTCATAAATACCCTTCCCCAGCATGCACAGCGAGGACAAACCCTCGTAATTGGCTGCGGGGAAAAAGCACCCAAACCTTGACTCTGCTGCTGCCACCTGTAGCACCGGGGCTGGAAGAACACCTCAGCACAACAGAATAAGCCCACAGCACAGCCAAGCTGAGACAGAGACCCTATTTTGCACGTAACAATCTGGATCAGAGTTTAACTACACTCTGCTCTACCCTTAAATTTAACTAGCACCAGTACCATGAAGTACACATGGGCTACATGTATATAATTAGAATAGAGTATGACACAGTGTGCACATGACTGTCCGAGTCACTTAAATAAAAAACGTTTTATATATTTTAACGTTTTTGTTTCCTTTTACATTCTAGCTCACTTTGATCCCAAAAAAGCTGGAGACATGTCCACTCTGTTTGATGCTGGCGGAATTATAGGTAAGGTCTGTCAGATACTTTGTTTCAGTAAAAAAAAAAAAGAAATCCCAAATGGCTACTTCTACCCTTAGATCATTAACACATATCTAAAACCTGCAACAAAACATGTAATATTGCAGATTGCCAGTTCTTAGATGAGGTTGCTGCATTTTTTTTTTCTTTCAGGCTCTTTTTTTTCTCCCTTTTTTTTCCCATACCATAAAGGGGATGGGGTTCTGTAGTCCTTTAGCAATAGCATAGAATAATATAAGAGATAGATGTGCACCACAAGCGGAGAGCACAGGAAGTTAATGGTTAAAAATTTCTGCCAGGATCAACAAGTGTTGTTTGTTTTTTTTTTTGTTTTTTAGAACTTAAAAATGTCAATGATATACGCTAAAAAAAAAAAAAAAGCAAGAGCAAATAAGAACATCTTTTATTTTCAACATATGTTGAATCTCAGCCCAGGTTGTAGTTTTTGAAGTGCGCCTGATTTAACATAATGTTTCAATGCATAGCAAAAACATTTATATAAAGGTATAAGAGATAAATTATTGTAAGTAAAATAAATCCGAGACGTTAATTGTTAGTCCCTGCCTGTTCTAACGGGCAACCTTTATATGTGACAACGTAGCGCATGGAGAATTTTGCCGTGTTCCCCTTTTTTTTTTTTTTCTGCATGACAAAACATGCATTTTCTAGCTGCTTTGGGGGTGCCGTTATCAAATTGCGGCCCAGCAAGCGTGAAGCCTGCTTTTTGCGTGTTGTGGGAACGTGAGTAGAAGCCAGAGTGTTTATGTGCATTCCCAGAACGGGCAGATATAAATGGAGCCTTGAGGTTTTTATCAGAAGGCGTTATCGTTCTAAACACAGAATATCAGATACATGGCGTTGTACAATAAAGAAGCAGACACTTGGTATATACACTGTAACATGTATATCTATATAGAAGGAACAGTATTCTAGCGATTTTTTTATAGAAGCTTCTGAACTAAATGAGTGTGTGACGTATGAAGGTCAGGCAGGTGTTTACACAACTGATGTGATTGCATACTGATCGAGGAGTTAGGGATCAGGTGGGTACTTATTTGTTCAGACCATATAATATCTAGCAAAGTATGGGGGTGCCTGCATGGTCTTACATTGGTAGACTATCTGAGCCAGTTGGGGAAGGAGCCCTGTACCAGGGAAACACTCTTGGCCAGAACAGGAAGATTCCTAACTCGAAGAGGGCGGGAGATGAAGAAAAGAGAAGGACAATAGGGAGGATAGAGGGGGGGGGGGGGCGATGGGGTAGGAAAGGGGTTTTTGGGGGAATGGATCTGGACCAACACAGGCACCACCAGAACTACACTGGATCTGAGAACCACAAATACAGTTTAATTTTAAATATTCAAAGCAAACTCGCCCACCTATGCATGCCTCAATGCTTTATTTTGAGAAATCACTTTGATAACCACCCCGTAGCATTTCGGTCATTGGCCATCATAAGTAAGGGCAGATGATTCATGTAGTATTTACTTCCTGGAATATGTCTGCCCTTAGCTTAGGCATGCAACAGGAAGGTGTGCATAGCTGAGAAATGTATGAAATCATTTCCCTAGGCATGTAAACCAGGAAGTAACTAAAAATTTAAAAAAAAGTTTAAAACATGTAATTATGATCTACTTTCCTGTTGCTAGCAGCATGAGGATGTTGACGAGAGAGTGGAGTGAAGTTCCACTTTAAGTACTGCATCCCTGTGTCTGGATGGGTATTAGATGATCCATATTGAAAGTAATGCAAGATCCATGGAGTCCAAACCATTTTGAAGTTGTTGAAGTTCGACTGACAATTTTTTATTGATCAGATCTCATGTCAGTTTTGTTGCATTTGCTTGACTGTTGAAATACCAGACCACCAGATTATAGTCATGTTTTAATCAATGTATGAATTGTGTTCTAGGTGGGATTGTTGCAGGAGCAATATCCGATTACACTGGGGGACGAGCCATCACCTGCGCTGTCATGCTGATATTAACCGCCCCAATGGTAAGTGCTGTGACTTAACGATGATCACAGTAATTTGTGGGACTGTGTCCTGGCTCACTCCTCCACATCCTCCTTTATATAATTCTTAGCTATATCATTTTTTTGTTTTTCTGTATTGAATTTGGATTGCGGTACAGTGTTTAATTTGTTGAATCATAACAGGGTAATAAGACTCTCTGTGAAATTTAGCCGCAGAATTGTGTCGGTATTCGGCCGCTAGCAGTGCGGTATTAACCCCTGCTAACGGACGAAAAAGGGTTAATACTTCCGGCAATTCACCTGTGCAGAGGCGCGTTGCCAGCGGTATTACCGCAGTGCCCATTGCTTTCAATGGGAAGGAGAGGTAAACGCACCGCTCCAAAGATGCTGCTGGCAGGACTTTTGGAGCGGTCACGCCAGCACATAGTCTCAGTGTGAAAGCACTCGGGCTTTCACATTGAGACTGCAGGGAAGGAGTTTTTCAGGCGGTATTTAGGCGCTTTTTTTAGCTCTAAACCGCTTGAAAAACTCCTCAGTGTGAAAGGGGCCTTAGACCCAGTGCTATCATTGTTGGGGCTCTAGGATTTTCCATGCAATTCAGGGAGATCAGTTTGTGGATGAAGTTGTATGTAGTAATGCCCACATGTGATGCAGAGTCTCTATGATTTAAAATAACTAGAGCTAGATGATAATGGACTTCCTCCAGCCAGAAAATGAGGTGGGTTTTATCTTGCTTGCTGCAATTTCTAATGCACAGTGTGAGAAGCTCCGTGTCCAGGGAAAGTAATTTCAGTACAGGAAAGGAGCCTATACAACTGTACAATACTAAAGGCAGGCTGGAGTTCAAAATCAAATAAAATTATCTGTTCCTAAACTCAAAAATTAAAATGGATTTTCAGGCAGTTTCCCTTTATTGTGATCATCCTGCCAGTAACAGGACAATGTCTGCCCACTGGATCATATCTATGGAGAAGCAGGACATCTATGAAACCTTAGGACAAGATTACAGAAACCCTTCTTCTCTCCTCATTTCAATAGCATGGGTAGAGGTGTTCTGTAGTGCTCAGAGATGGCTGGGAAAATGTAACTGGAGTGCATCACAGTTGGTAGAGGAAATTTGCCTCCTCCTGGATTTCTGGCAGGATATATATATATATATATATAGATAGATAGATAGATTTTGAAATTCAAAACCAGTAATCTAAAGTGATTTGTGTATCAAAATAACAAATTCCTTCAGTTTACAAAGATAATTGAGTTTTAAATAAATCTTGGATTTAGGATGTTCACCATACTGTCTGTTAATCCCTCTCTCCTATTCTGCTCTTCCAGCTTTTCATTTATAACCAGTTTGGCCAGACGGACATTTCCACAACTATCGGTGAGTCACCCATCTGCTTTGTGTTGGTCCTGCAATGTCCTCTTCTCTGTCCCTTGTTACCTTGTATCATTGGTCATATCTCTTCTCTGTTCCTTGTTACCGGGACCAGCACCAGCATAAAGCCTTTGGCAGCCACCATAGGGTGCCAAGATAAGAGGGGGTGGTAACAATCTTCCCACTGATTACGCATGGGTGGGTATTTATCCGTGAGGCCACATACATGTGTTTGTCCTGGGAGCATGTTGCACAGTGCGCCTCCAGCATGAAGACGGGGCTCGCCTCAAGAGTTCTGGGTCTCATAGTAACAATTGGGAACTGGGGTTCCTGGTTACCTGATCGCTGTGATAACTTTTTTTTTTTGATCAAGAAAGTGATAATTTTTTAAATGGCTATCGCAGTGATCCGTCCCTGCAGCCTGCTCGTGTGCTATCTCTCTTCCCTGAAATGAGAGAAAGATGCATTGTTCTTTCTCTCCTTGCAGGGGAGAAAAATGTCAGCAAACGTATGTATGTATGTTGTAGTAGGCTGCATTGTTTGTTTCACTGGTTTTATCTCTGTTCTGTCATTGGTCATATTTCCTATATGTTCCTTGTTACATTGTATTGGTTGTATCTCCTCTCTGCAGCCATGTTAATTATCTGCGGGATGTTGGTAAACGGGCCGTATTCTCTCATCACAACCGCCGTATCCGCTGATCTGGTAAGACTTCCCACTGATCCACTAACCAGTTGTGTAAAGAGGGTTTATAATGGGGACATTTGTAGAGTTGTCCCCAGTCTTTTGAGTTTGCGTTTTAAAATAGTGACAATGCCAAGGTTATCCACCCTTCTAACAGAAACTCCTTCTATTGGTCCTGGTGTTGAATGTTCCTGCAGGAAGAACATATATTTTTTTATTCCTAGTGCAGGTTTCCAAAAAAAGGGGACACGGGAGGAAGTTCCCGCAAAAACATTGATCTGCAGCAATATTTTGCTAGATGTCAATAGGGACCTGATTTAAAGCCCAATTTCAACAATAAGCCTGAAGACGCAGCCCGGCTCCTATATGCTCTTTTGAATTTCTGGTGAATGTCCCACACCAAATCAGCCCACAGGATCCCTCTGCCTTTATTTAACCCTCATTGGCACCTCCACACATTAATTTACTGAGAAACCTCACTCACTAAAAACCTGATTTCAACTTTCATCTGGTATGTGAAATTGGGAAAATGTATACTTAAGCAACTACACCAGTTAATCCAATATATTTTTCAGAGCCTTTGGATGTATATCCAAACTGTTTTTATACACTGTACTTGGCTGGTGTTCTTCTTTAAAGTGTGTGTGTGTGTATATATATATATATATATATATATATATATATATATATATATATATATATACATATACACAAGCTCAAAAATTGTCAGAGGTTGAAGGCCTAAGAGCCAAGTAGACAGCAGGGGTTGAGGGCAGGGAGAGGAGGGGGGAAAGGGGCAATATCAAATTGTGGTTGGGTGAGCATAAAAGGCCCCAGGAGGCCTACATGTAACGGCGCTTCCGTCTGGGGTGTCATGACCCTGCTGGAGCCATCTATCCCATATTTTATTATATTTCATGGGGCAACCTCTATGAAGACAACCCATGTTTTTGTGTGTAGCAGTGACCTCTGTCAACCAGGCTTAAAAAGGAGTGGGGAGCTGCCTGAATCTAATGACATGTTACAAGCTTCCAGGCATTGAAACAAGTTTTATGTAGGAAAACATTAAAGAACTTGTCTGTGTCCAGTACTGGAAGAAGGCCAAGTAAACGTGGTTTAGGGTCTAATTGAAGTGGAGACCCCCTTCTGGTCATGCAGAAACGTAATTTGCGCCAAATAGGCCTGTATTGCTGGGCAGGTGGAAAAGGGTGCCTGTAGAATCGGGGGGACCTAATGGGCTATGGTCTGGCAATATCTAGAGACCCAGAGTGTAGTAAGTTGCACTCTATCAGATATCCTGAGACTGGGTGAAACTAGTTTGGTGCCTTCTAATACCACATCCAGAGTCACAACATCTGGCTCCCACTGAGATTTGGCTCTATTGGCTATGTGGGTAGCTGTGGGGGTGCACAAAGCATATATATATATATATATATATATATATATATATATATATATATATATATATATATATATATATATATATATAGTGGAAAGCAACTTGGTGGGTTCCATACCTGTGACAATATCTATCAAAGGTAGGGCTGGAGGTTGGAAACTGGGCCTGCAGAGCACGGTGAAGCTGTAAATATCTGAATGTGGTTTAAATGCCATTGTCACTTTATCCTTATTGTCACATTTTTGTACTGTTTTTTATGTAAACCTTTGTAATGGAAATACTGTCATGTTTTAGAGAAGAATTTCTGAAATGTAATGCAAAGTATAGCAATAAACGTGGAGCAGTTTTGAGTGTTCATAATATGAGTAAAGCAGAACTCCAGGTGTTGAAGTCGTCTTCTTATTCAGTCCCCTCCCCGTCTCCTAGACCAGGGGTCTCCAAACATTCTAAACCAGGGATCTCCAAACTACGGCCCTCCAGCTACTGTGGAACTACACTTCCCATGAGGCATTGTAAAACTCTGACATTCGTAGACATGACTAGGCATGATGGGAATTGTAGTTCCTGAACACCTGGAGGGCCATAGTTTGGAGACTCCTGTTCTAAACAAAGGGCCGGTTTATTGTCCTTCAGACTCTTGGAGGGCCGGACTTTGAACAGCGAGGGTGGAAACTTTCCTGGCATCAGTGGTACTAAACATCTGGTATTAGGGGGAGGAATATTAGCCCGTCGTTGGTATTATAGGGAGGAATAGTGTCCTATTAGTGGTGTTAGTGGGGAAAAATGGTGCTTCACCGTCAGTGTCAGATGGCAGAATAGTGTCTTTTATCAGTGGGAGAGAGAGTGCCCCAAGGGCCGGATGATGCTCTTTGCTTGCCTTTTATCGGGCTGCAGTTTGGAGACCACTGTCCTAGACCATATACACTCGTAAACTTAAATTTTGTAGTGAAATCATTTTTTTTATAGAAATGTAATATAATGGTCATGGGACCACTGTAGTCCTGAGAACTACAGAAGGCCTTGAAAGGACAGAGTGCTGAGCCTCCATATCATGCATCCAGAAGATCTATTGACGGAGGAGAGTACACAAAGTTCTGCAAAGATGCTGAAATGCACAGAAAGAGGCCAGATTCTCTCTGCAGCAAACTCAAAAATGAAATTCTGCTTTAAAGGCTTTATTCACTTTTTTTATTTTGCAGGGAACACACGAGTCTCTACACGGAAATTCTAAGGCCCTATCCACGGTCACCGCTATCATTGACGGTTCTGGATCTATAGGTTAGTAGGATGGTCACATTCATCTTTGATAGGAAGACTAAAACTTATTTTGCAACATGTACAGGATTAACAGAAATGTAAAAGGGAGATTTGTACAAAGCTAGACTCTTTACATACATCTGGGCAGTTAGGAAAGAAGGTAGTGGAAGTTGTGGCTGCCACATAGGTGTGCGCCAGATGTGCCTGGTCACACCCTTATCACTGCGGGTAGTGCCGCTTCCCCCTATTGCCTGGGCAAACTCCCCTGCAGTGCTGCTGGCTTTCATCCTCTGACTGCTGCGGGGGATGTTTCAGAATGGAGGGTTGGGCAAAGGGGCTAGTAATTTACTGACCCCCTACCTTTTCTAAATGAACACTGTGAACACACTCGCTCACTTTGTTCATTCATAGTTAAAGCAAAGTAAACTATAAGACAAGAAGGAGAAACAGGTAACAAGGACTTTAAAGGTGTCAAATCAAAAATACCACATTAAAATTGGATACAATTTTATTACAAAAATAAAAATATTATACTTTTTTTTTTCATCCTTATCAAAATCGTTTGTTCTATTTAAAGCATATACACACACACACTACCACTCAACATGTTTTATACAGATTCTTCAGGAGATTCAGGTGTGTTGTGTTTTGAATGCAATGGATAAAAAGGAAGACAAGAATTAATTTCATGTTTTTGACAGAATCAAATATCCATCATATTGTTGGCATACAATCAATTTGCATATTTTTACAAATAAATCAGAAATCTCACCGTACATACATAACAATTAAATATAAGTATATGGGATGAAGATGAACCTACCCAAACCTATAACACACTGACTTAATAGAAATTGGATAAAGTTATTGCCTGAATTTTCAAGAGACGCCTTGTTTCTGTATATGCTTTCAATAGAACAATGTGGAGTGCGAATGCATCTGTGAACCAGATTCATTCAAACTTTAAAATGTTCTGCGAATTGGATGCGGTGTAAGTTCGCATTGGTGTGAACCGAGCCTCGGACCACTTTCTGTAGACCTGAAGTGGCCAGGAGTAGTTATGGAGCTGCAAGTCTTCAATGTAGCTAGAGGATTATAGGTGATCCAGCCACCATTCTGACATTGTGGATGGGATCCTCTCTATTTTTAAGTATTTTTTCAAGCCCTTAATTGTTTCTCTGTTCAGTATATGGGTTTGATCATTTTAATTGTTTGTCACTCAGGTGCATTTGTGGGACCCCTGTTGGCCTCTGTCCTTTCTTCCAAAGGCTGGAACTATGTCTTCTACATGCTGATTGCTGCCGATCTCCTGGCTTGTTTGGTGAGATTTGTTGCTTTCTTTGGGTATAGCTGTCAATGTAGGTGGGATTAGCAGTTAACTATACAGTATGTTGTTCCCAAAATTCTACCCCCTGTCTTATATTCAACAAACTAGGTCCTACCCAATATATATACACCACAAAAAAAGGAATCTCCCACTTAACATGTGCTATTTAGTGTAGAAAAGCCATATAACCATGGCAAAATGTAAATGTTGTATTATTTGTATACAATAAAAAAGATATGTTAAGTGGGAGATGGCATCTATATGGTACATATTTGTGTAAACTAGAAGGAAGAAGGAGCACCTACTCCTAATCACTTAAAAAATAACTAAAACTGTGTGGCTATCCCCTTTAGTGTAAAATAACACTTGAAAATGTGCAATAATTGTCAAAAGTAAGGTGCTACCCCTTACAAAAGGCAATTGTATATGGTAAACATCCACAATAAGCATAAATGACCAAATATATAGAATATGAATCAATCAAATGATCGAATTAAAGTCCATAAATGGGGGGGGGGGGGGAGGTATCACATCCAAACACTATGCTAAAAAGTGGTGAATCTTCTATTCCAATACTTGCACAACCACATGGGGTAAAAATGCAAACTTGCCAAACCTGAATGGCCAGTAATGGCCTAGTAAGCATATATGTGAATCCACCAGGGCAGGGAAAAAAATCAACGACTTCCAATGACACTTAGACTTCAACTATGCTTCTCCTTCATGCACTATGAGACCCTTTCTTCTAGTCCATGGAGGTTATTCAACATCACATATATTACATTTAAAATTGATGCACTCGCATTTTAATGTGCCATAGAGGCACCAATATAAACAGCCTTTACCACAGAAGGGGCATGCACTGCCGCTCCTAGCCATAGAGCCCGGCATGCGTTCCACGGGCCAGAAATCTCCCACCGGAAGATATGTTACTAGAACCGGCAGTGGTCTCCCCTCCAACGTGTTTGATAATCCAGCGTCCTCTGGAAGCTCCTGAGCTTCTTGAGGATGCTGGATTACGAAATGTGTTGAGGGAAACTCATTGAGAGGAAAGCATAGCTGAGGTCTCGGTGTCTTTGGAAGTCACTGATCTTTTCCATTTCTTGGTGGATTCACATATATGCTTGCTAGGCCATTACTGGTCATTTTCGGTTTAGTGCGTTTTTACCCCACCTGGTGGTGCATGCATTGGAATTGGAGAAGATACACTTTTTAGCACATATTTTGGCAAGATCTGGTTTGTTGAGTCTATAAAAATGAGGGAGGTAGGATTTTAAAAATATTATCTTGTATGATACTGGCAATTCCAAACCAGCTTCAGAAACTCTTGTAATGATTGATTTGTCTAGGGGAACATAGGGGTGTGCCCGGGCAGGCCCTAATTGCCCCATGTCCATTAGTATTATCGCTCTGTGTAGCAGCAGGAACATGGGGAAAGAGCTCCCTTTTACCGGCTCTGCCATAAGAGAAGTATTTATGCTCTTCTCTTTCACTGTATTGGCATTGAAATCAATGTGACGGGGTTATGTGTGTGTGTGTGTGTGTGTGTGTGTGTGTGTGTTTGAGCTACCAATTTATTATATGTACATTCCCTGCCCTCAGTGCCCACAGTAAAGAAGGTCTAATGTAAACAGACTGCATAATTTTGTATTTGAAACATATGTCTGCGCAAAAGAAAAAAACAGTACTTCTTTGTAAGGGCCCTTGCACACCAGCGGACTGTATGTCCGTATTTCATTCATCCATTTTCGGATGAAATACAGACATACATGTCATCAGTGTCCGCTATGCTCAGATTCTGCAGACGGAGGAAAATCCTATTTTTTCCATCATCTGCAGAGCGCATCAGATGAACAGATGGTCAGTGTTCATCCGGTTCCCCCCCCCCCCCCCCCCATAGGGGAGAGCGGAGATCTGACAGGGTGGGACCGGGGGATCAATGGAGTGATCCCCGCTGAGCAAGCGGATGAGACATACGGATTCTCATGGGAGCCGTACATGTGAAAGGGGCCTAATTGGATGCATATTTCCCCATGGATTGTTACATTACAAATGATGCAAGTAAAGAAGATTACCTGTAGATCTGCCATAAATCCAGTCAGTTCCTAACCTCCTGTGCTGCCCTAAAAAGTCAATCAGTTTTGTCATTATTGGTAGTGAATAATGTTAATAAATGTTAATAAATACCAACTTCTTGTATCCTCAAGTTCCTGGCCCGTCTGGTGTACAAAGAGATTAAACAGCTCTGCCCATGTTTCAACAAAGCCAGGGGGTAAGACGACATGTTTTATTTTTTTATTTGCATTTTGTGCTTTCCAGTCATGTCTTTCTAACTTCCAGTAGAAATGTTTATATCCTTCGACCTGGGATTTTAACAAAAAGCTGCTGTGTATGGAGCACAGAACAAGTGCATCCCAGGATAATGGAAAGATGTTTTTAGTCTATAAAAGCTGTGTGTAGTCCGTTTTAAAATGTATACAAAGCTCCAAACCTAGTAAAGGCCTAAAGGTTCGCTTTCCTAGATGTTGGTCTAATTGTAGGTTTGGTGGGATCAGCTGGAATCCAATGTCTCCA